>JAHREE010000286.1:2710005-2761769 GCA_033628505.1 Tringa tobata
TCCCATCCCTTCCCTTCCCTTCCCTTCCCTTCCCTTCCCTCTGACTTTTGTTGAGGGATAGACTATGGATTTCTTGTTACATTGGGAAATGCTGGAGCTATTTCTTTGCCTCCTTCAGTGATATCCATAAGGCTTGGGGAGCACTCTTGTAAAGCATTTTAACTGGAAGACCTATGAAAATCACTCAGATGGCTCTGTCAGGTCTGGAAAACAGCTGTCTACCTTCTTAATTTCTCTTCCATAACTGTCTTATAGAGGAAGTCATTGATGTGGTCTAACCCCGGCCGGCAGCTAGGACCACACAGCACCTCACACAGTTCTCCCCCTTCCCTTCAGAAGGATAGGGAGAAGGAGGAGAAAAGTCAGGGAGAGGAAAGGGAAAAAAACACCTTGTGGGCTGAGATAAAGACAGTTTAGTAGAACAATATCAGAAAAGGAAAATAGCAGCAGCAACAACAACAATAATAATAAAAGAATATACAAGACACAAGTCACTTTCACCTCCTGCTAAATGGGTGGACTGGCACCTAACCCAGCAGTGGTCACAGATTCCTCCCCCACCCTCCTCACCCCCCATTTATATACTGAGCATGATGCCTATGGTACAGAATATTCCACTGGCCATTCCGTTCTTCTGTCTATGCTCCCTCTCAGCTTTGCTTAGCAACAACTAAAACAATATGCATCATTGACATTATTTTCACAGCAATCACTAGAGAGAAAATGAACTCTTTCCCAGCTGAAACCAGGACAGTCATGCTGCTATGTGTCTCACTTTTCCTGTTGTGGACAATTTTCCTCAAACATATGCACTTGTGTTCAGCTGCCACTGTTGACAAGCAACCAACTGTAACCATGATAGTGGGTTGGCTTTTTTTTCTTCCCAATTCAGTATTTTCCTTCCTCTTCCATTAAGGAAAATTGCCAAAATGCTGCAGCCTCCCACTAAAACATAAAAAATAAGAAAGTCTGATCAGTACTGCATGCGTTTCATGAGGTGAGAGCAACGTAGCTTATTTTCCGCAACCAGTCTAAAACTTAGCAAAAATGAGGTCATACTTCTTTACAATGTTGCCGGATGATGGTTCCCCAATAAATTGGATACAATTATGATTTGGCAGCCAGGTTATATTGTAGAGTCAGCACTATGAGGTGCCTAAGATGATGATTCTTCTGGCTGCGAAGAGACCTCTGGCTGCAAAGAGAGCTCAGCCTCCTGGGCTACCGATCTGGTTGTGGGCTCTAGATTCTGCTAGTTCATTTGTGGTCCCTGCCAGAGAGAAGATTGATTTATTTATACTCCACTCTGCATAATCCAGGTAAAATTGTGTGACCTAGGAAAAAAAGTTTTATGAGAAGTGCAAAATGTTTTTGCTTGTAGTGTTCAGAAAACCTGCTTGTCATAATAAAAACCCTCTGGAAGTGTATTGGGTGTCATTTGTTGAAGTTAGAGAAGTCATCAGAGAAGCCAGTTAGTACAGCAGAGTTGTTCACAGCTTGATGAGAGTGAAAGCTTGCTTCTGAGATGGGAAAGGGAAGGGCAGCAAGAACATAGCTAGTACTACTAAAGCCAAGGCCAAGCTTCCTTAAGCAAAGAGCTTTTGATACTAGCTATTTTTGTTACACACATGGCCTACAAGTGCCCATGAAGTTCGGAACCCCGTTGTTCTAGGTATTGCCCTTCAGATTCTGCTTTGGTAGTCTCCTACTAACTAGCTGAGAGCAAAGCATTATTTCCCTGATTCTTCCTTTACACTTGTGCCGCAGACCTCAAGTGAATTCCATGCAACATACAACAAATTCCAGGAGAGCTGGGCCAGAGCTGGTTTTCAGGTGTATTTCAGTAGCTGACAGGATCTTCCTGTCCATAAACCTAAGAACTGGCACGGTGGAAAAAACTTGAAACAAAATTCAAGCTGCTAGATCAAAACGGAACATATTTAAAAATGGAGGATCTAGAAAAAAAGTGATGCAGAATTAGAACTCTTCTTGCTACTAAGCTAATTTGTGTGATACATTCTTTCTCATTAGGAACACTACCTACTGCAGTGTGGAAACAAGAATAGAATGGATGGGTTTAACAAGTAGAGGAAACCACAGCAACTCTATAGGAAAATGTTCTTATCTTTACTGTAGTCTTGGGATCTCCAAGAGGTGTTACAAAATATGTGATCTCTTAATAACAAAAAATATAATAAAGTGGCACATTCTGTCCTGTGCAGCTGGTATGTTCTGGAAATGCATACAAATGATGATTTTTAAGTAGTCAATCCATGTGTGTACCAACTTCAAAAGAACTACCAGCTTGGGGGGGAGGAGAAAGGAAACCTACAGAAATCTAAAACACAGAGGATTCATGTTACAAGTAAATTTAAGGCACATTTTTAAAATGGCATATGAAAGGTCACATTTATTCTGTATGAGTATGAGCTCAGGAGGAATTTGAGACATACTGGTTTCAAAAATAGTACACTATTCTGTGTCTTTTGCTGTCAGGATAAATAAATAAAAAACTAACAACCTTAAACCACCACGAATCCTATAATGGCCCTTGCAAGTTGTGGTCAAACAGAAGCATAAACCTGAAAGAACGATTTTAATGGGAAAGCTTATTTAAGTTTCCAGCACCTATGGGTGAAATGCACACATGGTTAGAAGAATTAGATTGTCATATTGTCTCTGCCCCAATTTACTAGATGATTTTATCTATCTTGCAGTTTTGCAAACTATAAGATTAATATCTAAGTTAATATTAATCTATAATATTAGCCTGCATTTTGAGATGTGGAGAATTAGTTGATGGCAGTACATGCTTTGTGTCTGTACATGTTTAGAGACAATACAAAGGCCTCCCTAAGTGCAAAGTATTATTTAAAGCACTTCTTCGATGTGACACAAGGATGGGAGAGACCACCTCGATTGTCAAATGGGACATCATCAGGTATTACAATGTTATTTGTAATATATTTGTAAACACCCCTACACTGCAAACTTACACTATATTAATCATCCCAATATACTTCAAACCAAACATGCTTCATTGTCGAGTACAATCTTACAATTCAAAGTACTAAAGAGCAAGAACTCCTCAAACTGAGGTTTGTAAAAAGGAAGAGAGCAGAAGAGATTGAGGGCACGGTCAAGTAGAATATTGTCAAATAGACTAGCCTAAACTTGGTTACTCCCTAGGGCTGAATGTATTTTATATGTTTTTAGATTAGACTTTAAAAACGTATTTTCCCTCTCTGAGTGATGCTTTGCTATATAACTGCTTTACCTTCAGCACAAATAGCCTTGTGAGTGAAAGACATACATTCTCACTTCTGAAAACACTCTAAAAGGAAAGCAATCATGAATGGCTCTTGTGGCAAGATTTATTGAATTTTAAGTTTTAATTGTGATATAGGGTAGAAATTCAAGTTCATCCTATAGTTTGTCACCCTCACAGAAGCCTGTGAAAACTATAAAATATAAAATAGTAATCAGGATATTCCAACATGGCTTGTTGCTGTTCTCTGAAGCCTGGTCACCCTGAGCCATTAGTTCCACTGTACAGCTAATTTAAATTACGGTTGCTAAAGACTGTTACGGTTTGAGAAACCCACAACAATTTATTGCCCTTTACACAACTATTCTATCACCTGGTGACCCCTCCCCACCCGGGACTGGAAACACGAGGGGTGAAATATAAATGGATTTAATAGGATTCTAGCTAATTAACGTTAATAATACTAGAGAACCAGTATTGATCCTGATACCAATATAAAAGGATTATATTCAGCCAATTCTATCAGTGGGAATCTGTGCGCTCCCAGCAGTGGACAGCAAACGTTGGACACTGTGAGGGCTACAGCTTTGGGAGGAAGGGAAGGCTTCAGGGGTCCAGCACCAGGGCAAGAAGTTATCTGGACTGCCACCATCGAGAGAGAGAGAGCACTATGCAGCAAACTTTCTAATTTATATTAAATGTGACATTCATGGTATGAAATAATCCTGTTGGCCAGCCTGGGTCAAGTGCTCCTTGGGTCTTCCTACTCATCCCTCCACCTGGCAAGGCTCAAAACCACTGAGACATCACATAGCACATCTGGCTATAAAGTAAATATTTTCACAAATTCAAACACTGGAGTCTTCTAAAAGTGTGGTTTTCCCAAACATTAGAAGAAAAATTAGTCCTCTGTCGCTTGGACCAGGACAAAGACTAACAATTCTGTATATGTAGTGATGGTAATTAGTATAGTATAGGTACTGTTACCAAGAAGTGTGTTGCTGATGAATTAATTTAAAAAAAAATTTTAGTTATACAGTTTACAACTGGCCTGATTTCTCAGTTTTCTAAGCACTGTCATTCCAGCAATCTCTAATTCCTTAACTGATATATAATACACAGATATATTCATTTTCAACAAATTATAGACACAGTGTAGCTGTGTCAATGTGCATATTCAGCACAATCATTAGTTCTCTGAGGAGCTCTACAGATGCTGGCTGAGACAACTGATTTGAGACTAAAGGTTGACATGATATGAAGGTGGTTGACCAAACTCCTAGTTGCCTTCACAACAACGTATTCGACAAACCATTGCAGAAGCTCTCCAAGTGGGAATTTCAGACAGTCCTGGAAATTTCCCTAGGCAATCCCTGCTGCGTCTAAGCCAATTGACAGGCATTGTTAGTATGGTATTGTCTCAGAGATGCCCCCAGTTAATTGCTGCTGCAGAATTGATCCAACTGTACATAGATAAGATACTCTAACTAGCCATTAGAACTGTTCTTACAGATACAGAAATGGTCACACATAACACGTAAGACATCTAGACTAGGTTTAGGCACATAAGACCGTGTGGCAGCTGTATTATAAGAATTTAGAGAGCAGCAGTTCAGCGAATCTCATCTGATCCAGCAGAAGATGCCTTTGCAAAGGTATTTGCAACAGAGACTTACAGTGTCAATGTCTGGACACCAGCTGACCAACCTGCTTGAGAGATTTTATTTCCAATTTTATTATTATCTTATGCAAAAAATCCCAATATATCAGTAAGACGACAGGACTAGAGGAAATGGCCTCAAGTTATGCCAGGGGAGGTTCAGGCTGGATATTAGGAAAATTTTTTTCACCAAAAGGGTTATCAGACATTGGAATGGGCTGCCCAGGGAGGTGGTTGAGGCACCATCCCTGAAGGTGTTCAAAAGACAGGTTGATGTGGTGCTAGGAGATATGGTTTAGTGATGATGTTGCTTTTTGTTAATCCATATCAGTTAACCCGAGTAGGCACAAACCTATGCTGTGCCAGGCTGCACGTATAGGCAAGCTGCATGTATACTTAGCCATCAGGGCTGTGCTATGTGGTGCACGTCCCCTGGCCAGGGGATAATTTAGACAGTTCATTGTACTAGAGGAGCCCGTAGGCAGCTTCCACTCTGATGGAAATTACACCACCAAAAGTCCTTGCCTTCACCTAAAAGTGCACAAAAGAAAGGTCACTCAGCAATATATACTTCTGGCACTAGTAGTGCCTGGGGAGCAGATAGGTGGCAAACCAACTCCTTGTTTGTGAGGCTTGTATTAATGAGTAAAATCAAAGAAGGGATGAAGGAAACTGCAGAGTGTTGGAGCAGAAATCCCACCTGCACCACCCTCTGTAGACAGTGAAGACACGACTTCCTTAACTGTTCCCATATACTCTGACCTTTTTCTTTGGCAACGAGATTAGCGACTGGGTGGTTGGTCCCTCTCCAATAATAAACAGAGCTGATAAACAGCAAATAAACAGAGCTCGCTGGGCAGGAGGGTCACCCATAGGTTCCATTGCACTTGTAATACATTGGAGCTGCTATCATAAGCAACAACTTATGGCTTTTCAAGATACCATGAAGAAATTACCTTAATTATGGAAATTCATCCCAATATTAATATATTCAGAGAGGTGAAAGAACCAACCAAGTTTTTATAATCTTGCAACTAGAAGGATATTCACCATTTATAGCTAGGGTGTGTTAGGAGAAAAATACATCATGCCAGCTCTGACAACATGAAAGAGCTGAGGCTGCTGAAGTTCCACGCCCCCAAGGCCAACCAGCAGCAAGGCTGAAAGTGTATTCCCCGTAGGCACCAACGTACAGAGCCCATGTATACAACACATATATACACATACAGATGGTCAGCCACACAGATCAGAGAAGACACATGGAGCACTCACGTGAACAGACAGCACCAACACATGAGCCTCAAGGCTGCAGCCCTGCTCCACTATCCTGCTGGTACAGACCAACACACACACACACACAAGTTGGTGCGGACTCCCCTGGTCCCAATGGCCACGTTCCATGTAGCTCCCAGACCACTTCACCTACACGCCAGCTGGTCCAGCTTGATCATCACTAGTGCTTACACACTAGTTGCTATTGCAACAGATGCATGGGCTGCTATGACCCACGGTCCCACTCCAGTTGCTAGCACTTAGGTCCACTCACTCCAGTCTCCAGATGCTGGTGCTACAGAAAAATAGGCCCCTCTGACCTGTGATCTGGCTCCAGTTGCTGCTCGCAGACCCCCATAGGCACGCAGTCCCCACCCCTTGCCCTCCCCAAGCAGAGTTCCTTACTCAGGAGAAGAGAAAGGAATTTAGTAAGAAGGTAGGAGACCCCGCACTGATCAGGCACAGAGCATGGCAAGACAAGTGTACCAAACAGCAAACTATTTGTATGTAGCCAGCCCCTTTTATCCTGGTATCCACCTGTTTTCACACACTGCTAAAAGAATATATGAAAAAAGTGATGCAATACTGTCCACAAATACAATTCCTCAGAACCCGATGACCGATTGCCCAGCCTGTCCTGAGCAGCGATTGCAGATTCCTGCCCCCTGGCTAGACTCCGTTTATAAAGGGAGCATGATGTCTATGGTATGGAACACTCCTTTGGCCACCTTGTGCTGTCTACGCTCCCTCTCGGCTTCTATGGGAAGCTGAAAAAGTCCTTCATTTGATACAAGCATTACTTAGCAACAACTGAAACAATATGTATTATCAACTTTATTCTTATACTAAATCCAAAACACAGCAGCTACTAGGAAGAAAATTAACTCTATCCCAACTGAAACCAGGGCAGCACTGAACTTCAGAGTTGGGCCCTGGAGGTGGGACAGCCTCAAGGGGAGTGGAGCTCTGAAGGAGGGGCGACTTCAAGGGAAGTGGGGCACCACACTGGGCTCGGGGTGCGGTGGTCTCAAGGGGAGTGGAGCACTACACTAGACCCTGTAGGCAAGGCAGTCTGAAAGGGAACTGGCCCACCTGCCAGGCCAAGGAGACTGGGCAGCTTCAAGGGACACAAGCCTCCCTGTTGAGCCCCAGAGATGGGGTGGCCTCAAGGGGAGCAGAGCACCAGGTACTGCTGCAAGGCAGCCTCAAGGGAGGTGGAGCATTCTCCTGTGCCAAGTTGACCAGGCAGCCTCAAGAGGAACAGACCTCCATGTCAGGCCCCAGAAGCAGACCAGTCTCAGTGGAAGAGGGCCTCCTTGCTAGACCCTGTAGGTGGGGCAGGCTGGAGTGCCCTGGAGGACAAGAGGCCTCTGTGATGGACCTTGAGGCAGGGCACCCTCAATAGGAGTGGGACAACACTCCAGCCTTGCAGACTCCAGAGGCAGGGCAGCTAAGACAGGAGCGGGCCTCCTGCCAGGCTGAGTGCACCTGGTGGCCTCAAGCAGGTGGGAGGAGCAGCCCTCTTCACTGGGCCCTGGAGGCAGACCAACCTCAGGAGAAGCAGGACACCATGCTGTTCCACTGGGCCCCAAGGTGGGGTAACATTGAGGGAAGTGGGACACAACATGACGCCCTGGAGGTCACCCTGCCAAGTCAAGGACACTGTGTGGCCTCAAAGGTCCAGGCCCTGGAGCAGGCAGAGCCTTGAGGGTAGTGGGCCCAGTCCAGGGGCTGGGATGCCCTTGACACAAGTGTCCTTTCCAGCAGATCCTAAAGTGGGGCAACCTTGATGGGGGACCAGGCCTCCTTGCCAGATCGTAGAAGCTGGGTAGCATAGAGGAAAGCAGGGAATAATGCTGAGCCCTGGAGATGGGGTAGCCTGAGAGCACCAAGCTTTTCTGCCAGGCCCAGGAGACAGGGGTGGCCTCAAGGGGAGCAGGGCACCATGGTGACTCACTATGCCCAGGAGGTACGGTGACCTCAGTAGGAAAGGGGCAACATGCTGGTCTGCCTGGTCCCAGAGGCATGGCAGCCTTGAGGGAAGCAGGGTACAACCATGGCCTTCTGAACCCTGCAGGCAGGATGGCCTTAATGGGAGCAGAGCACTACGCTGGCCCACAGCACTCAGGCTGCACAGCAGCCTGAAGCGGAGAGGGACATCACAAATGTCCTCTAAAATGCTAGTGAGGATACACTTGGAACACTGTATCCGGTTTTTCTCCTCTCCCTCCAGTCCAAGAAAGATGTGGAGAAGCTGTATGGGTCTTGTGGAGGGTTAACATAATTGCTAGGGGTGTTAGAGCCCATCTTGAAGTTGAGTTTGTCTATAATAATGTGAAGGGTGGTTTAGAAGGATGACAAAGCAAAACTCTTCTCAGTAAGGGTAGATGATACAATAAGGACAAATGGGCTACATATTGCTTGGGAACTTCCCATTTGTGAAATGCTGGTTTAATCTTAGAGGAAACAAAAACATTCATTGAGTAGGACAGCACTGGAAGATGTCACCTAGAGAAATGTCACCATTTTCCTGAACCAGGTGTGCAAAGCCAGTCACTTGATACAGTGTTGGAAATAATCCCACTCCAATAATTAAAGTGGGGTGGAGACCTCCGAGGTGCATTCCATTCACTGCTTCTGTAGTTCTATGATTCTTGCATTATTAACTGCTAAGTGCTTCTTTATTTAATTGAATCTTCTTTTTATGTAACTAATATTATTAGTGGCTTCAAGCTTAATTTTTTTTTACTTGCGTGACAAATTCGTGACGGAAGAACACAAGTCCACTGAGCTTACTGTGGCACAAGAAGTCATATTTGGTAGAGAGCTGTACAGACAGAAGTAAAGAGGAAATGAAGTGGAAATAGTTATTTTTCATGTGTGTACGTGAATAAATTTCTAAATACCTGTAAGTATTAGGAATATCTGGGATCAAAAAAACTCCATTAAGTACACACTTTAACATCAGGCTTTGGTCCCATTTAATTTATGTGCCTTCTTCCTGGCCAGGTTCTTCTCAACTGAGGCTTAAAAAGCAGTTTAAGGATATGGGTTTCTTTGGTTTCTTGACACAAAAGCTTTTAAAATTTGGCTTTTCATTGTAGAAAATTTCAGTTTCAAAGGTTTCCAAGTGAAGAGTTCCTACGACAGAATAAAAAATCTGCCAATCTCACTAATTTAGATTTAGAAGTTTTCTTTGCCAGGTTGCAGTTGATATTCCATATTGATGTCTTAAAACTCAGGATTTGCATTTCCACAACTAGGCACACTATGTTACCAATGTATGTTAAGTAATGTCACTGTATATTTGCCCCAGGGAATAATACCAGACCACTATAGCTGAATTCAATCACAGAAGTGATAACAAGCCAGTTTGCACCTTGACAAGAGAACACCACATTCCCAAAAGCAATGAAAAATTTACTCTGCTCATTATGCCACACAGACTGCAAAGTAGAGCTGTACCATGCCAAACTGTGTTATTCCTGTTAATTGTATAATTATTAGCTTTTTCTTGATTAAATCCAAGCCAGTAGGGTATGGCTTCAATTGCTAAATTTTGATGCAGCTCAATTTTCACTCCTTTCAGCTCTGCCCTTTCTCTTTAAGCTCTGCTAGGTATTTTCTGCTCAATGTTGGCATCTGCTCTCTTCCTTTCTCCAAGCTTCCCTTGTTCCACGCAAAGCCTATCACCTGCTACAATTTCTGGTCCAAAGGCAGATGAGTGTGGGAAGTCTGACGTTGAACAGAAATTAAAGATGAACTACTTCAATCAAGGTAAATGTTGATTTTAACAGTCAATTGTAAAAAATAATTAAAAAATGACAAAAGCAGCTGTCCTAATTAAACATGAAGGGTCTGATTCTCAGACCCCTTGAGCAAAAGGTACAGAAAAGCACAGGCCAGACAGCACCAGAATGTTTGACATACACCACTCCCGAGGAATCACTATCATTTGGGCTAATTAGAGGTAGGGCTATAAAAGCCTTCCACTAGAGGATGGTGAGAATGCTTACTCTGCTTCAGGATTATGCATCTTAATGCAGTGTTTTAGGGACTAAATATTGGTTACATAAGGAGTCTTGCTTCATCGGGGAAATGAAGGAATCTCTAGCTAATTTAAAATTATAAATGAATCTTTCTTTCTTATTTTGACTTTTTCTCTTTTTGACGTATACAACTTATAAATCCCAAGAAATCTTTCTACTCTGTTTATAAAGTGTCATATTAAAATCTATGCTAGAGAATGCAGACTGATTGAGACAGTAGACCTCTGGGCTTGCTGGTATGAAAGGGTTTAGTTCTGGGTGGTTTTTTCCTAGGGAATTTCAATGGGAATATGTTTTTGAGAAAAAAAAAAAAACTAATCAAAAATTTAAGACTTGTTTACTTTTTGAAAAACTGTAGATACTTCTGCCCCTCCCCCCTTTTAATTGTTTCTTAGCCATGCAAAACATATTTATATCTGTCTCTGTGTATTCTTTCCCCATAAATTAATCCCTTCAAACAAGCCAAACAGATTTTTGTTTTCTTTCTCTCTCTTTAAACTATTGCTTTATGGGAATATCTGTCTCTAAGGAACGTCTAGAACTGCCCACAGGAAAATTCTATCAGTTCCAGGGAGAGAGAGACTACTGCTGTGTGCTCCCAAAGTTCAATATCACAGGCCTATTCCTGTGATATGTGGCATATTTCTTTAAAAATTTGCCTGATTTTTAATTCTTAACTTTAATATTCCTGAATTTTATACTGTTGAACTTCTTTTTGAATATTTCCTACCCACCACATATCTGCCTTTAAAGTTACGTTTTCTGAAACCTATTCATTAACATACTCTTAACACCTTTAGCTCCCTTTAATATCTTCTGGTTTTATCAATATTTTGCAACACCTCAAAAAATAGACTTACTTTTCAATTTTACCAAATCCATTAACCACTTTCCTACAAACATAAGCAGGGATAATGAAGAATATAACCACAGTAATGAAAACTAAGCAACTCTGAGACTCCTTAGTGATCCTTAACTTTATCATGTCTCATTTCAGAGCCTCTTACGTTTCGTTCCCACACCATGACAGTACTTCCTTTCTATATCTTAATCTCCATTTGAATGGAGATTTTCTTCTTAAATAAGAACAGTGCAGAAAAATCTGCCCCGAAAGGAAAATACAGACAGGGCAGAGAAGAATTCTAGACTCTGAAGGTTCTACACTGTGCTGCTAATGATAAAGTTTTGGCAGCCTATGCTAGTTCAATGAGCTGGGAAGCTAAAAATGAAATTTATCTCAATGTCTATGCTTTCATAGGAGTGAGATGACATAGTGGTTCCTCTTCCCAGATCTTTGAACCTTGTAACTTGTAGATCCAACTTTATGATTTCAACAGAGGCAGTTTAACCAATACTATCACTCTCTGTCAGGTGCTAAAGAGAGCTTTTTCTTCCCACAGTTTGAATTCCTGCTTTGCAGTGTACTCAGAAGGTTCTCAGTGCTGTCTCCCTTGAAGCACAAATGGAACACTATAGGTTGGACAAAATCCCCTCCCTTCCATTTTTTTTCATGGAAAAAAGAAAATAAAAGGAAAGTAATGATATTTTACTTACCTGTCAGAAATCATCACTCGCTGCAGGTAAGGGAGCAAACAGGAATTTTAAAGAAGAAATTAATATGCGGTTCTGCTCTGGAAATGGCTATCTAAAAATGGTTCTTATGCAGCATATTCTTCTTGAGGATGTTGCAGGAAAGCATGGGACTATGATATATAAATCACAGATACAAAATATAAAGCACACAGGAGATTATCAGCTTCTCAACTCCTGAGACCCCTCAATCCTCTGTATCAGAAAGAATCTGCCTCGGGCTATTGTAAACCCAACTAAACCCCAATATAACTTCAGCATTATTGTAAATTTACATCTTTCATTTTAAGGTGAAATTTAAATTCTTGGTTCTGAAAGAGAAATAGGCCAACCCACCAACACTCATTTAGCTTTTAATCTAAGCAAATATGTTAAACAGTATCTGAGACAAAGCATTTTTTTCTGGAGAGAATTGTACTTTGTCTGTGTGAGGACTGTAAATACAAACACGGTTTGTGCATCACTGTCAATGACTTCTACAGTCGGTGATTGGACACAACCTTGCTTTTGCAGGATCAACTAATTATGGTCTTTTTCAAGAGTAAAAGTTTTCGTCAGATCATTCCATAAGAGAAAGCACATGACCCCAAAGGAACAGCAATTTATTAACACAGCAAATGAGCTAATCAAATTAGACGCACCCTTCTTTGTCATACATAAGTGAATCAGAAAACTTTCAAAGCACTTTGCGTGTTCCTACTCCAAGTATGCATTTCTTTGCTTTCAAAACCACCGATCACAGCTTTATTTGTCTGACTTCTCTTTAAAGAACAGAAGTGCAAACTACAGTATCAAACACCCAGCAAATAATAAAATCAATAATAAATATCTACATGCCATAAAAATCATCAGCTAAGGAAAAGGAGAAGTTAGACCCAACGATAATAGATTAGATTATTTTTCCAAATACTGCAGAAACACACAATGCAAAGAAATATCCAGTGACAATTAAGATAAGAAGCATAAACAAGCTCTAGTGCTTCCTTGCTAAAGGAATAGCATTACCGAGCTTCCGTCTGTTCTTGCTGCTAGAAACTTCTCATTCAACTACTGAATAAAAAGAAGACAATGCATGCCTGTTTCTCAAACTCTCCAGTTCACAGTATGGTATTTTTGACCAAGCCACTTTTCTTGGCAGAGTATGCCAAGCTACAGGAATTTCCACTGAAGTGGTTAATATGAAGGCTCATGTTCCATTTCATCCCCCTTACTCCCATGATAGATGCCAGTAGGGTAACCGCCAAGAAGGAGAATTACAGACGGGAATCTCTTGAACTGACAAAGCAATAGTCAGCACAGTCTTCTGTCAGAGGCCTTAGACTCCACAAAAACTAGTTTCCAGAGCTTTTAATCACAAATAATGCCAAGTTCAGTACATCTTCAAAAGGGGTAGCCTTTTCATATGCAGGTACTCCTTTGTTTTCAAAAGCCTAATTCCAGGATATACTGTCAGTCATAAATCTAAGCACTTTGTTACCTGGAGAACTACTGTTGTTAGTAACTCTTTGTGACTCCAGATGTGGAGGTATTAACTAATGTGAATCAGAGAAACCTGTCTTCTTTGAGGAAACCAAGCCATCAATTGAGAATAAGTTTCCTTGGGAAAATATGTTGGGATGGGCTCTCTTTTTGACAAAAGGAACTTTTGCTATTGACTATGTGTGCATCTCTGAAAATGTAATTCTCTTAATTATAAAAACCTAAACCATAAAAGCTGAAAGTTAAATATTAAGCTTCTGTCAGGAAAAGAAAAAAAAAAAAAGAGTTAAGATTATGTTTGGCTTTCAATGTCATTGGAAAACGTATTTTCTCTTCAGGTGTAACCAGGCAAACTAGGCAAATAAAGCTTTGATCATAATTTTTCCAGATTTACCCTCCGAATTTGCCCCTAAAAATAAACTCTGAAATTAAGTCTTCATGGGTGTTACATTCTGCTTATGTTTTAAAATGAGATAGAGCTTCTCACAACCTCATAAAAATCCATCAAAGCCAGTGACGATCAGATTGTGTGTAGAATACATCGGCTGACTATGCACTGCAGTATTCATGTGTCTCACTGTCTTCTGTTCAGGTTTCTTCTGTTCCCATCAAACCATCAGTTGCCTTTGGCAACTAGTTCTGTATCCTCTGGATACAGAAAGAACAGTCACTTCATTTGAGTTGGTTCATCTAGGGCTGCTTAATGTTTGATTTATCCAAAATGGAAGAAGGGACAGATAATGTTAAAAAAACCACCAAAACAAAACAACAAAAAAAACCCAACACCAAAAGAAGCTTAGTTTTTCCTTTTCATTAGATCAGGTATGATGATCCAAATGAATGTATTACCATTCTGTAACTATAGCTAATAGTTCCCTTTCTTACTAAAAGATTCCTTTTCAGTGCAGGCAATTTCATAAACTACTTTATTCTTATGTAGTCAACATTTTTACAGCAGCTTCACTCAAGCACAAAATCAATTAAAATCCTTCCTTTGAATTTTGAGTTGAATTTCTTTTCAAAATGCCGCTTAACGTATATGATGAATAAGAAAGTTTTTCATAAACCAAATAGGAAATTCACCATTTCTAAAGACAGTAAAAATAACAAAAGTACAAGTCTGATCTCAGTCCTTTAATGCATGATTAATTTAGCAAATTTGCAGAGACAATATGTCTTCTCAGCTAGTGACAGAAAGGATTGTATTAGACAAACCTAGGAAAGGTTTGTATAATAAAGAAAAGATTGTATTATACAAACCCATTCTTATATAAGAAAGTAGCTAAGCAGGATAAAATGTGCAATAAGATCATGTGAATCAAGGTTTCCTTCTTCCAGATATTTTGGACACACTCAAAACTAACTGTTTCATTTGCCTGGATTTAATTTACTGCTCTGCAAAATGAGATGCAAGAGTCTTGTCTTACAGAAGTCACTAAGGTATTTCCAAAGGTGATTTATTGTGAGCGTATTTATGCTAATGTTGCAGTTCTTACATGAAGTAGATTTGACCAGTTGTAGCTGTGGATCAACAGGAATACTAGACAGAAAAACCACGTTACAATTGGTTGAACCTATTTAAAATTAAGAACTGCTTTGAGCTTTCTTTGCGAAGCTGGAAAAATGTCAATAAACTTCCACGTGCCTGCCCCTGATAATTCTGTGGGGACACGTATTCCGAGCTGGTATCTAGAGTTTGCACAGGAGTTTCAAACAGTAATAACTCACAGGGTAAAAACAGATAAAAAAACCATTTGCATGTTTTCAAAAAAAATTTGCTTTATTTTCAAAAATATTGCTTTATTTACAAGAACACAATGCATTTTCTTGGCTGCAAACTTGGCACTCCCTACTTATGTCACGTGCTTATGTGGAGCGTGACTCCACATGGTGGCAGGACTAAACCTCGAGTAGTTATCAGAAAGGCCTTGGATGAAACAGGCTATCAATTTGGTATACAAAGCCTCCTATGCTTTTTTGACACCTGCTTCTTAAAGTATCTCTCACTAGGGAAAATCCAGCAGCGTTATTTTGTTCATTGTCACTTCCATTTTAATAGTTATTCAGCACTGCCTTGCAATACACTAAAATATACATTTTTTTTCATTAAAGGCTGCTGTGGTTTCAGTTGGGATAGAATAAATTTTCTTACTAGCAGCTGGGGTAGTGCTATGTTTTGGATTTGGACTGAAAATAGTGTTGGTAAAACACTGGTATTTTTAGTTGTTGCTAGGCAGTCAAGGCCTTTTCTGCTCCTCATACCGCCCTGCGAGGGAGCAGTCTGGGAGGGCAGAAGAAGCTGGGAGGGGATACAGCTGGGACAGGAGACCCTCACTGTCAAAAGGGATATTCCACACCATGTGATATCATGCTCAGTATATAAAGCTGGGGGGAGAAGAATGAAAGGACGGATGGTTAGAGTTACGGCATTTGTCTTCCCAACTAACTGTTATGAGCCATAGAGCCCAGCTTTCCTGGAGATGGTTGAACACCTGCCTGCTGATGGGAAGCAGTGAATTAATTCCTTGCTTTGCTTTGCTTGCCTGTGTGGCTTTTGCTCTACCTATTAAATTGTCTTTATCTCAATCTTATGAGTGTTTTCTCCCTTCTACTTTTCCAGCTCTCTCCCCTATCCCAACGGGGGGCGGGGGCTAAGTGGTCCTCATTGCTGGCTGAGGTTGAACCACAACAAAGGCACATAGTTCTTCATGAGGTACTTCTATTTGGAAATTCTTAGGCATTTGGTCTTAAACACTCATTAATGAACACGAACTTATATAATCATGCATACCTAATAATTTTTAAAAGTTACAGACTGACATTAACTAACCTGGTCTTTGTACCGCACTAGAACGTTCATGCTCATCTAAAGGGATAGACAGAATACCACTGGTCATTTAGGTCTCAGTGCCTTTGAATGAAGCTGTTTTGTGGGCTGTCTTGAAAGTTTCTGGAAAGTGTCTAAGCTTATGTAATCCTTGCTTAAGTCAATGTATCAAACCCCAAAGTCTTCCATCTTCATTTAATTCCATAAAACTCTAGGAAGTCAGTATTTTTTAAAAAGACCTTTCTTCAAACACGTCTTTTTTTTTTTCCTCCAGCAACTTCTTCCCTTTTTTCTTCAAATTTTTACTCGGATATTGAGATGGTTATTCACATTTTCCTTGCCATAAAACATACTTCTGGTAGGCAAAAAAATAATGTCAAACCAATGTAATTTATTATTTTCTATTACTTACTGTTTTTTTCTTTTCTTTAAGTGTCCTGGTTTTCTTTGTTTCCATGTTTTCTTTATTGAAAATATAAAAACAAGACTAATTAAAGGAAGTAATGGTCATGTTACCAAAGAGAGGCCTCTGCTTTATTTATAACTGTATGCTAAATATAATGTTGTTTGCCTCCTACTAACCTTCTTACTGTGTGAGAAAACGGTTAGTCACTGAGCTGATAGGGGTAAAGATTGGATACCAAGAAGTAATTAACCACCTCAATGTTCTCTCATATGTCAAAGTGTGTACTCCTGTACCGATTAGGACAGAGCTGGGGCTACTTCAAGGAACATCCTTCTCATCCTCGAGAATCTGGCAAACTTACAGGAAACTTTTACTCTCCTGAGATGACTCAATACCTCAAAAGGACAATGTGGGGAAGGGTATCCCCACCCAAACAGCCACCCAGGAGCTCATGCCCCCGCAGAAGTATTTTGCTGAGGCTGCAAAATTTAACAGGCATGTGCAAAAGGGCTATTTGGTCATCCCAATGACTATGTAAGCCTAGGTAGAGTTATGTATGAGGTAGGTGGAATAATGAGAATCTTTTGTGTATAAATAATGGGTGAATGTCCCCAGCAAGACGTGCTAGATTTGTGGATTTCCACCTAGCACCCGACGTCGAATGAAGCAATATCTCCTCTCTAAGCTGCTTCTGGTTTCAAGAACTTTTGTTTCAGGTAGCAGTCACAATTTTGGTGACATTGGATTCTGTCTTTTCAGAGTACCTTGAGCTGAATAACTAGTTTGGGATCTGGCCAAAGAGGAACTGATGAGTGCTCTGTTTTTCCTAGAGTAACATCACAGGTTTTGCACTAGTTGCAAAAGAAGATTTCAAAGAAGATTTTTACCAAAGGTCTGGAGGCAAAATTCTTTTGCTATTGATGGAATTTAGACTAGATCGATTAAGACCCATGTTAGGTTTTACAAAAAGAGCAGTGCAATGAAGTACAAAAGGAAAGTACTTGTGCTTATCTTTTTGGACTAACATTATGAGAGAGGCATAAGAGGCAGAACTTTAAACTCTAGCTTTTGAGAGACAGAACACATACTGATGTGGTAAGGTTTCAAATAAATAGCATACAAAAGATCTATGAAATATTTCTACGGTGTCTGACTCACAATTGTATTTAATATGGCTTCACCTTTATGACTCACTCTCCAAAGTATTTCAGAAACAACTAAAATTGGAATGCTGATGTTATTTGATGTGGACCATGTTGGTAGACACTCCAGTGAGAAAGTGATCTCACAAAGTTAATGAATGTTCAGATGATCCACAAAATTCTAAGAGTGTAATTTTGCAGAATATTTCTGCAAATCCACACTCCTCCCACAAGGTGTAACTGACTGAGGGTACTTTCAGTCACTCTGCATATCTGATAGATGTTTTGTTGTGCTTATAAAAATATCTGAAAATGCTAGGCTAAAAGAAATGTTTTTTGTGATTACTTCCCCATTTCTTTCCCACGCTACACAGATTCCAGCCATAGAAAGCGATTCTTCCTTTTTTGGTCTTTCATATTTTCTTATCAGAAAACAGTTGTGTTCCTGAATGATATTCACATGAGAACTTCTTGCTGTACATTTAGATAAAAGCAAAGACACAGGTGGCATGGTAGCCAGAACCAGCTGGAAGCTGGTGAAAGCCTCCTGGTCAAGATCATCGCAGCAGGTAAATATTTTTTCTGAGACATTAATACAAATATGTGATTAGACATATGTTTACCTGAGGTTATCTGCTACATAAATTTATGTCTCTGCAATTACAAATACATTTTAGATAGCTGAAATTAACATGATCACATTTTACTTATATTTCCCTCCTAGGCTTTCCTTTTCATAACACTTCAATGAATATATGCCCTTTCATTCTTAAAGTTACTTCTGTTCTAACATCTGACTACTTAACCGAAGTCAAACACCAGTCATTACACGAGTGGTTGTACTTGGACAAAAGAAATTTGTGCCTTCTTCAACAGTTAAAGTTTTCTCTGAGATAAATTGTCTGATTTGCATGTACACTAAGTTTCCTTTACAAAGCTTTGTGAAAGAGTCTTTAAAACAACTGTAGATATGAGGCTTTTTTTTTTTTACACTGTACAAAAAGCAAAATACATGGGAATCAAAAGATGGTTCTTACTCATCACGAGCCTGATGAGTAAGAAAAAAATTGAAAAGAAAGGGAAAAAAGAAAGAGGGTAAAGCAAAAGCTGCATGCACAAATGAAGGAAAAATAAGGAATTCATTCACTACTTCTCATCAGCAGGCAGATGTTTGGTGTTTTGCCATTTCCAGGAAAGCAGGGCTCCATCATGCTTAACTGTTACTTGGGAAGACAAGCACAAGATGGTCTGAGCTGACAGACGGTGGGGAAAATGCTGTCAAGATTACAGAAGAAGTTACAAGCTGGTCAGGGCAACTTGACCCTGTTGATGCACTGAGAACCCTGACACACAATGTGGTTTCTTAACCTGCTGGCCTGCCTCTTTAGAGGCAGAGAGTGGGGCAGGCAGGTGGAGGGTCAGAGCCTGCCAACGTTTGCATGCTAGAGATTTTCCACACGCTAATCAGAAGACTGTGTAGAAACAAAATTGGACAATAATGTAAACCAGAAGACATCTCTGAAGGCTGTTGAAGAGAAGTCGTGGATGCCCCATTGTTGGAAACGTTCCAAGTGAAGTTGGATGAGACTTTGAACACCTGGTCTAGTGAAAGATGTCCCTGCCCGTGGCAGGGTGGTTGGACGACATGATCTTTGAAGGTCCCATCCAGCCCAAACCATTCTGTGGTTCTGTGTTTCTAAGGTCAGCTGTTATGGGTCCAACTATGAAGTTAAATCAGCTTGCTCCGGTCCTTATTCACACAAATTCTTAGAATCTCCAGGAATTCCACAATGTTTTGGGGTATTTGACTACCCTCACACTGAAAAAGATTTTCTGACATCTAATCAGAATTCCTCATGTTCCAGCTAATGTTTCATGCACACATAAGAAAAGTCTGCTTCCCACTTCTCTGTACCCCCCTATTAGGTATGTAAGTGCCATAACATGTCTTCTGAGACTGAGGAAATCTAACTCTCAGCCTCTCTCTCTATGACAGAAGCTTCAGTTCCCTGACCATTTCAGTGGCCCACCATTGGACTTGCTCCAGCATGTCAATGACTCTTGCTATGTGGAGCCCCAAACTGAACACAGTGCTCCAGATGTGGTCACGCAACCGTGGAACAGAGAGGAATAAACAATTCCTTTGACCTACTGGCTGCATTGTTGCTAACACAGCCCTACTATGTCCTTGGTCAACTTCTACACAAGAGCAAATTGCAGAATCCCCAAAGTCACCAGCTCATTCTTTGCAAAGTTATTACATAGAATAACAAGAAGAAAAAAATGTTGGTTTTAAAATTGAAGACCCTGCTAAAATAAGAAACTCTAGATCTTGGTTGATAGCCTAGGTCATGTGAATATTGTAACTTCGAGTCTTTTCTCACTTCTTCTCATAGCAGCTAGAACACCTAGCAAAACTGAATATTTGATATGTAAATTAAAGATTAGAGACTGTTTATCCGTTCTAATCCAATTCTTTCATTTGGAGAAAATGAAATAAAGCTTCTCAATATTCAATATTCTCAATACGTAGTAGATAAGTATGGGAATATTTTTTTTCTTCAGGAGTTCATTCCTGAAATGGAAAGGTAATATCAACTAAGGGAGATTCCTGAGAACCAGAAGAAAGTAAATGTCACTGTTATCTTCAAGAAGGGCAAGAAGGGAACTGCAGGATGCTTAGTAGCCACTAAGGGATGGTCCCTGATAGCTGAATATTAAAGATATGCTAGGTTAATAATTTTAGGACTAAGAAAACCTTATTTATTTAACCTCAGGGAAGACATAATTTAAACACTAAAAAGCAACATCACGAGCTTAAGGTTAATGTTGGAGAAACCGGCAAGAAACCCTACAAAATTGTCAAAAGTGGTCAAAAATAGTAGTAGTAGTAAAGATGTGCTCAACTTCCTTATCTCTTTGTAAAACTTATTACTGTACTGTAATATTATTCGAGTTTATAGCCTTACAGATAAGTCTGAGAACTTTGTGTGATAAATGGAAAATATTGTCCTGAGGCTATCAAGTAATATGATACTGTCTCCACTTCCTTATTCTTATTTATATATGCATCTAAGTGCTTTTTCCTATGACTTTTTTCCTATCAAAACAGCAAATTATATATCACAGCAAAGAGCATTAAATAAAAAAAACCACACCAGATTCTACCCATCTATACTCAGGATAATCCCGATATTTTAGTGCACAATTTAAGATTTATTCTGGCCTGGGGAAGTCAGAATTTGGATTTTCATTGTTCCCTCATGATATTTCCTCCAAGTCCCCACTGTTGTAGTAGCAACAAAGAGGCTACAGAATTGGAGAGGAAATACAAATGATCAAAATTTGAGAAAAGCTCTGTCTACCAGATAATCTGTGACAGATTAATACAGAAAATATGAATAATCTTTAAAAAAGGATAAGAGGGCAAGTGATTGTGATGGTCTTTATCATAATGCTAACAAATACACTTAGCACAGAAGTTCCACATAGCCTGTTTTCTTCTCTGGTGTTATCCCTATGCATGATAAAGTGGTGCTTATTGATGGATATTTTGCAGTATTACTGCCAGTTATTCTTTTGACACAAAGTCCCATTAAAATCAGAAGTATTCTGAGCATTTCAGTGAGAATCTGAGTGGTAAGTTTAATGGAGTTCAACTACGACTAGTTGAACTATTAGTACTACACCGGTTATTTTCATTATTTTTCAAGAAGGAGCAACAGACATATCAACCATACTTGATAGTGCCTACTTGATGGTTCTGACTAAGCATATGTTCTAACAAAGGAGCAGTCATCAAAGTAATAAAATACTGTTCAAAGTAGGCTGTGATCTTATGGTGAAACAGAAATGAGTTAAAATGACTTGAGTTCCAAAAAGGACACCTGACAGAGTATAAAGCATCTGACAGAACAGAAATTCCCCACTGTATCATACTGTGAAAAGATAACGAAGACCTGGACAGGTTGGATCGATGGGCCGAGAACAACGGGATGAGGTTCAACAGGGCCAAGTGCAGGGTCCTCCACTTGGGTCACAACAACCCCCCAGGCAGCGCTACAGGCTGGGGGCAGAGTGGCTGGGGGTGTTGGTCGACAGCTGGCTGAACATGAGCCAGCAGTGTGCCCAGGTGGCCAAGAAGGCCAACAGCATCCTGGCCTGTATCAGGAACAGCGTGGTGAGTAGGACCCGAGAGGTGATTGTCCCCCTGTACTGGGCACTGGTGAGGCCCCACCTCAAGGGCTGTGTCCAGTTTTGGGCTCCCTACCATAAAAAAGACATCGAGGTGCTAGAGCGGGTCCAGAGAAGAGCAACAAAGATGGTGAGGGGTCTGGAGCACAAGTCTTATGAGGAGAGGCTGAGGGAGCTGGGGTTATTCAGCCTGGAGAAGAGGAGGCTGAGGGGAGACTTTATCGCTCTCCACAAGTACCTGAAAGGAGGGTGTAGAGAGGTGAGGGTCGGTCTCTTCTCCCAAGTCACAGGTGACAGGACTAGAGGAAATGGCCTCAAATTGCACCAGGGGAGGTTCAGGCTGGATATTAGGAAAAATTTTCTCACCGAAAGGGTTATCAGACATTGGAATGGGCTGCCCAGGAGGTGGTTGAGGCACCATCCCTGGAGGTGTTCAAAAGACGGGTTGACGTGGTGCTGGGAGAGATGGTTTAGTGATGGCATTGCTTTTTGTTTCTTGTGTGGGTGTTTATTTTTCGTCAGAATTAGGTTGAAGGTTGGACAAGATGATCTTTAAGATCCCTTCCAACCTAGAAGATTCTGTGATTCTGTGAAAATGGCAGCATTCAGAACCATATGCACTTAAATTATCTTTCCAAACTGTGTGCACTAATAAACGCATGGGCAACTGTGCACAACATGACCGGTTGGAATGGTTCCAATGGAGGGCCACAAAGAGGATGAGAGGGCTGGAGCACCTCTCCCACAAAGCCAGGCTGAGAGAGCTGGGGTTGTTCAGCCTGGAGAAGAGAAGGTTCTGGGGAGACCTTATAGAGACCTTCCAGTACCTAAAGGGGGCTACAGGAGAGCTGGGGAGGGACTCTTTATCAGGGAGTGTAGCGATAAGGTGAAGGCTTTTAACTGAAAGAAGGGAGGTTTAGATTAGATATCAGGAAGAAATTATTTGCTGTGAGGGTGGTGAGACACTGGAACAGGTTGCCCAGAGAAGCTGTGGATGCCCCATCCCTGGAGGGGTTCAAGGCCAGGCTGGATGGGGCTTTGAGCAACCTGGTCTGGTGGGAGGTGTCCCTGACCAGGGCAGGGGGGGTGGCACCGGATGATCTTTAAGGTCCCTTCCAACTCTGACCATTCTACGATTCTGTGTAAAATATATGAGCACAGTTTTGAGCTTTGCCTATATAATTACAAATTAACATATGAAAGATCAAATACCTTCCTAGAAGGACTGACTTGCATGTGCTAAATTTGCAGAACGCTTTACATATAGAATGCTCTGCCACAAATACTGCACAGAATAAATAAAACTAAATAAGAAACAAGTAATTATATTTACAGTTTTTATTTTTATTTCACAGTGACTCTACTACTCTTTGCCTACACATATCAATTTTAAAATGTATTTAAATGTAAATTTCCCCTCCACAGAAATGCAGATGTCTTTAAGCAGACAGAAGGATGGATGTACCAGTCACAGTAATGGCATTTCTATCTTGTCTATTCACTCAGACACATCCTCATGCTCATTTCTTAGAAGTTTATCTGAAATTTGATCTTATTTTGAAAGTAGTTTATACTGGGAAACTTGTTGAAAACAATCAGACTCAAAGAACATTTTATCAGTGACCTGTTGTTAGTCTAAAGGTATACTGCATTGGTCTATATTTGGTCCGGTTTTATTTAACATTTTATTTTTAAATACAAAATGCACTGCCAGAGTGGCACTGCACTTCCCCTTAGGAAGTGAATATACGCATTTTAAAGAATAGACTCTGAATTCAAAATTATCTTGCAAAATTGTACTCTGATATCAAGAAAATGCAACACCACAAAAGATAAGGACAAGTTATTTACAACTCAGAGAAAGAAACAAATGTAAAAACCAAGTGGGAAATAGCCATTACAGTGCAATGGTTTACAAGCTAACTTGGGTCAGTTATTTGACTCTTGCAAAAAAAGGCAAAATCATTCCAGAATGCAATACTGTCTGGATTATAAGGAAGACATGGGAATTCATTTGACACTTGATGAAGTGCTACTGATATTGCAGCCCTGGTGTGACCATTTTTGGTCATCAGACTTCAAAAAATGGTAAATCAGCCAAAGTTCAAAGATAAACTATAACAGTAACCAAAAGTTTGAGAAAACCTGTCCTAAAAGGCAAGACTAAAGAACTCAGATTGTTTCATTTGGTAAAGACAAAACTAGGGAGGAATGTTATAAGTCTCCCCTTACATAAAAAAAAATAATCGGTGAAGATAGTGCCTAGTTGACATCACATCTACTGGACAAAAAGAACTGGAAAGTTGTTTGGAATTACTTCTGGAAGTCTCTAGGCCAACAATCCCACTCGAAGCAGGGCTGTTGCTAACACTAGATCAGTGCACTTTTGACGCTTAACTATTCACTGTTGACACTTGAAAACCTCAACGGAAAGAAATGTCACCATTTTTGTTGATCATCCCCTCCAGTACTGTACTAACCTCCTTGTGAAAGTATTCTTCCTAATTTGCCCAGCCACAGGCTTTTGTCTGTTGCCTCTCGTTGTCTGGCACTACTAAGTAAAGTAATCTGGTTGCATCATTTTTGTTAATCCCATCCTGGTTCCTATGGGTTGCTACATGCTCTTTTTTGTCTTCTCTTTGCCAGACTAAACATCAGCTCCTTCAACTGCCCTTTGTAGATCACGTGCTCTAGTCCCCACACTGTTGTGGCAGCCCTCTGCTGGACCCTATTCAAACTTATCCACATCCTTCTTTTATCATGAGTTCTTCAGCTCATGGCTGACTGAATTTTCCTGAAGTCATTTCCCTAATTGCATAATTTTCAAGTTCTTAAGAAAGATAGGCAAGATTTTTGGGACTCAGCCTTCCAAGAGATGGAAACAGGTGCTGTACTTCATCCAAAGTCAAAAGAACAAAGGAGGTGGTCTAGCTCTGATAGGAAGGCTCTAGCTTGTAGCCCAAAACTGTATTTTCACAGGCTGGTAACAGCTAAAAGATGCAAAGTGATGCCTTGCAGGGCTGTCAGAATTTACCATTTATTACAGAAGAGGCTTCACTTTCAAGCTGGTTTTCAAGAACCAGTATCTGCTCCAGCAATTCAAAGACTGTGGTGGTAAACCTTGTTAAATGATGGACTTCCTACCTTTGTAGCTTAGTTAACTGCCAAAATATCGGCCTTTGCAGTAATATTTCCTTTCCTTGAAAAGCAACGTTTACAGCAAACATGGACGCCAATGTTACCTTTTGAATTTTTATTCCTGCTGCATTTTGCAGTCAAACTGAATCTCTCCCCAGTTTTTACTGTTCCTATTAAGTTAAAAGACTTTGATCTACAAACCTTAATCATAAGAGCAGTGCATTGAAATCATCGACACTACAAAGCATTCCAATTTGCTCTGGTTTGTCCTGACACAAAATAGTTTATTACGGCCACACAGTTGGTACTTAATTAAGCAAACAGGTGACTGTAAAATAGCTGTGAAGTCCGTATCGTGGTTGATATGTGATCTTGTGTTCAGAGCAATGACAACACTGCCATATGTTGACATAGTGTGACACACTTATGTGCTCTACAAAATAGGAAAATGAGTTGGACTTTGGATGTGGATGTGCCTTTGTGTTCACATGCTAAAAAAAGGGTTCTTCTATTCCGCACTCTGGTTTATCTATTTGGATTGTAAGTTCTTCAGAGCATGGGCTTTCTCTTCCCTGGGAACAATGTGCACTAATCACACCTGATCTCCTTAAATAATAATTTAGAATAAATAGTAAGCATAAACAGGTACACTGGTGTAAAGCATAGCTTCCTCAGGTGCTCTTACAGTCAGTGTTTTGTAAAAAAACATGCCACTCCCTTACTGATTATTTTAAACAGGTGCATAACAGACTGAAAGAGAGTCCAAAGGCACACTTGCCAGCCAAGGGAATATACTTCCTTTTATACTTAGCAGGGAGAACTTATGAAGTTACTACAGTGCCTGCAGTCTTTCCAATCCAGACTGAGAGCTGTTACAGGGAAGCATCTCTGATGGGGTAGCATAGTTTCGGTGCCAAGCTCGGCTTTATTTATTACACTTGCTACTGATTTGGAAAAGGGAATTTAGAGCTTTTACATCAAAAATCCCCCATGATATGGCTTGCAAAATTAAACAACAGACTTCACAGGTTGAAAAAAACTAAGTTACAGTAGAGAAAAAAAAAAGCCGAAAGAAGGAGAACTGGGGAACATAACACAACTTGGAGACATCTACCTAATTTTAACAGCTTGAATTTTAATTAGGGTGTGATTTGTTGCGTTCTATATTCTTCAATTCACAGAGCAGGGCTGGGGCATCTGCTAAACAGCATTATACCTTACAAATACTCCACGGACAAAGAAACCAGAAAAACAATAATTCTAAATGATACCTAAAAGGTTTTGTGAACAGCAAATCGAATATATGTTTGAAATATGATAAAAAGGGAAGGGAATGAAATAATGTAATTTCAAATAGCATTTTTCCAAGGCATTATTTCTTACACAATTAAGGGCTAGTGTTCTGCAAAGTTCTTAAATACATGCTTAACTTCAAGTCCCATTGTAGCTTTGAATAAAGCGGTGTGTTCAGATTTAACTGCAGGACTAAGTGTTTAATTTGTTCAAGAACTAAGGAATCTCATGTGATTGAAACTAAATCACACTAAATAAATAAGCAAAATAAACACTTCATAGTAAAAATGAGTGTGAGATTAGAACCCTGGCCAACTAGATACACTTCATAATTAAGTTGGCTTGATCGTTTTATATTCTTATTCTTTTTTTGTAAAATACAGAAAGGGAAAAATGAAGCTAGAACCAATGTCATCGCACATGCTACTGAGTATACCTGTACTAAAGCTGTTAGCCGTCTCATCCCAATTCCTGTTTCAAAATAAAAATAAACGAAAACAAACGAAAAACCCAATACAGACCAAAATGACGAAACAAAAATCTCAGACACATTGATACCAGCTTTGAAAAGCATAAATGCCACAATATCCTGAGGTTCTAGGATTCATCCTGGAGTCCTGACAATACATAAATAGAGAAACAAATGACTCTGTGTCATCTTCTGTGATCTTGTTAATATTTATTATAGCAGTCAGACTCATGACATTGGAAGCAACAATGAGAGAGTTGATAACTGCTACCAGTCAGGACATTGAAAAGATGTAAATTATCTGTCATGAAATATTAAATTGGTTATTGGCTTTTAGCAACCTTTCAGTCAAATAAAAATGCAGAGAACATGAGTTACTCATTCTGCAAAAAGCTAATAGTTTAATGTTCTGTTTTTAATTAAACATTAAGCTGGACAGGTATTCCTACTCATACATCCGTATATCAACAGGTTATAAAGTAAAGCTTCTTCTTGGCAGTTGATAACTCTTCGTCCTGAACCATGGTGGTTAACAGCTCTTGCACTTTACTGTGGAAAAATAGGGATAGTCATACACATGTGTACATATTTTTCCAGTCACAGTAAATGTATGTCACAGAACTGTTCAGTGAAAGGAAATTCCACAGGTTGTAGTGGCAAATTTGCATTTAAATGAATGCCTTTTATTTCTGCATTCTTAATAAAACGAACCATCTGCAGCTAGACAATATATCTAAAGGTAGCATGATCCAAAGGGCTCTGAGGTAAAATGTAGTAGTTTCTGTTGATATCAGCAAGCAGTAGACTAGGTTGGTTCAACAGTTACTGTCTTATTCTACTAGAAATGCAAAACCTGATCATCTCAGTCTCCTTTCTGTATGGGAGTAGAATTTCACTCTTAGACTGCTAGAAATTTGCAAATGTTCCATAAACAACTAATAGGACTAAAAGATTTATAGGTACTCCTTGTACTCGTTTTGGCAGAGACAGAATTAATTTTCTTCATACTAGATCATATGATGCTGTGCTTTGGATTTGTGACCAAACACAGTGACGATAGCACACCAAAGCTTTCATTATTGCTGAGCAGTGCCTACACACCATCAAGGCCTTTTCTGCCTCTCACACCACCCTGCGAGCGAGTAGGCTGGGGGTTTGCAAGAAGTTAAGGAGAGGAGACAACCAGGGCAGCTGAGCCCACCTCATCCAAGGGATGTTCCATGCCGTGTGACGTTGTGCCCAGCAATAAAAGTTGAGGAAAGAGGAGGAAGGGGGGAGGTTCAGCGTTACGGTGCTTGTCTTCCCAAGTAACAGTTAGGCATGATGGTGTTGTCCCAAAATGTGTTCTTTTACCCAGCATGTAGAAGCCATAGAGAGTAGAGGTATTATCTATTTATATCATTTCTGCAGAGATTGGTGGTAATCCACAAAGCCCGCACACCAGCCTAAAAACACTTAGGAATATTGATACGGTTCAATACACAGAAATACACACTCTTAATTATAACTATCGGTTAGTACTTTATCGTAGCAGTTTCTATTGGTTAGTAGAATCTCTCACTTTCATTTAAAGTTACAAGGTCCTTTAATTGATGTGCTCATGCTCCAGTACCGTGGTAGGGGTAGTCCAATCCAGTCTCCAGTTGAGTTGGTGGCCGTGATCTCCCACTGCCACCTTTCCCTTTCCCTGTTACTGCAAATTTTTTGTTGACTTTATGCCTTACCCAGCAGCTGTCTGGTTTTCAGCCGGCTTTGGCACCTCCTGGGGGGGAATGTTCCTTATTATCAGCCTTCTGTTCTTCTTCATTAGCAAGGCATTTAATGTTTATACCAAGCCTCTGGTTTCACAGGGCCTTGTGACCTTTTTACAGCTCTTTATTCTTAGTAGTGAGAGATTCTACCTTCTAAAATATGTTTTACCTTTTTAAATGTCCATTTCAGTGAAATTCAGTGAAATTCTTTTAAAACATACATTCTACCTTCTTAAAGTACATCAGGGAAGCCCTGCTTTCCTGGAAAAGGCAAAACATCTGCCCGCTGATGGGAAGTGGTGAATGAATTCCTTATTTTTCCTTCACCTGTGCTTGTACATGCAGTTTTTGCTTTACTTATTAAACTGCCTTTATCTCAACCCATGGGTTTTTGCACTTTTACACTTCCTCTTGTCTCCCCCATCCCACTGAAGGGAGTGAGCAACTGGGTCTGTGGTGCTTAGCTGCCTACGAGGGTTAAGCCATAACAGTACATTTTTAGTTATTTCCTCCTCCTCAGCACCAATATTTCTTTCATAACTGTTCCCAGTCCTGCATTATGTTCTTGTATCAAATATTCTTGGTATACCACATATGCTTGGATAAGCAGACGAGTTAATTAAATCAATTAGCTTTGCTACTGAAATTTTATCATGAAAACAAGAATCCTCCCATATCCTCCTTCCGTACTTATTGTATTAAATACTGTAGCTTTCAAAACTCCTTCTGTGACTCCCTCTTCTAAGCCAAGTGGGTCTAGCAGATTAACTGCTTCTCACATAGAAATATTCAGCCTATGCTTCTCAACTTCCCATCATTTCTACTGCATGCATCTAGAAATGTCCCATATATATGCAATTTTGGGGTGACTAGAGCATTCCTGAGAAACGTACACTACCATGCTACAGAGAAAACACACTGCTGACTATAAGGTGATCTTACAGATGATCCCCGATTTTATGTCTCTTTAAGAGGGGGGAAGTAGAAATTTGACGTGAAATGTAGAGTGATCCTACATCACACAATCACAGAGAATCACAGAATCTTCATGGTTGGAAGGGACTTTTTTTGATCATCAAGTCAAACCACACACACAAAAAAACCCAAACAAACAAACAACACAAAACAAAACACCCAACCCAACAATCTTGGGCACTAGAGCATGCCCTGAAGTGCCACGTCTACATGTTTCTTAAATACCTCCAGGGATGGTGACTCCACCACCTCCCTGGGCAGGCTGTTTCAGTGCCTGACCACTCTCTCAGTAAAGTAATTCTTCCCAATATCTAATCTAAACCTCCCCTGCTGCAACTTCAGACCATTTCTTCTGGTCCTGTCATTAGTCACCTGGGAGAAGAGGCCACCACCCAGCACTCCCACCCACCACATCTCCCATCCTATCAATCCCAAACCTTTTCATCACATATCCTTACACCTCCAAATCAGAAATCCAATTCCATACTTCTGTCACTGCCACTCATCTCACCTAAACAGGAATTATCCTTATTCACCCCTACCTTGCACTGCTATGTTTTCTCAGTTCTTCATCCTACACTTCTCTGCTTCCATGTCTGCAATATCCCTCTCTACCTCAACATCACCACTATGTCCTTGTCTGCATGTTTAGTACCATCTGATTAAAGCATCTAGAGATGTGAACTCACATTCAGAAACATTACCAACAAGCAGAGATACCTTATCCCTGACCAAAGCAGCTTCTACACTTCAACAGTTGATAAAAGACAAGGTGGTGGGTGAAGTCAGTTAAACAAGCAGATTCAGAAATGGAACATAATATTTTATTGAAAGCTGTATACTTGAAGAAAATTGATGCCCAAAGGTAACCATTAAAAGTTGCTACCTATCAAATATAGTGGGAAAGAAGAAGAATCTACATGTAGTGGTACACTCAGATTCTTAACTTCTCATCTAAGGCACACAACGAGTACTGAAGGCAAGTGCAAAGAGGACTTTAAGAACACAATGCTCTCAATCTCAATGACAGTTTTTTCTTCTGCGTAACATGAGGTACATGTTGTTCGAAAGACAACATGCATTTCCAGTGTACAAACCAAAAACAGACAGCAAGCTAAATAAAGTGATAAATGAAAAAAAAAAAAGATATACACTTCATATTAGAATCAGGAGATACATAGTCTTGAGAAATGCCTAATAAGACCTGGCAGTGCTGAAGTGGTGAAACCCCAAAAAAGTGACAATAAAATTTAAACTGCTGCTGTGAGAACAAGAAGAACCAGGAGAGCACTCAGGTTTAAATTGAAACATCGAGTGGGAAAGGTGAATGTGTTATTTTATAGAAAAGGTTTAAAATAGGCATCTCAGAAAGGTACTTAAAGTCAGATTGTAGTCACTTGTTTAACTAAAAACTGGATAACTGTATGGAATATTGGAAGTTCTATTCCAAAAGTGATTACATAAAAATTGCACCTTCCTACTCAACAGATTTGATTGCAGTGTTTATTCAGCTTCAGATCTATTTAAGTCGAAGACAAAAATACGCCCTTACAACTTTTTATTCCTGTCCTGTCTCCTTGCAGAGCCCACACAATTCAGCCAGGGATCTAGATGTTATTCATTCTTGTGCAACAGCTAAATTACTTTGCAAGTTTCAACCAACTATACTTGTAAGAGCAACCAGAACATCAATTCAGTGGAATGGAATCAAATTTTAGAGTCTGCATTGTGGAGTAGGCCAGAAAAGATCTTGGTTTCTCCTGGTCCTAAAACCTGTATGGAAAATACTGTGGTCCCTAAAAGTTATGGGGTTTTACTGCTGACTTCAGTCAAGCCTAAGCATGTGCAGACAGAAATTAATTCTAAGTTTCTTTCTGTCATTCGTTGGCTTGAATGCAATTGCCTTCTAGCAAACAAAGTTCTTTGTTTGGCCATGTAGCTGTTAAAGGGACTTTCTCCAGATTCTCAAACATCCTTCATTGTTTGTGGTATTATACAAAGATATATATTTACAAGGAAAAATCTAGAATGGACATCTCAGAAGGTACTTAAATTCAGATTGTACTCTCATATTTAACTAAAAATTGGATAAGATATAACTACTGCAATTACCTATGCAATGTGAATTATGGAGATTCAACTCTTGATTCTCTATTATTCTTCATTCAGGTTTTAGCCTTCCCAAACTGACGTGAAGTTTTTCAATTCGGTGTGAATGTATTAAATTTTAGAAAAGATGGTTTGGCATTGATTAACCTCATTAAAATTCTCTTTTGCCACCTCTAGCTACTCTCTCGATAAAATGCACAGAAAGTTCCACTCCAGATCTGCCCTGTCACAAAGAAGTTAAAAAATGGACAATATAATTTTACAGAATCACTGAGCCACAGAATGGTAGGGGTTGGAAGGGACCTTCAGAGTTCATTCAGTCCAACTCCTCTGCCAAAGCAGGTTCACCTAGAGCAAGTTGGACAGGAATGCATCCAGGTGGATTTTTAATATCTCCAGACAAGGAGACTCCTCTCTGGGCAGCCAGTTCCAGTGCTCTGCCACCCTCACGGTAAAGAAATTTTTACTTATGTTCAGATGGAATTTTCTGTGTTTTGGTTTGTGCCCACTGCCTCTTGCCCTGTCCCTGAGCACCACTGAAAGGAGTCTGGCCCCCTCCTCTTGACACCTGCCCTTTAGATATTTATAAGCATTGGTAAGATCCCCTTTCAGTCTTCTCTTCCCCAGGCTAAACAGACCCAGGTTATTCAGCCTTTCTCCTAAGAGAGGTGCTCCATTCCCTTGATCATCTTTGTAGCCCTCCGCTGGACTTCTCCAGTAGTTTCTCATCTTCCTGGAACTGGGGAGCCTGGAACTGAACACAGTACCCCAGTACACCAGGGCAGAGTAAAGGGGGAGGACAACGTCTCTTGACCTGCTGGCCATGCTCTTTTTAATGCACCCCAGGATACCATTGGCCTTCTTGGCCACAGAGACCCGTGGCTGGCTCATGGTCAACTTGTTGTCCACCAGGACTCCTAAGTCCCTCTCTGCAGAGCTATTTCTGATGTACTTGATGATGTAATTAATTATTTCTCAGTTCAAAATATAGACAACATGAGTAAGGTGGTTCTACCTTCCAGCTGAAGAGTGGAATGAAATGAAACCCTGTCAAGAAAACTGCATCATCCTAGAGAACACATATGTACCACTTACCATCAAAAACAGGTCTAACACAATTTATGGGTCAGAGCCCATTTTCACTCAGTGGTCAGGAACACACACACACGCTGACACTTGGATCATTGCCAACAGCCAGGCCCAAAACCTTCAGGGTGTACTAGGTACCGGTGACTGAGGCCTTGTGTAAGCCAAATGACTGGACATCGTGATTGGGCCCTTTCTGCCCATACTGTCCGCCTGCCTGCATTCCTGCTCTTTGCACCCAAGAATATTGTGCAGGTCGGCACACTGTGCAAATACACCTTTCAATTGCAATGTGTGCACAGGCAAAGCAGGAGAGAGAATGATCTAGGCATGGACACAAAAAGCGTGGACCGGATGCTTTGAAGAAGGGGAAAGTGGGCAGAATGAGAAGGATGAGAGAGACACTATCTGAAGCATCGATATCAGCAAGGGAGAAAATGAACGGCAGAAGAAAAAGGCCAAGGGGTTCCAGACCTAAAAGAGGGGGTTGTAGGAAATGTACTACTGTGGAGATGCTATGGAGGGAAATGTGACAGAAAATGGCTACAACTAGATGAAAGCAATATCTGAAAGGCATGCAAGTGCAAGAGAGAACACCTCAGCTTTACATCTTATTCTGTTTGGGAATGGTAAAAGTAAAAGAAGAACACTGTAAAAGTTTTTCTGACAAGAATGACACGTGTTCAGACAGCTGACTCTTGGACAGGTCTAGTAGTGGAATCTGCCCGTTCCTTTCCTGCCTTTATGACCTGGTAGTAGACATAAGGAAGTACAACCATTCTTTTTTTTTTTGTCCAAACTTCATAACTTACTCACGTATAGTGAATTTTCTGTACCTTGTGGTGAAAACAGTGCTCCATCTGTGAGAGAGCAGTGGGCTGACAGGGAATAGCTGTCTGTTAACTGTCAGCGTTGGCAATGGAGATGATACCGGTCTGTGCACACCTCTGCAGTTTACTTAACCCACAAAAGAATGAGAAAATCAGCAGAACAAAAAACTAGAGCAATAGTGACAAGTACTAGGATGTTGAACGTGATGATGACAGTATGAAGAGGTCATAGGATGTGGGATAGTAGCAAGGAAGAGAGGTCTTTTCCCTGTGATCTCTCTTCAGAAAAAAACATCTCTTTTCCACAATAGTTTCTATGTAACTTTGTATTAGAACTGATCCAGTTAGGGACCTGAAACAACACGTTGCTTGTCAAAGAGCCTACAACATCCTCAAAAAAGTTTTTTTTTTGCTCTCATCTGATCTGGGATCAAAATTTGCAAACGTCTAGCAGTTGCTCACACACAAAAGGTACCAGGAGGGAACACTGTGCTCTTCTTCGCTGTCCCTTGATGGTGCTTTTGTAGCACCACAAATCATAGAATCATAGAATCATCTAGGTTGGAAGAGATCCTTGGGATCATCGAGTCCAACCATCTACCCTAATCTACAAAGTCCTCCCCTACACCATATCCCTCAGCACTGCATCTAAACGGCTCTTAAACACATCCAGGGATGGTGACTCAACCACCTCCCTGGGCAGCCTATTCCAATGCCCGACCACTCTTTCTGTGAAGAATTCTTTCCTCATGTTCAGTCTAAACCTACCCTGTTGGAGCTTGAAGCCATTCCCTCTCGTTCTGTCATGAATTACCTGTGAGAAGAGACCAGCACCAACCTCTCTACAGTGTCCTTTCAAGTAGTTGTAGAGAGTGATGAGGTCTCCTCTCAGCCTCCTCTTCCTCATACTGAACAGTCCCAGCTCCTTCAGCTGCTCTTCATATGATCTTTGTGCTCCATGCTTTCCTGGTGACTTAATCATCAAAACAACATTTCTCTAGCTCACAAAGGCTGGGGTCAAAAATTGCAAACGTCCAGTGATTTTGCCAAGAGGGAATGCTGTTGCTCTTCTTCACTGTCCCTTGGCAGCACTTTCATTGCTCCAGAAACCATGGGGCTCTGAGCTTTCCTAGAGACTTCATTCTCAAAACAAGCAATTTTTACCCTCCTCAGTGCCAGGCTCAAAAATTGCAAACATCCACTGATAGCTCCTACGCAAAAAGTGCCAGAAGGGAAAGCTGTGGATTGCTGTCACTGTCTCTGAGATGCACTTTCATCGCCTCACCAGCCATGGTGCTCTGTGCCTTCCTGGCAACTTCATCCTCAAAACAACCTTTTTCCAATCTCCCCAGGGCCAGGCTCAGAAATTGAAAACGTCCAGCCATTGCAGCAATTTCCCTCCTGGCACCTTGTGTGGGAACAATGGATGGACCTTTGATATTTTTGAGGTCAGCACTGGGGAGAGTGAAAAAGAGATTGAGGATGAAGCATCTAGGAAAAATCAGAGTCTCGGGGTTTCTGGAGTGATGAAATGCTTCCAGACAGAGCCATAACAAAGCAACTAAGGAGAGTGAAAATTGCTCGTTTTGAATATGAAGTCGCCAGGAAAGCACGGACAACCAAGGTTGCTTTCCCAATAAATTCACTTGATGGCTCACTGCAAACCATCTCTTCTAATAAAAGACTAGCAACGTTGAACACCAGGACCCAACACTGAGGAAATGGTTAGATATTAGAAAGCCTATGCATATCAATTCTAATTTTAACTGGCCATCTCATGTTGGTCTCATACCTTCTCTGTGCTCTTCTCCGTTCCCCTAAAGGCGGCAGAGGTCAAACAAGACAAATATGTAGATTACAGGAACAATCCCTGTATTGGCAGTGAATAGTATGAGAAACAATAATGTTGAACATTGTCTATGTGGAGAAGACTACTAGATATTTCTGCTCACAATAAAAACACCTTACTTGCCCCTAGACTGGCTGTCTTCTGCTATCATCCTGCCTCATTTCAAGGCCTCCATCTGGTTGATGTCTGTGCTGAGGTGATGAATAATGTTCCATATGGTAGCATACTGCTGACTTTCCCTGCTGAGACAAGAGTGTCTTGTTGCCTGTGGTAGCTGGAGAACACATGTTGGGAGTGACCCGAGCCTATCTCAGTTGCAGTGCCTTTCAGTGGCTGTTGTTCTCCACCAGGTGCAGATCTGCTGTCACGCTGGTGACCTCAGCTCTGCTGCAGAGCTGAAGCGGCCTCCCTTGGTGGTAAAGAAGTTCAAAGTTAAAAAAACCACCATGGAGGTGTCTGCTCTGTGGGGTGGCCTCGTATATATCATAGCGCTCCTTGGAGAGCACATTAGGCCAAATACCAGCCACAATTAAAGAAGCTGTGCAGACCTCATTCTTCGGGGTTGGTAAGTGGTCCCAAAACCTAACTATAGAGAGAGGAATAAAAAAGTGTTTCTGTATTGATGTCTTGCCTATAATTTCCTGGTTTTCTGTGGTCATATATGGAGAAGACCTCAGAGTAAGTAATGCCCCAGGAAAACCTTTGCATAAAGCTTCGTATTTCTCAGTGCAGAAAGTATATTGATAGGACTTTCATTTAGGATTTAATCTCTGTCCATGGTCCCAGTATAAGCATGTCTGAGACACCTTTAAAATGGCTTGATATTAAAAAATGAATATCATGAACCCCTTGCAGTGACAGTAGACATGGGATCACCAAAGATGACTGGACCCCTCACTAGAATCTCAGGATCTTCCCCTGATTCAGTAAAATCCACTTACATCTAGATTAACTTATTGTTTCTGAGGCTACGCGGCGGGTTTTAGCTATGGTGATTGTCCTGTCTCTTCACACTTAAAACTTCTTCTTAAACTGGCTACATTTTTTCACCTGAATGCTGAACTAGGGGAAACCAACATCTGTGCCCGGCTGTCAAACATCTGTCAGTACCCAGCCCCCTGGGCTGATCTGGTCACAGAGAACATCATCCTGACAGTACCAGCTGCTGATGCATGCCACATGGACAACCCAGAGAGCCTGCTTTCCATCTGGAATAAGATGATGAATGCAATGGCCAGACTGGCAGCCATCCCAGCAACTGTTCCAAGGCCAGAGAGGATGGTGGCAGACGTCCAGATATCTCATGGCAAGTATAATAAGTAGAACATTTTGTCTTTATCTGTGATGGATATTTGTAAGGGAAATACACAAGGCAGTAACACAAGATCATGCAAATCCTCAAACCAGCAGATGAATCCCACCAAATTCAAGGAGACTGCTCGTGAGAGTAGTCATCTCCTGTGAATGTCAAGAGCTTGTACACAAAAGTAACACATTCTGCTGCTAAACCTGAGGCTATCCCAGGATAAAACTCGGTGGAAGGAGACAGGCTGGTCACCAAATGACATGTGTTCTCTGTCATGTTACTTGTATTACTGTGGGAGTGAGTTTGTGCTAATTGCAACAGAAAGAAGGGAAACAGAGCTGGCTGTTTTAGGTAGGACAAATCAGATCTTGAAACTTAAATTAAGGCATATAACAAACACACAGACAGCCTACTATGCAATAAGACCTTGATGTTAGCAGGGATAGAATCACATCAATAGGGAAGTGAGGGTAGCGGTAGGGGAAAAAGTTTGTTGTAAGCAGCATTTTGCTATCTGTCATTTGAAAAACATGCTGCTTAAAGACAACTCACCAGGCCAGTGGAACTGACCAGGCTGAAGACAGTTGTAGGTGGTAAGGAGGCCAATCATTTTCAATTAGCCTTTTTTAATTGCATTGTACTTTTCTCAGTAGGACTGGCAGGTGCTTTCAACTCTACTTGATTGCAACACCAGAGATGTTTTCTTCCACTTGAGTTGAACACCAGTTTCCCAGGTCATGGCTGTGCCAATAATCCACAGCTCTAGCAACTTAACTCACTCGGTGTAGCTGCTGTCAGTCAAGTAGGACTAATTCAAGAAAGGCTGGCACAAGTGTAAACAACTTGCACTTCATAGAATCATAGAATGATTCGGGTTGGAAGGGACCTTAATGATGATCAAGTTCTAACCCCCCCTGCCGCAGGCAGATGGGGCATCCACAACTTCTCTGGGCAACCTGTTCACCACCCTCACAGTAAAGACTTTCTTCCCAATATTTAATCTAAATCTCCCCTCATTCAGTTTAAAACCATTCCCCCTCATCCTATCGCTGGAGTCGATCCTATATCCCTGATAAAGAGTCCCTCCCCTCCCTCCCTTTAGGGCCTCTTTAGGTACTTCAGTTATTAATAACCAGTTAAATATAATAATTAGTGAAATATAACTAAAATAAATAATAAGCCCCCTTTCAATACTTAAAGAGGGCTTATAAGAAAATTGGCAAGTGACTTTTTAGTAAGGCCTGTAGCGATAGGACAAGGGGTAATGGTTTTAAAATAAAGGAGGGTAGATGCAGAGTAGATAGAAGGAAGATATTTGTATGATGAGGGTGGTGAAACACTGGAACAGGTTGCCCAGAGAGGTGGGAGGTCCCCCATCCCTGGAAACATGCAAGGTCAGGTTGGATGGGGCTCTGAGCAACCTGACCTAGTTGAAGATGTCCCTGCTCATTGCAGGGGGCTTGGAATAGATGACCTTTAAAAGTCCCTTCCCACCTTAAACCATAGAATGATTGGCTATGTTTCCATGCTGCAATATGCTTCTCCAAGCATATCCTCATGTAAGAAGGATTTCATTAGAGTAATCAATCATTATATCTGCCCACATATGGCTCTGAATTTAACAATGAAGTTATAATCTGTCAGTGACTCTGCAACAGTTGTGTTTAGATTACATGTTAGCTGCCAATTTTTGTAACTGCTAACCCCTCAACATAGGAGGGGGAACACAGGAGTATTATATTTTACTCATTCGTCCTTAGCATCAGTGACAGCTCTATTTGAAAATTCAGACTCAGGACGCAAAAGTAACATAATTGTCATGAATAGTTTTGTGCAGGTAGAAAGGATGAGCAAGTAGTTCATCTGGCAGTGCATGTCAGGGAGCAAAGTCCATCCCTTTCCCTGCTTTGTTTCAGCTGTATTGACTCCATACGCCCAGTAAGCCTGCCATGTTGTGTGTATGACTCAGGCCAATTAGTCGGTTTTGTGCCGACACAAGTGGCTGTTCTGCAGTGATTTTTACGGATGCACAGGAAGACCTGACTTCCAAATGCCAGAGGTTAAAATCCTTGGATGTCTACAGGTGGAGGTGAACTTTAAGCCAAAGTTCAGCTCTGCCTTCCCTCAAGCTGTAGAGAAACAGGAGTATTAAAAAAACAGCATGACCCTCAACACATGCAGCCTTGATTCACGGCTGCTGTGAATCAGATCTTTTGAACAAGCTTGCACAGACTGAGGAGTTGCCCCAAAAACACTTGTTTAGGTAGCTCCCATGCTCTGAGTGAAGCTATACTCAGAAACAAAGACTTCTGGATTATTGATTCACGTGGCTCTTGCTCTTGATGTATTCCAGCCCTCTGCACAGATGCTCACGCAGACAGCTATGTCCACCAGAGGCCACACTGGTAGAACCCAACACATAAAACTCTTCCAACTTCTGTCACGCCTGCTGAAATAAGTGGAGAGTAGCAGTATTTCAGAGATGTGAATGGCTCTGTATCCTCCCTTCTGGAGCTGTAAGAAACCAGTGAAGGATCCATTCAGCCTATTGAATTGGCACAGAAGGAAAAGCAACTACAGATATTAAATTCCTATGAAAAGCTGGTTATGGTACTCAGCAATACTGAGAAACCCATGGGAGATATTAAGAAGTACGTTAAATCTGTTTGTCTTTTCTGAAAAATAGATTTTTAGAAACAGCGTGAGAAACAGCAAAACTGGAACTGGTGGGAATTACAGTGAGGTAGTAACTGTGGCCATCAGCAGCAAGTCCTATAGAAAGCTGAAGTGAACTGTGGAATATTTTTCAACAGCAAACAGCTGCTTTACTAAAAACACTGACAAGAATCTGCCTTCACACACACACAAAAAAATATTTAAAAAAATCCCAGTTCACATTTTGCTTTCTGGTACAACAGGCATTGTCAAGGCACAGCAAGGCTGCTGCCAGAGGGAGAGGAAACCAAGAGCCACCTGCAGTAACACAACCAGCAGGACAGATGCCTCACCAGCTGGGATCCATCCGACAACACCTGAGTGAGGCAAGCAGGGCCAACCTGGCACAACAGCCAGGGTCAGCTGAGGGTCCAGATTGCTAGGTAAGTCTTCAGAGATGAAGAAGGTCTGACATCATGCAAGGAAATCAGTCTGCAGGTCAGGGTCAGCTCCAGTGATGGTAACCAGGGTCAGACATCGTCCAGTGATTACCAGGCAGGCCCACTGTGATAAGACAGATCTGAAATCAAGCGAGGAAGTGAGACCATGGATCAGGGTTTGGATCAGCAGGGTCCGTGGCCAGACACAGACAGGGCTGGAGACAGGCACACCTATAACATAGCTGAGGCAGGGACTGATGGCTCAGCTGAAATTCAGCCCTTGGGGCCACCAACAGGAGACGTAGGTAGAATCCCCTGGGGGGCTGCTCAACCCCAGTAAAGCTTTTTGGTGCATTCCAGGCCCTGACACAAAATTTTGCAATGAAACATTTTAGCCCCCTACCTTCAGGATGAAAATCTGCTTCTTCTTTGTGAGCACTTCAGGGAAAACAATCCATCTTTGTAATTTATTTGTGTTCACTATTTATCATGAGGATTTTCCCCCATGTATTTCCTTCAGAGCCAGAACTCAGATCATAGAGCTTCTAGGGAAAGCTGGAGGGGGTGGTAGGGTCATTTTCATCAATACAAACCATGCAGTTATTTGGCTACACAAATTTACAAATTTGTCCTGGCAATAGCATCTTCCTCGTCAGAGCTGAAAATAAGAAAATGCCGGTGTCAACAGAAAGTTCTTCTACAGAGAGAATTATATTTTCACACCTCCTCTCCAGTAGAGTATAGGGAGTACAGTCATCTGCAATGTCTATAGCTCTGGCAAAAGTCACTTGCCTTTTTTGCTCTTTGGTTTGGGTAGTACCAAGGATTGGAAATGGAGCAAAAGAGCACACAATACACACATTAAACTTTTGCTTTTGGTTGATACATTTGATATTCCGGCACAGAGAGTGGAAGCACATTAGCAGCATCCACTCATAACGAACAACTCAAAGAATGAGTTAACGTAAAGAGAATGGATTGCATTTTTGTCACGGTAGTGTTCCATCCCATGAGCTTTCCCAGGCAGATTGCCACGACTGGTTGTGGCTTACCTTCCCTGCGGGTTCCATGCCTGCTGGCTGCCCAGTCACGCACCATTTGGAGCCACTGACAGAGGTGGCAGATGTGCCGTCCTTCCAAGCCAATGGCCTTTGGGGTGCCAGTCATGAGCTGGAGCACAATCAGCAGCAATCTGAATGGGAGTTTCACCCTCACACCACCGAGGCCATCTGCAGACTCGAGTCTGTTTACGTCAATGAGACCGTGTTGGGCAGCCCAAGAGATAAGGCCCACAAGGCATTTGCACTAGAACTTAGAAAGAGGAGGATCCAAGATTACATTGAAAATGAAGCACAGCTGAAGGACTGGGAAGTATTTACTGCCCCGGAGACATACCTGCAGGTAATCTGCAAGAAAATTAAGCTTACAACAGATTTACAAACTGATCATTTAAATCCAGAGCTGCTGCTTTCCTTTTCCTCACTTTCTGCAACCACTTGATGTCTACCCTGGATTATGAGGTAGTGTAGAAATAGGATGAGGTGTAACAGTTTTAAACTGAAAGAGGGTAGATTTAGACTAGATATTAGGAAGACATTTTTTACCATGAGGGTGATGAGACACTGGAACAGGTTGCCCAGAGAAGCTGTGGCTGCCCCATCCCTGGAGGGGTACAAGGCCAGGCTGGATGGGGCTTTGAGCAACCTGGTCTGGTGGGAGGTGTCCCTGCCCATGGCAGGGGGGTTGGAACTCGATGATCTTTAAGGTCCCTTCCAACCTGAACCATTCTGTGATTCTACGATTCTATGATTCTAAATACTGGATTTTTGGTTTTATGTGAATAATAGAAGTATAGGCTTGTTGAATACTCTGACAGGGTTAGAGGGCTATCCCAATTCTTCAGTAGGCATTTAGAATTTGTTGAGTAACTACACTTATAAAAGAGAAAGAAAAATACCCTGTAAAAAGATCAGTAACTGAATTTAGTAAAAGATTTTGTAAAGAATGCAGGTAGAGTAATTCTAAACCTCCATACATTTTTTTGGCACTGCTTCTTTTTTCTTATGATTCATAGCTGCAAGAGACCTTTGGATGGGAAGCCTTCATTGAGATAGTTTCTGAATACCAAAATATGTCTGAGGTCCCAGATGATAATGACTCAAAAATTAAAGGCAGATACCTTTTCTCATCTGGTGAAGAAGAACTTGACTCCTTTCTTTAAGGCTGGGGGTGGCCAATCAAGGAGAGCCTTTCCCAGCAACTGGCTGTTTCTTTCCCAAGTTGGTCTGATGAACCAATGAAGTAATATATCTCCTAAGCATGTTTTCGTTCATAAAAGTGAAAATGTGATTGTCTGTGATAAAGCCAGTGCTCTGCAATAGTTTGGTGTGGTGTTGTGTCTGGTATGGTATTATAATGAATCTGGGAAGCAGTTCTACCCATGGCAGGGGGTCTGGAACTCGATGGATCTTTAAGGTCCCTTCCAACCCAATCCATTCTATGACTCTATGATTCTATCATTGTATATGTGATAGAAGAGTTTGTTCTTGGCTCCCTCCTAAGTCTGCCTTTGTATGACAGGCTGAGAGAGCTGGGGTTGTTCAGCCTGGAGAAGAGAAGGCTCCGGGGAGACCTTATAACAGCCTAACAATATCTGAAGGGAGCTACAGGAGAGCCGGAGAGGGACTCTTTGCCAAGAAGAGCAGTGACAGGACAAGGGGCAATGGTTTTAAATTGGAAGAGAATAGATTTAGATTAGATACCAGAAAGAAATTCTTTCCTGTGAGGGTGGTGAGGCACTGGAACAGGTTGCCCAGGGAAGTTGTGGATGCCCCATCCCTGGAGGTGTTCAAGGCCAGGCTGGATGGGGCTTTGAGCAACCTGCTCTGGTGGGAGTGGCGTTGGAACTCGATGATCTTTAAGGTCCCTTCCAACCCTAACCATTCTATGATTCTATGATAAATGGAAGAACTCAGATGAAGTTACAGCTAGAGCAATGAGAAACAAGAATGATCATTTAAAGGAAAACCTTGATGGCCAGCCTTGATCTTTGTTTAATGTTTTGAAAGGAGTTGTCTTCATGTTCTGCTTTCAGAGTTTGTAGCTGTGTATTGAGAAACTGCTGCTTTAGGTCACGTCGGAAGCAAAACAGTGTCTGGGCAGTGAAGTTATCTTCTTGATCCTCAGCTAGAATAAACTTGCAGATGTCTAGTGAATGTAGAATTGTGGCAACTCACTCTGCCTAAGGATCTAAGGAGGAGGTGCCTCACCTCACCGGATTGAACGTGTTGACAGGAAAGCAGTACTGGAGTGTATGTACAATGGTCTATTTTGATCTCCAATCTAAACAATCAGATCAATGGCCCGTTCTTAAGTGCTACACCTGAATTTTCCCTATGTTAAAACAAATACTATAGCACAAGCCAATTTTGACATCAAAAAGGTACATGTTGACATCCTGAGCCAGGCAGCTCCTTGCCTTGTGTCTGTGGTTTCTTTTTCTAGAGTGAACGTTACAGAATCTTGCTGTTAAGGCCACTGTCACACACTGACAGCAGCGACAGGACTCAGAGGCTCTCTGCAACTCCTCCAGATCTCATGAGCCATAGCTGAGCAGCTTCTTCAGCAAAAGAGCTGGGAAGTAAGGGATACAAGGATCAAGCATTTCTTTTCACTGTGTCCAGATAAACATATGTCAAACCTTTGAATAATCCAAAGTAAATGAAGTGACCTACATTAATAATTCTGCAAATCATTTATGTGTACATCCAATAGCACATGCTACCCAGAAAGATCCCCCAAATCCTTCAACTATCCTGAACTTAAAAATTGTTATTCTATACTTTGAAGCAAAATGTTCAAATGCACCCATTTTTTAATTCTGACAAAGTCCTACAACTATTCTGTTTCAAAGTTTTGGGGTTTCTAAGCTGAGATAGAGCTGAAGACTTCATGATTTGATGCTCAGGAATTAAAACCTAACAGTGCATGATTTTCTCCTCAGCCCTGATATTTGAAAAATCTCCACAAAGCTAGTTTTAATATTGCAGAAAATTGACCTTGCTCACTTTTCTGCAGTAGAGGATCTTCTTCCAAATTGGGTACTTTGACACTTACACTTAATGTTTCTGTACAACTTCTTTTTGCCTCTGGTGTTTTGTGGTGTCTTTAATAAAGGCTTTTTGATTGTTCCTATCTGTTTGTACACAATGATAACATTCTGTCAACTTATCTCCAGTTATATTCAAGATGTCAGAAGTGTTTCCTTCATAATGTACCAGCAGGGCATGAAGAATTGTACTATGCACTAATTTCATTTAGCATTTCCATCATGATGTCATGCTAATAAATCTTGCTGATACCACAAATATATGGGCATTGTTGGTACACAGTGTATGAATATTATCTGAAAATAATCAGATATCACTGAAGACTACAGTATAGGAAACTGAGTGAAATTGTAAATTACAGAACTATTTTGAACTCATCATCGCAAGTTTCTTTTCTAAGCTAAGAGCTTATCAATGGATAATGGCACAGAGAAAAAAAATCTGGTCATATTAGTGTGTCACTGAATAGCTCAAGATATACTGAAACTGATATAAATGCAGAAGATAATGGGGAGGGGGAGTGAAGAACCAGCCATAAGATCGGTTTCATTAAACATAGTTTGTTTAAGCCTTGAAAAATTAAAGTTTGGGAGAGTTTCTGTGATTATTCTCTATGAATTCATTGGAGGGCTAAACTCCAGAAATGAGAAAGAAACCTACCTCAGATCTCTCCAACAGCAGCAACTGCATGGAATCCCTTCCAGAAGATATACTTGGGGATCTGCCTGTGCAGATCTGCAGGGATCTGTGCTGGCCTGGAGCTAGGGAATATCTTCAGGTTTCCCCAGCATTGCATTATCAACATAACAGAGATCTGATCTGCACCTGTTTCCCTGGCTTCTCCCCTGGGAAGGAGTCTGAGGAATATGGTGTTTTATTTTAAAACAGTAACATACACTTGTGTGTTCAGGCATGGCTTGATACTCATTACTGCTTCTTTACATTAAAAGGGGAAAGGCCTAAGGAATTGTACCTTCCACTCCGGGCAGAAGATTCATGTTGACTCCGAGAATCTGTCTGACAGTCTGGGACAGGCTCCTGAGAGAGCTGTTCCCTATCCTAGCAATGTGTTGTCGATCAGGGCCATGAGTCCACAGCTTTGTCTGATCTTTCAGATCCTCTAGGCATGGCGTATCCTAAAATCCAAGGCCTAGAAGTCAATTGCTTCTTTTATGAAAGCCAGTGCAGAGGCTGGAGCGTAGTGCTTGGGGTAGCCGAGGCTGAGAAGATGTGTTGCAGTGTTCTCTCTCCTAAGGGGTCTCTATCTCCTGGGGTCTGCTGAGAGCTGCAGACTTCTTCTCTTGGCCTACGGCACTGCTGTAGTGCCTCCGAGTGGTGGTGAGGACATGAAGAGTTGGGTTGGAGTTTGCCAGCATAGGCCTGAAACTGCACACCGACTACAAACTGCTGCTGTTGTAGAAGATCTTACTTTCACAAGAAACCTGAACGTGGTGAGGTCAGCTACTGATTTTCTGGGAAGAGTAGCTTGGGTTGTGGTGCTGGGAAGGAAGTCGTTTGCTGCCTCTCTGCTTTAGACCCTCTGCACACACCAGAGTGAATTCCTGTAAGGGCGCTTGCACAGACCTTCATCTTGGTCAAGTGGCCTGGATAGCAAGAACTGATAAAATAGGAATGTGAATGTAAACAGCTCTGTGAATTGAATACCTGAAACTGTCTGAGAGGGCATTTACACCAAACCCACCATTGTTAAAGAAGAACATGATCACCAGCCTAACAGCAACCAGGGAATTAAAGGCTTCTGAGACAGACTCAGCCTGAAACAAAGTTTAGAAGCAGCAAGACATTTTTAAGAAAGAGGAGAGGGAGAAGTGGGAAGGAAACACCAGTCAAAACCTGGTTTGAAGTTGCCCTGCAACTTTACAACCTGTCTGTAAAAAGAGCATCCTTCCTGTTGGATGCTGCAGGTAGCCTGCGTTCCTGGCAGTAAAGGGTGCGACATGTAGAGACCCACAGCTTCACCGTGCATACGTGAGCTTGTGCTTTCCCACTGGCCTGTGGGTTAGCAGACTGTAGGAAGTGGGTACACATGAACCTTACATCTCCAGCAGCAAGTGCATGAGAATAGGGAAATCCCTGCTACCAGAAAAGGGGATGTCTTCTTGCAGCCCACACTTCGTGTGGTGAGGGTGTGCTGCACAATTAATGATGTGAACCTGTGTCTATCTCGGGGTTAGAGTTTTTGAGGATTAGTTACATAAAGATGTTTGGAAGTGTACAGGTGTTTATTAATATTTTGTGTCTGGTATTGTGCTTTATCTGTTGGACTGCTCATATTGATCCTCGATATACAGGTTATGGTTTGTCATTTAATTAGATGTCATGAATAAATCAGTAAAGTGCTTAGATCCATCCTGATTAGATTTAAACCCCATGAGCACATTTTCCTTCTGACAGTTTTGTACCCTCTGCATTCTCCATACTGATCTGCTGAAGTCAGCTCCCTGCTGAGATGCACAAAAGCAAGTAAGTTTTAGAGCAATAACAAATACAATGCATTCCCATTTTTGGGCATCTGTGGTACAATTCAGTTCTGTTCTCCAGTGTGATGGCTTTTTAAAATGTCACTTGAGGATCTCTCACTGCACTGTGAATCTAGAAGCTAGTGCCTTCTAGCAGTCAACCAGAGCAGAGACAAATGTTCCTTAGATGGCTCCCAAGATGAGACCCAGAAGGCCAACCGCCTCAAGGGTGTTAATGGCTGTGGTGGATCCTCTTGCTCCCCTCCTGGGAAACCTGCACGCCCAACTACTCCTCTGAGATGTCTTTACGCCAATGTGTGTAGATTGGGGAATAAGCTCTAGGGAGAACTGGAGGTCTGTGTGTGGTCACAGGGCCATGATCTCATTGCAATTACAGAGGCACGGTGGGGTAGCTCACATGACTGGACCGCTGTCATGGATGGCTACACAATTTTTTAGGAAAGACAGGCCAGCAGGGCATGGTGCTACATTCTTGTCCAGCCTGTTCTAGGTGAACCTGCTTTGGCACAGGAGTTGGACTAGATGATCTCTGAAGGTCGCTTCCAACCTCTACCATTCTGTGATTCTGTGATACCTTCTATGACAGTACCAACAAGCACATGTATGGACCATCTTTCTAACGCAACAGAGTTGTTGGGTGGTTCTACCCTGCCTGCAGCCTGTTGTGCATGAAAAAACATACTCAGAGGACATTTTCTACACACAGTTTAAGCTTGTCTGCATTTGTAACCAGCTTTGTGTGCTGCTTTTTTGAGTCTTCAACTGATGTGCTTGTGCCATTGTTAGCTATCCATTCCTTCCTCAGTCCACCTGTGCAGACCTCTTTATGGGGAGAAACCAGCTGATAGAACATTGAAGAGCAAAGGCTGCATACCCACCCCAGTCCATTCAGAGTACAATGAGATCTAGTAGACATTATTTACCCTTAGGGGCATCCTTGGGGACACTTTATTCTCCAGGGTTTTGAATCAAGCTGCCTTGAGCAGTGCTAGAAGCACCATGTCTGGCTGTGCCTATTATAGTCATGGCCAAGTAAAACTTCATGATCTGTAATGCACAGGGTTTCTGGCACTGTCTAGTGATCCCTTCTGACCTCCAGCTCCATAATGACAGGTCACATGCAACCCCTCCACTCAGAGGTCTGTTGTCTTTTCCTGAGTAATTAGTTAAAAACGGTTTTTAGTTCTGCTCTGAGGTACTGGGCACAGGCTTCACATTGGGACTTGCCCAGATTAGGTCACAGATATGCTTTTCTGTTGTTTTCTGACTCGCCTTTGCAGGACATCTTGAGTGGGTTTAATCCTTTACTAGCAAATACCAGCAGTATAGGTATTTTCACATACATACTCACCAGGGAAGAACAAACACCAAAGAGGTAAGCCAGTAGTACGTGTGAAACTGCTTGAATGTGTGCAAAAGGAGGTTGTTTGAACTGGAGGTACTACTCTTCATCTGTTTTAATTTGCATCTGTGAGTTTCTGTGTTGCAACGAGCATCTTGTGAAATGTCCTGGCAGAGAAACGATGGAAGTTCCCCCATCTCTATGTGTCGTGGGAAACACCCAGGAAACGGCATTTTGTGCAGAGCAGATTAGAGGGCGGTGTGTGAGCTGCCCTAGTGCAGTCTTGTGTGCAAGACAAAGCCTGTGTTCATGGCCACGTTGGTAATGTGGACTCTTGGTGGAGGAGAGTGATACTGCAGTAGAGATAATGAATCGCCGAGGGAGAGGCAGTTCTGGAGCTGCAGGTAACCACAAAACCTTCCTTTCTGTCCTGTAGAAGAAGGAGGAGGTGGGGGAAAATCCAGGGCTGGGATAGAGAATTCCATGGTACAGTGGCTCTCATAGCAGGAGAAGGGGCTTAGGACAAGAGCAAAGTAACAGATGAGGGAACTGGGGAGTGCCCGGGCTGGGAGAATGACTTTTTTCCCAGAGGCAGGGGGAATAAAAGTCCAGGGAAATTACGGTCTACCATCCTCTTCCGTGTTTTTTTCTGTAAACAATGGGATTGAAGAGCACTATCGTACTGCCATTGTCAGGTAAAACTGTCTGCATCAAGCTAACACGAGTCACTGCTCCCATCTCTGGTGTCTCTAAGGAGAACTAAGCGAGGGCTCTTCCAAGAACTTCAAAGTGCCATTCTCCCTTTGGAAACAATCTCTTCTGTGTGTCTGCCTCTGCAAACACTGATCTGGACAGCCACTCCTTTGAGTAACTATATGCTATTGAATAAAATGACTTAGGAGACAGAGCCAAAATAAAGGTAGCTGAGAGAAAGAAGATCTAAAGAGAGATGAAGAGGGGGGAGCATTCAGTGGAAGACAGGGGAGGGCAACAAGGAAGGGGTGTTGGGGAGAAAGGAGATGTGACAGGACAAAGAAAGGAGGAACAGGGTTTGTGATAAAAAGTGAAATAAAAGAGCAGCTTCAGGGCAGCCCCCTGCTCTGTGGGTCTGACCCACTGTTAAGACAGGCAGCAGGACCTGGTTACAGCAGGACCTAGTTACAGCAGGACCTGGTTACAGCACCTGTGGGGCTCCCCAGTCCTTGGAACACGGGTACCAGCAGGCTGTTGGGGTACTGAGCTACCTGGGTTATCCTGCCCCTGACTCTGGGCTCGGGGATTCCCATTCTTGCCTTTTGTTTTTCAGCCCCAGCAGAAGAGAGAAGCTGCTCCTGGCTGAAGCCCTGGGTCTTCCTTCTTTCTGCCCTTGCCATCAAAACTGCCTTTGTAATCTGCTGCTTCGGTGGGTTCCAGGGTCTCTCAGTTCCTCTGGGATGAAGGGAGTCATTGACTGCCTTTTGTCAAACAAAGTCAGTTCTGGATGAAAACAGCCGGTTTCTCCCCTTCTACCAAGAGCTGAGAAGTGTCTTTTGTATCAGAGAGCATCTAGGTAGCTTTGCTGAAGGCTGGCTGTTGGATATTGGTTCTCCTGACCTGGTATCTCTCTCTCTGAGAGCTCCCTGTGACGATGTTGGAGCCAAGGTGCCAGTGTGATCTCCTTGGAAATGCTGGTACCAGGGCTGCCCATATTTTAGCAAGGTAGGGGTAAATCCACAGTAAAGCCACAGTGCCTGGAGCAATCACAAGGGAAATCCTTTGCTTGTACTGTCCTGGAGTATCATATTGCTCTGTCATGACTCTTCTGTGCTTCTTCCTAACTCCCTTGGGTGAAGCCTCAACACCCACCAGTTCTTGATAAAGGTAAAAAAGATAAGGAACTTTATCCTGCCACTTCCCTCTGCTCAGTCCTGCACCTCTTGTGCCTTGTGCTTTTTCCGGGGGTCCCTCTTCAACTTGGTAAGAGGATAAAGGAACTTTATCACTTTTACCTTTTTGATAAGGGTAAAAGTTGTGCTCTAAATCTGGAATGCCCTGGAAGATTAAGAGGGAATGCATATTAATATTCCGCCTTTATTAAGCTTATCCCATGACTTCTTTGACCCTTTCCTGACCCCGCCTTCAAAGGATGCCTAAGCTGGTTTTGTCAGCTGGGAAAATGAGCCTCCTTTTTAAGGAAGGAAGCCAGAGAATTGAAGAAAGAAAATGCCATGTTGCACAATTTTATTTAGGATGCTATGAAAACATGTTCTGGGCCAGCGGAAGAGAGTGGGTTGTTCCAGAGCTACATTTGATCACCCTTCCTACTCTTTCCCCTCTCACGGGCCCTCACACAACCCCTCAACTGCTGATCCAGGTCAGTAATCTACCTGCAAGTGCTTCATCCTTTTGTAAGGGCTGGTTCAATCCAGTGCTAGCTCACTGCCTCTTCACACAAGCATCATGGCCAGTATGGGGGACAGAGGTAGCAGTGGCAGAAGGATGTTGTTACACAGTTTAGAGTTGTTGGAGAGCTAGGCTGCAATCATGCATGAGGAGATGGCAATGGCAAGAGTTCGAATTCCTGCAGTGCAAATTCCCAAACTCTGCTCAGAGATCTGTTCTCCCTTGTGCACTGCATTCAGAAGCAGGTTGCGATTTGCACGGGGACTAACCCTTACACGTTGAATACATCTGAACTAGGTGTTCAGATTCCCTTTACAGTCCATGATGAAAAGGTGTTTGCAGGGACAAAATAGGCATGGCCCACCTATTCTTATGGTGGACATCTCTGGAAGGCCAGACAGGTTGTGTTCTACACAAGGCTCAATTTGCTGTTTCACGGGAAAAAACCCTGCTTAGCTCCACGAGGCACAAGCATGCTCACCAAAAAATGGACAGACTCTCCTAATCAACACATTTAGGAATTCAGAAGAAATTGTCCAGCATTGCATAGTCATGTGGGAAAACTTTAGCTTTCATTGTGGAATTAGGAATGGATTTTGCAGAGTCCGTGATGGTTACAGGCCATCCTTCAGTAGTGAAAGATCAGGGTGAGCTGAGCAGCACAGAGATAGAGAGCTCAAAGTTCCTTAGGCTGCTTGAACTTGATTTTGCGTATCGTTTGCTGCTCTCTCTAGTGCCATGGCCTGTCTTTCTACAAAGATACATAATGGTGTACCTTGAGTGAGTCTAATATATACAAGCACAGGTAGGTTAACAAAAGTTTTGCTAGCTGTTCCACGCACTGGACTTTACTCCCTCAGTTTGGTGCCAAGAATGGATAGATGAGAGACGATGAGATGAGGTGAGATGAGATGAGATGAGATGAGATGAGATGAGATGAGATGAGATGAGATGAGATGAGAGATTTTGTGCTGTGAAGAAAGCTCTTGAAGGGCATAGGGTTATCTGGATCCACCTTGAACGAATATGATGTGTTTGTTTGCTATGGGTGGGCTGAAGCATTGGCTTGACTGGGGTTTTGTCACTGCATGCAATTGCCTGGAGAGCTCCTGACTGGGAAACCCAAGAAGAGAGTTCCCTATGAGGTCTGAAATTCAGAGCAAACATCTAAGTTAGTACATACAAGGGTGCAATTGTTTGTTGATTTTTTTGGATGAACTTTTCAGCCTGATATATTCTATACAGAGATCTATTCAGAGTATTGTATATACAGATCATAGATAGAGAGATGTAGTCTTAAAGCATGTAGTCTTAAAGCCTCATGGTTTGAGAGAATATGTCAGTGTTTTTTAAGCCATCATGTGACTTTCTGGTTATAAGACAGATCTCTAGGAAAACATGGCTAGTGTGGGAAACTGCCTGTGGTGGCAGCAAGACTGTCAGAGCAGTTTACTGTACGTGTCTGTCAGTCTGCATGAGTCAAGAGCTAAACACTTGCACAACACTTCTCTGATGTAAGTGTTCCCGGAGGAGTGTGAGCCAACTACTTCCCATCTCAATTCCTCAGGAAGGACAAGGCAGATGCGGTGCTGAGGAATATGGTGTAGGGGAGGACTTTGTAGAGTAGGGTAGATGGTTGGAC
>JAHREE010000286.1:2776514-2801985 GCA_033628505.1 Tringa tobata
AGAAGGGAGCAACTAGAAAGGGAGAGGAAAAGCGGCAGGATTACCCCTTCTTTGCAGCTCCCCACACACCATCTCTGGCCTTCACCCTTGTTTCCCCATTTCCCCACCAAGCACTGTCTCAGCGTTGGCTCTCCTTGGGCTGCCTCTTACCATTTCATAAGTGGTAACTGCCATCCTCTCAGCAAAGGGAACGGGCATTTCTGCTCCCAGCATCCCACAGGTGCCCACAAGGACTCCTCTGCCCACCAACTGACAAGATCTAGCTAGGACGACCTGGCCACCAAAGGTAGAGAAGCCTTCAGTCCACCCAAGGAGTGCCTGGTGGCTGTAGCTAGCCTGTGGTTTGTCAGCAGAGCCTCTCCCAGCACTGAGCAGCTGACATCAGGCCCCCTCACGTGCTGTGGAGCTGAAGGTGTGTCGTTAGTGTAGCCCCAGTCCATGACCTTGAGAAAACTAGCCCAAACAAGTGGTATGGCTGCCATCACAGGCAGAAAGAGACAATCTTCCATGCCAGAGAGCAGAAGGACCACTGGGAGGACATCACACTGAGGACATTGCGCCCAACCACAGGCATTTACCATGTAGATACCTATAGTCAAGCTGCCTGTCTAAATCTCTTTACAATCAGTGACTAAAAAGCAGCACTTCAGAGGCATAGTTTATTTCTTCCTAAGCTAGACATCAACAGCAGTCTGGATGAGTAACACTTCTGATGGGCCTATTTCATCAGCAATAAAGACAGTCTGGGTGAAAGTAACCACGCTCAGCTAGAGCTGCTCAAACGAGGGTGGAAGGTAAACTTCTAGGACTTAATAGCCAGCTTACGGGGAATGGTATAGAGTTGGTGACAAATGTCAGCAGGCCATATCCACAACCTGAAGGACTTCTCAGTAGCTCAAACACTCATGGATATTCATTGGAAGCTGATCAGGCTTCCACATATCAACATCCTGAAGGACTTCTCAGTAGCTCAAACACTCAGGGATATTCATTGGAAGCTGATCAGGCTGTGCTAACTAATACAGATGTCTATTTTTATAAACCATTTCATTTAGAAATATTGTTACTAGCGAGGAGGGTAGAGTAATCATAGCAGCCCCTCTGCCTGATGAGTGAATTCCTATAATGAAAGAAGGCTCAGAGAAGATGGGCAAGGGCGATGCATGGCTGACCACACCTGTTACAAGGAAAGGTGACCTCATCTCAACACAAAGGGGACACTTTGTTCTAGTTGAGTTGAATGAATCAACCAGTTGTATCAGCTGAGTGAGTTGACCAGCTGTGTAACTCTTCATCCCTTTAAAAAATCAAAAATGGCAATGTCTTCCTAAGTTAGCCAGACCGGCATGGCCCAAAATAGCGTGAAACACCTGAACGACTAACAAAAACATCTCTGAAGAAAGCAATGGGCCTCAGCTGGCTTTAACCCACGTATTCTTTCTGGGTCACTGGGGACACCCAGTATCTTGATGTTGAGCATATTGCAGAGACTAGTAATGAGAATCACATTTGTATTGTGAGTTACCTGTGCATTGCAATTGCTACCCTCTGCTAAGTGCAATTTGTACTTGTCTTTTTACTTAAATACATTGTTTTTTCACTCAGGCCAAATTGGCCTACAATGGCGACAGATGCTCTCCCCACAACTTCTCACTCTCAGAAGAAAAGGAGGAGAGATAAAGAGACTCGTGAGTTTAGAAGGAACTAAACTACTTTAATGAAATATTAATAATAAAATAAAAAGGAAATCATGAAATAGATGCAATAAATACAAAACCATATCAAGTTCTCAGGGTGACGTCACCTGGGGACAGGCACTGGGGAAGTCCCAGACTGGACTCAGTGATGGATGGGAACTGGATTCCAGCTCTGGAGTAAGGAACACACGGATTGGGATCAAAGGCAGATGAACTGACAGGATCTTCTTTGGACATCGGCCATTGAGGAAAGAGGGCTGACCCTTTGATCCCTCAGCTTTTATACTGAGCATGGGGCTGATGGGATGGAATACCCTGTTGGTCAGGTTTGGGTCACCTCTCCTGTCTGCTCCTCCCTGCAGGTGGGACCCCTATATGCTTTTCCGTTTCCGACCCTCCAACAGGACAAATAATGAAATTAGCTGACCTTGGTTGTTATAGCAACATGTATAAGCAAGAGCCTCTCTGTCTACCATTCCTTGGCATGAAGTACAAACATCGGTCTTATCAATCTAAAAGCAAACAGTTTTCTCCACAGTATGCTGTTAATTTCAGTGTTAGAAGAGGCCTAGCTAAGACATAAAATTACTGAACAGAAAGTTGGTTCTGTCTTACCTCAAACTGGGACACCTGTGTAACAACAATTAACTAGGATAAGTAAATTTCCCACTAAAGATTAAACTTTCCATGTGATGAATAGCTAAAAGAACAGCAATTCAAGCTGTTGAAAGACAGTATCAGACTCTAACAGCCTACCCTAAGCCTCCCCAACCATTTAACAGAGTATTGTGAAAAGTTTGAGAACAAAGCAATACAAACATCCAGTACTTGGGAACTAATGACAGCAAAAAAAAAAAAAGCCTGACAACATGCCTTCTTCCAGAATCCATCATCTTTAGTGGCAATTTGTGCAAACATGCCGTGAATGACCCTTAGCAGAGAATGAGAATGAAACAATGATCACGAACTTCGTGTGCAAGAGTGACTTTTCATGAATTATTCTAGTAGAATGCAGTTAACCCTAAAAATATGTGAGAGCTTGCACTGTGCAGTTAATCCTGAGGATGCCAGGACTAATCGTAAGAAGCTGTTTTTTCCTTTAGGACATGGAGTATGTCAAAGCACTTAGAGAGGTCAAGTGAAGGTCCAGCTGTCTGTGTAGGCACTTGTGCTGCCATCTCTAGGCTTTTTCCCCTCTGCTGAATGTAAGTTCTTTTTGTGTGGTATACAGGTAGAGAATTGTTCCACAGTTCCAAAAAGGCCATGCAAGATGGGGATGTGCAATCTGGGAACACTGAAAAGGCCTCAGAGTAAACAGTGAAAGACCTGGGGGATGTATGCAGACATATACAAAGTCAGGACAGAAAAGCCTCAAAAAGCCTTACAGAAAGTCCAAGCAACCCCAAAACTCTGAAGATGGCCACGCTTCAAGTAGGGCATCAGACTAGAGACCTCCAGGAGTCACTACCCACCTAACTCTTTCCATCATTCTAAGAAAGAGGGTGTGCACAACAGAACCACCTGGCATAATGCTTTCGTAGTTCTCACTCCTGCATACCAGTTGGACAAAATACCTGGTTTGGCTGGCCTGCAACAGAGAAGTTTGTGTCATGTTGCAACTGTGCCCCTAAATCCCCAATATTTAAGTAGTCGGGAAAGATTTTTCTCCTAAACATACTATTCAAATATTCAACACTTGGGTTTTTTGAGCCCAAATGTTGGCACTTGCCAACATTTCTCTTCAGCGTTGCCTTTCTCACAACAAAACAGTTTCTGAGTAAAAGCTCCCTTTTCTTTGGTAGATGTTCTCCGCTACTCTCTGATTTCTCTGCTTTCCTCCCAGCACTTCTCCTAGACCTCCCTCCCGTAACGCATACTCACCAAGGAGAGCAACAAGGACAATGCACACCAAGAGGAGCAGCAGTGAGATCAGCCATGGGAGCCAAGGAGGGTATTTCTGGGGATGGTGCTCATGTTTCTTCGTCTCAGGAGGAACTAAAAGTGAAGGAACACACCAAACACAACAGCACAGTCAACTATGCTTCAGTCAGCCCTCATACCAAGGATGTACCACTCAAGGGAAAGCTGCTAAAAAAAAAAAGCAGCAAATTCAGTTCCAATGGGGAAGTTACATGGTTTGGGAGAGAGCAAGGGACCTCTGTAGTTTCTGGAGAAAGTCAGGTTCAGTGATACTGTTCACAGCCCCAGCCCCATTGATGAGCAAGCAATGCTAATTGCTGGTGTTTGGGGGTGATGCCTTCACACGACCTCCAAATCTGGAGTGAAACCATGTCTTTCTAGATTGAGCCCAGAGCTGCCAAATTAAACATTGGTCTATCCATGATACTTGAGACATTCACATGTCTCAAGTATTTCATGTTGCCTTCTCCCCAGAAAACTTTTTATGCCTGCTTCAGTTTCTTCTTAGCTTTTTGGACGTTCTGTGTAGAAGGTTGCTGTAAGCTTAATGAGGGCAGGAGACCAAAAATGTGCAAACTGATGGTGGCACAGAATCACTGGAAGAAAAAAAAAAATTTTTTTCCCTTCCATTCTGCTTTCCAAGCCAGGGTTCAGAGATTTGATGGTGGTAAAATTAGGCTGTACTAGGCTGAATGTCTGGGGCTGTGTCCAGCAGTCTGAGTAAAGTATGCCACGCAGATTCAGCCTTGTCAAGGGCCTGACTTTTTTGACTAGAGGGACACTGCCAGTACTGAGAAGGTTTGGGAGCAGGCTGGAGAATGGGTCAGTGGGAAGGAGAATCAAACACTTGTTATGAGTCTGTTCTAGGTTGTGGCAGGTACACAAGGCAGGGCAAACAGGGGGGTAAAGAGGTAGCACTGCTCCCTGCATGACAGGAGCAAAGACGTTTTAAGAGAGACAGATATTAATGATAAGCTTTAGAGAGACCTTATTCGTTGTCAGCATGAAACTTCAAAGTCTGCCAGCAGCCACATGTGTCTGCTAGCCACGTCTGGTGAACGAGACTCGCAGGAACCTGGGGAAGCTCTATGAGTACTTCCCAAAACCTTAGGGGAAGCTGCTACGGCAGGGCAAAAATAATCATCTTTCATTATCAGAAAAGAAAATGTTCACAGACAGACAAGATCAGATTTTCCAATCTAAATCATGTTTTTCTAGCCAGAGCTTTTGTCTGTAGTGAAAACAAGGACATGGCTCATGATCTGGAGTCCAGTCACTAATTTTAGATCTGACCAGTCCAAACGATTTTTTGATGTGCTGCATGTCCACAGATTCAACCTGTGCCCAGCCAGATCTGTGCATCCTACACTGACACCCAGGTGGTGCAGAGAGCACTGCCAGTACGCGTGCACCTCACCAGTGTAACTGAACTGCAGTAGATCTTGTGCATACTCGATGGGCTAATCTCCCCGCAAAACGCTTCCTACAGTTGGTCTGCATGCTTGCAACGTGGCCAGCAACGTGATCACAATACAACAGACCTGAGGAGCATATGTTGGTTCTTCAGCACGTAATCCAACATCTCCTAGGTACGTGCAACAAGTGCTGTGTAGCACAGATGTCTATGTTTCCACCTCGGAAATCGTGGCTGGAAATGCAGGAACTCTAACTGCACTGTGGTGTGAAACCCATCCTGGTAGTCCCTGCCACCCCCTGACACAGATTATACATTGTTTGATTAACTACTGACTTCTCCTCTCTATCTTTCAATGACTGACAATTTTGTTATCTCTAGAGCCCAGCTAGAAGAGGCTACAGAATAAGAAAAGCCAGGTGAGCTTGGCCATTACTAACATGGAGTCTGCATGGCCAGAATAACCACTCAGAAGGATGACCGAGCAGCAAGAGTCATGCACACACCCAAACCTACAGCAAGAGTTTGCCACCAGCAGCTCAAGCACACATGGCTGGACTGGACGTCTTTGGAATAGGGTCATTGGGAACACAACGGGGAACTTCCACCACCCCCACCTCACCGTGATGGAAATGCAAGCTGTAACCAGAGCCAGCTAATCTTGGTGTATCAAAACCAGTGAGCTTTCAAGTCAGTCAGGAGTATGTATATTGTTTATTTCCATGACTCATGCCCCGGAGCAGGCAAGGAATAACCCGGAGCTGATACCTGCTCTGTTTGAGATTGTAAAACTGGGGTAAAGTGGTAGATAGGCAATGTAATATCCTTAGCAGCAATAGTAATTATTTATTTATTCATTCATTCATTTACACAAACATACTTTCACCCCTCTGGAACTTGCTGTTGTGTACGGTCCTGTATCTAAGGGTGGAAGCAATGAGCCATACATGGAACATCTCTATGTGTTCCTACTTGTGGCATAATGACTACAGAATACATACTGACCAGAACATGTCTTAAATTTGCACAAAGCCTAGTGAAGGCACCATTTTACGACCATGATTTTTAATAGCAATAAAAATTTATTTGTTCGGTGTGTTAATTATTTTTTCAGGAGTGATGGACATCAGTCACAGAATTGGATCTTCCTCTTGATTGTAGGTAATTATTCTTCTGTGTACTTTAAGGTGTTTTGTTTAAGCCCATTATTCCTTTTAACTTTTGGGCCTCTTTTCTCCAAAGACCATTTCTCAATCAACCAAGGACAATGGGACTACAAGCTTCTGCAGCCAGTGTCACCTCTCATGAAGATCCAGAGGGCAACTGACTGCTGTACTGTAAGGAGGCATGTTGGTTCTCTACTCCTGCTCTCTCCATAAGTGAGAATCTGTAGCCTCAGTCTCTCAGAGGCAAGAGCAGTAGCAGCCAGGGTTTGGGCTTGTTTGTAGATATTTGCTGCCCTGGGAGCCCCTCCACCTTTGTGACAGATCAGATTGTTTGTAATAAACCATAATATCTATTGTTGATACTCAGTATTTGTCAAAAAATAACTCTCCCATCCAAGAGTAGATAACACACAGAGAGGCAACTACTGCCTGCATTGTACCAGGGCTAAGCATCCTGGACCCTTTACCAGGGACTAAGGGAGCCCAAATACGTTCCTTACTGAATGTTCACTTGAAACCTGTTTGTGCTCCCAATAGTCATCTTTTTCACATTCCAACTCCAACCACTTAATGATTCCCACCTCTCCTCTTGCAGACACTCCTTCACCCTCTTACTTCAAACCCCTTCCAGTCTCCTGCTCCCGTAGTGGTAGACAACTCCTTTTTTTCACCAATTTGTCAAGGACAGGAACCAGAGTCATGCCAGGAAAGTCTCCATGCCCTGTTCTTTAGCCCCCCTCCCTCCCTCCAAGTCCCATTCCCCTGAATAAGCCACCCAGTGCTTACCTTCAGCCACGGCAGCCTGTGGTGCATTCTTGAACTTCACCTCAGCATAAGTGATTTCTGATGCCATTCAATCACAGTGTGATCACTGATCCCTGCCCTTAGTTTTTGCTGCTTCCAGAGGGAGACACAAAGAAGTTACTGATCTTTTCCCACCTGCTCATTCACCTTCTGTCAAATTAGGCTGTGCTGAACACTGGAAGCGCAGGCGATAACCTGAGAATTCCTGGGAGCTCAGAAATCTCTGAACAGATCTTCAGTTTCTTACCCCAGGAAATCAGCCCCGGCACTATGGAAGCTTCTGAGAGAGAAAAGCAAAATGAGAACCTGACAACCGAAAAGGAAGTTGCACTCCTCTTTCCCCATATCGCGGAAAAAAAAAACAACAAAAAAACAAACCAAACCCAGCCTGATAGGTTTCCTTCTTAAGATCCCTTGGTCTTATCTTTTTTCATCCTTCTTTTTTAACTCTCTCTCCTTCCCTTATCTTCATGCCTTTTTTTGTTAGTAATTCTGCCATTGCCCTTGGGTTTAAAGCTATCATAGGTCTTAGCCCAGTTTAACCTGCAGCACAGCCCAACTCGACATAAATTCTGCCTTCGCTTGTCTCTTGAGGTTAAGCTGCATTTGCTACATCAAACATTGCATGCTATGTCTCATGCTGGGAAGTCAGCTCCAGTTGGCAGCGAGCACAAGAACAAATCTCAAACAAGAAACTGTTCCTGTAGAAGCGAGACCGGGGAAATGCAGACCCAGGCAGAGGAAAAGAAATAATCAGAAGTTTGATATATCTAAGGACAAACAGAGAAGGATGAGGCCAGGATCAGGAAGAAGAACAAGCAAAGTGGAATTAAAAAAAAAAAAAAGATGATGATTTGAGAGGTTATTGTGAAGAGCACACACAAAGACGTCTCTATCACAACCTCATTTACAGCCTGTAGAAGTTCAGAGGAGTGCTTGCTTCAGGGAGTCAGGCTTCATTTCTGAGGCTGAAAAGACTTGGTTTGTATTTTTTACCCCAACACTGTCATTTATTCCCCTTTTCTGTTTTTTAGTAAAGGCCTCTGATATTACCTTGGGTAAAATGTCAGACTACTGTATGGTCTGATTTCAAGCTGAGGCAGATGTTGAAAGGAGACAATTAAGGGAAATGGCTGCTGAGGTACATGCTGAATCAGAAAGACTTCTGAGAAAAAATGCCAATGGGTCAGGATACCCTGGAGAAAAAGGGTGAGAAGGGTTCAGTCAGCAGATAGGACTATCATAGAATGGTTTGGGTTGGAAGGGACCTTCTTCTAGTCCAGCCCCCCTGCCATTCAGCCGGGACATCTTTCTCAAAGCCCCATCCAATCTGGCCTTGAACACTTCCAATGATGGGGCATCCACAGATTCTCTGGGCAACCTGTTCCAGTGTCTCACCACCCTCACCATAAAGAATTTATTCCTTATATCTAATCTAGACCCAGCTTCTTTCAGTTTAGAACCTTTGCCCCTTGTCCTGTGCTGGTAAAACATCTCTATCCTTCTTTCTTATAAGCCCCCTCTAAGTATTGAAAAGCCACAATAAGGTCTCCAAAACAACCAGAAGGAAGATGGATGAAGCTTTGCTTTGTTAGTTTGGTTAGGTGCTGTCTCCTCGAGGCAGACAAGAATGAACTGCTAGCAGGACACATCCAGGGAGCCAGCACGGAGGGTACACAGGGCCTCCGTGAGTTGGTGAGATAGAACCCTGCAAGGAAGAACACACAGCAGAGGAAAACAACGTGGCAAGGCAGGGATGTGGCAGGCATCTGAACACGGATTATGAAGAACTGTCCCTAAACAGAATGGGGCATATGTAGCTGGATTTCTTTACCAAGGAGCCTCATGTCTCATGTGCGTTGGAACCCAGCTATGCCCTCAAATTTCACGCTGAGATTTCGGTCGGAGGGATCCTCTGCATGCTCCCCCCTGCCCCTGGCCAAGCAAGCCACGACAGACTCACAGTCTCATGGGGAAGAGGCTTACTTCCTGGTAGAGTTTCAAACTTTCCACTGTGAAGAAACAGGAAACCCAATCAGCAGACAGAGAAGAAAGTCACAGTGTAGCTTCATGAACTTTTTGCTATTGAAACACATCTCGAAACATTCCTGAGGCATTTCAAATGCAAATTCTGGATCTAGCTGCTGATTTTATTAGAGTACACTAGATTGCGCTCAAACATCAGGAGACAGCTCAAGTCTTCCTTCTCAGCCATCAGAGTTGATGCTTGCTGTCAAAATTCAACCCTGAGTCGTACTTCCATAGGATACAATGCTGGGCTTTTGCACAACAACAGTGAGGTGATACTCCTGAGGGTAAAATTTGTGGTTTGAATTTCATATACCCCGATGGCATGTAAGCGGGTGGGAGATGGGGAGGAGAAAACCCAGCTGTTAGTTGCAGAACTGAAAACAGAAAAACAAAAACAAAACCACAAACCAAAAAAACCAACTTAAAACTCACACTTGGTTTCCTTGCATTCCTACTGCCGTCCCTCAGTTCCTCCCTTTCCCCTCCAACTGTCTTCTGCCCACCCCATGCTGCACACCCTTGTCCTCCCACAGTGTCCGTGTTTCCCCCCAGACATCTTTCGTCTCAGTCCCACTCAGCGCTGCCAGGTATGTCCCACGCTCCTAACTCCCACATACCTCACAAACCCCAGCTCCTTCCTAGGACCTGCATGTTTGCTCATCACGACAGTCCTCCTTTTGCCCCTTACTCACGCTCCAGCTGCTGCCTTTAGGTGGTTGCTCTGCAAGCTGTGCTAGCTGCCTTCTGCTTGGGCCAGCTGGCACTGATGCTAGCCGATGGCTGATAGCTAGCTGATGCTCGGTGGCACTAATGCTCTCTCCCCTCTAACTGTCAATTGAAGTTTGAAGTTTGAGTTAAGGCTCTGCAAGCCTTTCGTCTCACGGCCAGTTTCACCCGACTTAGCAAGCAGAGGAGACAGCACCATTACACGTGCCTTACTTCTTTTGGAAAATCAAGCTGAACCAGTTGAGTTAAAACTGAATTCGTAAGCAAAGAGAAGGACTTGAATCCTAAAGTTGTGACATTCCAAAGAAACGTCCCCTTTTGAAGTTGAGTACAGCTGTGATGGAGGCTGTAGGGAAGCGAGACACTTATTACAAGCCAATCAGAACGGAGAGGGGCAGTGGAGGGAATTCAGTCATCACAGGCGGCGTGGAGGTTATACAGGGACATCACATTGGCAGCCCAAAGGCAATACCTAGTACCTCTTTACAAGACTTGACAAAAAGCAAAAGAAGGCTGACGTAGCTAAAGCGTCGAGCCAAACGAATAATCAGCATGCATTCTTCAACAAGCTGACCTTGCATCCAAATGAGGAAAACTGAAACAATCATAAGCTCCATTAAGTGTAAAATGACAACAAAGCAGAAGTAAAAAAAGAGTCTGAAAAACAACTAGCAAAAGCCATCAGAACTAGTAACAAATACTTTCCTAAGGATACTGAAAGCAGAAACCTTTTCACAAGCTTTGAGGACCCCTGAAGAGCAGCATATAAAAGAAGCAGTCAGAGAACAGAAACAATGTTGAAAAAAAAGCTAAATTAATTATTTGTAACAGTGGAAGAAATTGGAGAAGTTGCCATACAAGAACCCTGTTTTGCAGAGGACTAAACCAAAGGACCTGTCAAAAATAATACTGATTGTGTAAAAGATATGGAATGAGTAGGTCTGAGCAAGGTAGTCCCAGGGGTTACCAAGAAACTCAGGGGTGAAACAGTTGCTAATAGCAGTGGGTGGCCTCTTGCCTTAAACTGCCTTTTAATCAGCAAATTGCAGGATGGCAAGGAAGATATCAAAGACGAGGGAGGGGAGAAGTCTAGGGTTTGACTAAGAAGTTAAGGGTTTGACATCTCTAGTTGCCAAAAATATAATTAATGGACACATATATAAGTATGATGTACTTGGGAAGGATTAATATAATTCTGGTAAGGACATCCTGCCTCTTGTAGTTCATTGAAGGGGTCAGTAATCATATGCATTAGAATAATCTAGCTACCTGGGAAGCTCCTCAGCAAACATTTCTAAGGAAAGTGGGCAACCATGGGATAAAAAGGCAGATCTTTTCATGGTAAGTAGATAGGAAAGGTAAGAATTAATGGTTAGTTCCCTCAGTGGAGGAAGGGCACCTACAGAACTCTACCAGGTCTGTGATAGGACATACACTAACATTTCCTTAAACAATATGGCAAAGAGGAATGACAGGACATAATCTGCTAAAGATAACAAGTTACTCAGGGCAGTTATTCAAGAGCCAGTTGCAAAGAACTGCAGAATGACGAGCCTGAGCAGCAGGGTCTTAAAAGGCCAGAGTCCTGTGTAGGTAAGCAACGCTCTTTAGGGAAATGGGTAACAAAGCAATGCATGTTAGGAAAGTAACCGTACTCTACTCAGCAAGTTCCTGTTCTGATAACATTACGAATGGGGCAAAGCATCAAAGAACATCTTGTACGCTTGCCCTGTTTTTATTCTCTAGGCGCCGACATCAGTATGGTCTTTCTTAGATTATTTGTCCAAAGCATCTATCAGGTGGAAGTTGTTCAGGAGACAGTCGGGCGCTAAGAGCACAGCTTGAGGTTGTGTAGCCAGCAGAGTGAAGGTTGTTGCTGATGTACCAGTAGAGTGAAGGTTGTTGCTGATGTAGCGCTCATCCCCTGAGCAGGCTTCACCTCCCCCAGCCAGCTGGACTGGCAGTGGGGCAGCCTTTGGTACGAGGCTGTTCTACTGTTCTGCCAGTTTTGGGGTCTCTCCCCCTGAGCACAGGCACAGGGAAGGCAGGTTGCTGAATTCTGGAAACAAAGGAGAGGGCAAGAAAGGCAGAGAGACAGAAATTAGGTGGTGGGGGGAAATTTCTTTAGCCAAATTGTATTCTCTCCATTTACTGTAACTCGTGTAACTGTTTATGATCGCTCAGCCTTATTGTGGTTTTGTTCAGTTTTATTCAGGAGCACTGATAGCACATGACCTTCCCACAAGACCTTATTTAAGCAAAGCCCCAGCCCAGTCCTCTCATAAAACTATCTTACCTGAACCCTAGCTGCACCTTGATAGAACAGTCCTGCCACCTGCCCTTATGGCACAGTCCTCCAGGTCACTCAGATAAAGACAGCCTAAATCCAATCCTGGCTTTTTGTCCCCACCACCTGGATGAGAAGAGCATCAGGAGTGAATGCATGCCACCCTTTTGGTCTTCCCTCTCCACACCACCTTGCTCCTCTCCTTGGTATTAAGGCCATGGAGGTAATAAAGGGAGAGTGGAGCCCTTGCAGCCAAGGGAAGAACATAAGAAGACACTGAAGAAGGGAGAATGGGGCCCCAAGGCCTGACACTGAGCAGTTAGTAAGGGATGGCAGATACCTCATCAAAGGGATTAAGGCAGCAAGAGCTCCTTGAGAGCTCCTGAGGGATTTGGCCGGTTAGAGGAGATCTAGCAACCAGTAATCCCAATGTGTATCCTGCAGCAAGGAACTGGCTAGGGAGGGAAGGGAGGGGCAGGATGCTGCAGTTCTCACCGCAGGAGATGAGTTCCCCCAGCTCCAGGGGACAATGTGAGAGCACTGCAGCCTGCTGGGACGAGAGAGAAAAGCATCCTACACCCTTCTTACTCGTGGCTGACAACACTGGCCAGAGCTGCAGGGAGAAAAGATCTCTTCTGGAAGGCAGTCACCCCTGCTGATGACAGAAGGTGAACTAGGGTGCCATTACAGATACACTAGGAGACCTAAGAAGAAATGGGTTATTTAGAGCTGTGAAAGCTCAGAGGAAAGCACATTTGAGCATCCAGGGGTGAAGGGGATACAGGGAAGAAATGAACTGAGAGTGTGAAAGGGAGGGTAGAGCAAAGAGTGGGAGGGATAAAACAGGAGGCAGCACTGCAAAGCTCCACTGATTTCTGGCAGGTGGCAGCACATCACCGCAGGTGGGCCTGAGTCAGCAGCAACACTTCATGCCCTGAACAAAAGCACCTAGAGTGGCACTCTAGCATTTTGACAGAACCCAGCAGCTCCACAAAAAGCTATGGTTACAGTACCACGCAGAACATGGTGGAAGAAAAGTAAGAGAGACAAGAAAAAGATATTCCCCAGTTTGTGCATTCCTCCTCCCCATCTCTGCCAAGTTTTAGGAGGAGCTGAGGGTTTCAAGCAGACCGCACCATGTCCCAGAGCTATCTGAGCTGAGGGAGCTCAAATTCAGCTTCAGAAAGGGAAAGTCATATGCTTGCCTGTGATGAGAGGCTCCTGAAATCCCTTGGGTATAAGGGAAGGAATAAGAGAAGGAAGAAAAGCATCCAGGGAACCTTCAGACAAGAAGACCCAACCTGCCTCTTTACAACCCCCATTAACCTGGGATTGTTTCTTCAGAAGAGAATTAACAAATTATCCAACCAAAGCCAACAGAGGATACGTTCAGATGTATTATCTCACCGCTTTGTTTTATGCCATTGTTGGGAACATCCCACCTTCACTCCTTCCTCTTCAGGGTCTGAGCCACAAGTCTCAGAGCTAGAAATTGTGGGAGACCAGACCCAGATACTGCAGTTGCTTGACACAGCTGCACATTTGACCCCAAACCTGGGCCAGAGTCAAGTCCTGTTCAGACCCGGTGGCCCGTTTCAGAGGCAAGGCTGTAGAGTTTAGCTTCTTAGAGTGGGCACACGGGATTTGAGCGAATGAGCTGTGGCCACACAACATCTTACCACAGAAGCAATCCTTCATGCCTCATTGTCGGTTCTGTCGAAGGACTGCACAGATCTCACCAACCTTGAATTCGGTTTGGCTACCTCTCTGCCCGGTGAGGTGACTGCACCTCATATCTCCCTCTTTTGAAGAGGGAGTGGGGGGAAGTTGAAAGAAAAAGCACAAAAATGGAAAACAACCACAGTCACCAAGCAAGCAAGGGGGCTGTCAGGGAAGGTCACCCAGATCCATGCTGTAACTTTAGGGCACTCTTAGTTGATCTCAGGTCGTTTCCCTCCACATCCCCCCACGTTCTCCACGCACATGCAGTAAAGCCTCCTCAGAAGATGGGTCCGGGGAGGGCTGCACTGGGTAGGCTGTCCCACCGGGCGGCCTTGGAACGGCAGCACAAACCACCCCGGGCCCTGGGATCTGGCACTGGCATTGCCCGGCTCCATCCCCACTGCTCCTGGCCTGGAGGACAGATTTATCAGGAAGGTTGTAAATGGCCCCCACTGACTCTTACCCTGCGTCCTGGCAGCCCCTGGAAGCCAAGAAGGCCCCACAAGCCGTTTGGGGCCCCCAAGGCGCGCTATGCTGTCGCAGGCCAGCAGTGGGGCAGGGCACATCGCCTGCCTCCAGGGAACCACAGCCACCCTACGCGGCCAGACAGGACGGGACAAGGCAAAGGCCACCAGGAAACAACTGTAGAAAGCTGAATCAAACCCAAGGAGCACAGTCAGCTCAGCCAGACAACTCCTGGCACTTCCACACTGGGGAAACACGCTGAGGAAGTTTCAACGCCAAGCAGTGAGGGCTCTAGCTTTGGGGCTGAATTGCATGCAGGAGCCTCCTCACGACACAGAGCAGACGGCCCCACTCCTGGGATGTGGCAATCCCAGGCACAAATACAGCCCTGAGGAGAAGGACTTGGGGGTGCTCATGGAGGAGAAGCTCAACATGAGCCAGCAGTGCACACTGGCAGCCCAGAAAGCCAACCCCATCCTGGGCTGCATCAAGAAAAGTGTGGCCAGCAAGTTGAGGGAGGTGATTCTGTCCCTCTGGTCTGCACTTGTGAGACCCCACCTGGAGTGCTGTGTCCAGCTCTGGAGTCCTCAACACAGAAAGGACATGGACCTGTTGGAATGGGTACAGCGGATGGCCATGAAGATGATCAGAGGGATGGAGTACCTCCCCTATGAAGACAGGCTGAGAGAGCTGGGGTTGTTCAGCCTGGAGAAGAGAAGGCTCTGGGGAGACCTTAGAGCAGCCTTCCAATATCTGAAGGGAGCTACAGGAGAGCTGGGGAGGGGCTCTTTGTCAGGAAGTGCAGTGACAGGACAAGGGGCAATGGTTTTAAAAGGGAAGAGGGGAGATTTAGATTAGATACCAGAAAGAAATTGTTTTCTGTGATGGTGGTGAGACACTGGAACAGGTTGCCCAGGGAAGTTGTGGCTGCCCCATCCCTGGAGGTGTTCAAGGCCAGGCTGGATGGGGCTTTGAGCAACTGGGTCCAGCGGGAGGTCCAGTGGAGGTGTCCCTGTCCATGTCAGGGGGGTTGGAACTAGATGATCTAGTTCTCTACTCTGCACTGGTGAGGCCACAACTGGAATCCTGCGTCCAGTTCTGGGCTCCCCAGGTCAAGAGAGACAGGGAACTGCTGGAGAGAGTCCAGCGTAGGGCAACTAAGATGATTAAGGGATTGGAGCACCTCCCTTACGAGGAAAGGCTCAAAGAGCTGGGGCTCTTTAGCCTCGAGAAGAGAAGGCTGAGGGGAGACCTCATCTATGTTTACAAGTTCCTAAAGGGTGGGTTGAAGGATGATGGAGCTGGACTCTTTTCAGTGGTTTCCAGCGATAGGACAAGGGACAACGGACATAAGCTGGAACATGGGAAATTCCACTCAAATATGAGAAAGAACCTCTTTATGGTGAGAGTGACAGAGCCCTGGAACAGGATGCCGAGAGAGGTTGTGGAGTCCCCTTCTCTGGAGATTTTCAAGACCTGCCTGGATGCAGCCCTGAATGATGTGCTCTAGGCAATCCTGCTTAGCAGGGGAGTTGGACTAGATGATCTCCAGAGGTCCCTTCCAACTCTAACCATTCTATGATTCTATGATGTCAACATGGTTAGATGAGGAAGGGCACTTTGTTCCTCTCCAGGATCCTGCGTCAGCCGCTTTTACAACACTAGTACATTTGGAGTCAGTGCTGGCACGGTAAAGCGAAGGGCAGGCAAACAGCACTCCCAGGTGCCAGCCTCCAGCAGGGAGCCAGCAGTGACTCAGAGGGCAAAGGGCCCCTGCCGCTGGCTCTCTGCAGGCCCCAGAGCAGCCAGCTGGGACTGATGCAGGAGACAAAGTGCTCCTTGCTGATTCACACTGGTCCGCAGCACCATGGCCCATGTCTCTTAGACTCTGCATCGTTAAGAGTGGGCAAGCAAAGCACACCATGGGGGTCCTTCCTGAGCTGAAGGATTTCACGGAATTGTCAGAGTTGGAAGGGACGTCTAGAGATCATCCAGTCTAACTCCCCTGCCAAAGCAGTGTTGCCCAGAGCACATCACTCAGGACTGCATCCAGGCGGGGCTTGAAGATCTCCAGAGAAGGGGACTCCACGACCTCTCTTGGCAGCCTCTTCCAGGGCTCTGTCACCCTCACTGTGAAGAAGTTCTTCCTCATATTTGAGTGGAATTTCCCATGTTCCAGCTTGTGCCTGTTGCCCCTCGTCTTGTCACTGGCAACCACTGAAAAGAGTCTGGCTCCATCCTCCTTCAACCCACCCTTTAGGAACTTTTAAACATAGATGAGGTCTCCCCTCAGCCTTCTCTTCTCCAGGCTAAAGAGTCCCATCTCTTTGAGCCTTTCCTCGTAAGGGAGATGCTCTAATCCCTTAATCATCTTAGTTGCCCTACGCTGGACTCTCTCCAGCAGTTCCCTGTCTCTCTTGACCTGGGGAGCCCAGAACTGGATGCAGTATATTCCAGTTGTGGCCTCACCAGTGCAGAGCAGAGGGGGACAATGACCTCCCTCAACCAGATGATCAGCGTTCATCTGCTGACCTGCATAGGTCAGCGTTCCCCACCGCCCGCCAAACCCCTGTGTCAGATGTCTCACCAGACACAGCTGGCCCACCGCAGGGCCCACCTCACCACAGTCAAACGCACAAGTTGAGAGCTAGGAAACAATAGTTCAGGTTACAGGTATCTCATTCAACCCTTGCTCAAAGCAGGGCTACTTCTGAAGCTAGACCAGGCTACTTAGGGCAGGTGCTCTGCTTACAGGAATCCTATTTCTGTATGGAATATATTGCTTAAGGACTTTTCCTGGGTTTGTACCCAAAAAGCACGCAGCAGTCACTTCCAAGCATGGTATTGACTTCAGCTTTACGTACTCGTGACAGCAGCCCCTAACTGTGGGCCAGACGCGCAGCCTATGCACATATTCTCCACAGAAAATGCGCTCCTACCCCTCTCCTCTTGGCACTGCTGCTCGCTGGAATCCAGTTCCTTGTCTCTGCCAGCTAACCAAAGCAATGGTTTGTGTAGCACTACTCATGTAGCATCTCCACACATCTTTGAACAGTTTGCTTAACACCCTAAGCTCACACACAAGTGCTTAGACTTCACTTCAAAAAAAAGACCAGGAGGAATTCAGTTCCTGTGGGCCAAACTTTTAAAGACAACACACATACACACATGTATACACGCTGGCAGACCACAAGACTGGGACATCTTGATTCCAAGCCCAACAGTGCAATGTGCATGAGGGCACAGAAGGATAGAGGGCATTAAGATAGGAGAGCATGTCTGCGTTTGGAAGCATCAATTCCATTGATGCCAAACTGTCAAGAGGGAAGAAAAGAAAAAAATTTTTAAAATCTTTAAACTGTGGTTCTGTAAACTTGACCAGAGGTCAGTTTTAAATCATTCAGGAAAGCATTTGAATGACAAATTATGACACTGGTGGACATGAAAGCAGACCTGCTATTGGGCTGAGGGAAGAGTTCGATAAAAGCCAATAGAAACTCTGTGGTAACCCAAAGCTATTCTGGTTTAAACCAGACCCACCAAAGTCCTTGTTCTGTCATCTGACGGTTGTGTACCTCCTTCTCCTTTCTGCCTCCTGGTTGCCAAAGCCCAGACACCCTTTCTTTTCCTCTCCATCTCCCCTGTCCAGGGGAGGTCACTGCAAGCAGCCAACCCAGGAGCCAGCATGCTCTTGCTGACAGATGCCAGCTGTGATTCCTTTTTGGAAAGCACTTTGTAGAATCACAGAATACCGGGTTGGAAGGGACCTCAAGGATCATCTGGTCCAACCTTCCATTTCACTAGTGCTTGCCAGGTCCCGGGTGATGTTTGCCTGCATCACCCCCTCCCGACTGCTGGGGGACCTGGAGGTGGTGGCTGAGCCCATGGATTGCCAGAAGCCCCACAACAAGGGGAATCAGCAGCAGGAGGCAGCACAAGGTCATGGGTGAGACTGAACTTGGAAGCCCTGGTCGCAGGTGCCACCAACCCAGCCGGGCTGGGAGCACCATGCCTCTTTAGATGCACAAGACTCGACACAAAGGCTGCAAGTTGGGGGTAGCTCCCTCCTTCAGGGAATGTCTCTTCAGACTGCTTCAAGTATTAAAAAGCTCGTCTCCTAAGCACGCCAGCTGCCTCTGCCCTGACACACGGGAGCTGGCGTCCTACAATGCCTGGGAAAGAAAAGGGAAAGCAAGCCATCACAAGTCACCTGGCTGTCCCACCTCAAACATGAGCTCACCACAGGGTCCCAACAACTACAGCTGGCAGAACATGGCTCTGGTCACTACAGACACCAGCTGCTGCTGACTGAGCTTCTCATGCTCAGAGGCAGCTGGAAGGAATGTCTGTCAGAGGCCCAACTTTGGGTGAAGACACACAGCTACAGCTAATGGGAGCTGACAACATTAAGCTATCAATCCAGGAGGGCGCTACATCCTGCAATGTGATTTTCCTGACTATTAGCACGGCCAAAGCCATTAACTTGGACGAAAGAGACCTAAAACAGTCCCTAGACTGAGAAACTATTGTTAATGTAATGAGCATTCAATGGATTGCCAAAACCTTGGGATGCTACAATGTGCATTAACTAAATAAGCCTCAGTGCTCTGTTTTTATTTGTTAACAATGTGGTTGTGCTCCCTCCTACAGCTTTGTAAATTTATGCTGATTTAGCAGGATGAGTTCAAGCTCAGATCCTGTTCCCTCATCACCAAAGCTCAGGAAGACTTCAGGGTTTTTGGTCTCTCTTGTTTGATTTTTATTTTGTTTTATTTCCTCCAATTGACATCTTTTCCACTCCATTTCTGTGGAAGTCCACACACAGCACCAGCTAGCGAGTCTGTACCTGCAATCCCTATTGTGTGGCTGAAGAAGGAACAGTTGCCACATGGCTGTAAGACCCAGGTTTTAAGTCACAGAATGCAGAACAGAATTAAGGGTGGGGGTGGGAGGGAAATGCTCAGCCATCAGCCATTTTGTGCCCTCCTTCCACGCTGCTACTTCTTCGCTCAGAGCCTAAACCCATTCACTCAAAGTTGTTCTTGTCCAGTCTGCAGACCATAGCACATTTGCAGAAGGGTAAGTAGGCAACTGGGATCTTGCTGGAGACATAAAGACCACCCATCTGCAGGGCTTCCAAAGCAGCAACAACTTGAAAACTTAGAAGACTCATGACATTCTTTTCCCCAGTATTACTTGTTTAATTATCATTTGCACCAGTACATCTTATGCTTTATATACATATATCTTTAATTTTTGCATCTTCAGCTTTGCAAATACATAATATATTATCTCCAGAATACTAACTAAGACAATACAGAAGAGGCTCCTAGTCAGTTGTTAATTGGTGCCATGAACTTCCTTGGTTTGGGGAACTGATACATAGTTGAAATGACAGGACATCACAATGATTTGAACAAAAAAAAAAAAAAAAAAAAAAAAAAAGAGAAAGGAAACAACTAACAGAGTCCATGACTTCACTAGCAGATTATAGCCACCCACAAATTCAGAGGAGGCAGGGAGATCAAGTACAATGAGACTGCAGGAGTGACTATGGAGGTGGGAGAGGGGCAGCAGGGGGAACACCAAGAAAGCCAGGGGATCACGATTAAATGACTACTTAAAATACATCCAAGAGCAGTCTGGTCCCCACTTCCACAAGTGGAACTGCAGCAGCTTTAGAGCTATTTTCAAGAATTTTGCTTCCCAGAGGGATGATCGAAGTGAAAATTTGTCTCTGAAATGCCCTCAGTGTAGTAAGAAGACAAAAAGGACAAGAGACCTTTGCAAGTGCAAGGTGCATACAGCTAACTACTCTCTTTTAAAAGCCTCACCAGGCAATCTTTGCTCAAAGGGAAAAATTTACTTGCACACGTGTGCTAGCACAGCATATCCCAATTAAAAAAGTGTTGCTGCTGGTAGAGTGTTCAAATAGGAAGAAGTCTTCCAGTGAAGAACCAAAAATCCTAGTGTTCTAGTAACTGGGTGCAGCTGTAGAAGAGTCACTGAGACCACCTTCCCAGCTAGTGTGGCTTATCAGCTAGCACTGGGAGGTTTCCAGCCTGCTCACAGGCTTTGCCCAGAAGAATTAGCAGACTTACACCCTAGATCACATCTATAGCTGTGGAAGAGGGAATAGTGTCCAGATCAAAGAACCTCAGGAAACTCTCCCAAAGAGAACAGCAGAGTAAGGGCCTTCTACCCCTTTCTAACCCCTTAAACCACCCAGGAAACAAAAGGGGGTTGGGGCACATCAAAAATAAAAAAGGTCCAAGCTACAATAACCAGCTCACACCCCTAGAAAGTTAACTTCAGAAGAAAAGCCACAGGAAGGAACACAGGTGGGAGAATTTCACTGACACAGTTCAACATTGGGCCTACTACGCATCTCTTGCCCAAATGGTAAGTGTGAGCTGAAAAGGGGAAGGGGACTGTCCCTTCGCCAGAGAATACTCCACTGTCCCACCATAGTTCTTACTGTGGCATGGATATGCAATACTTCAACGCAGTGCCAAGTCACAACACAAGGCCAGGGCTCAGGATAGTGACGCAGGAACATGAAATGCTGAGTGGTGGGATTACCTGGTTGTCATCTAGTGCAACTACCAAATTATAAAAACAGGCGCTTTTTCCTTTTCTTTTTTTTTTTTTTTTAAGTTATTTCCAGTCAAAACAGCTTAATGACATAGAGGCTTCTGCATGGGCAGGAGGGAGAAAGGACTGAACATGAGAGAAGTTCCTCCAGTGAACCTGCAAGCCAAACAAGGAGGCCTCAAGATGGGGTGCCCACCTGGAGCTACAGCACAATGGCAGCAGGTTTACTCAAGGACTTGCACGACTCCTCCCACAAGAGCACAGGAACACCCAGTACTACCAAGAATTCCACCAAAGAGAGGAAGAGCAGTGTGTGCATGGGGAGGTTCATTCCTCACCACAGATGTAATTAATCAAAGAGGATTTTGTGTTGAGAGAAAAAACCCTATCTCCTTACAGCTTCCATTTACAAGCTGCAGCCAAATGCAGCTGCCCTCAGCACTGCAGGCCAAGCTGCAGAGACTTGAGTCACTCCAAAAGCAGCCACAAAAAGCAACAGCCTAACCAGAGAAAATGTAAAGGACAAGGAACCCAGAGGCACCTACCCAGCCTCCTCCTGTACCCACCTTCTTTAGGATTCCTGCTTTCCCTGTACGGTAAGACAGGGAAAAAGAGCTAGGATGTACCACGTAATGGCCAAGTGGTGGAAGAGATGAGGCTACCTCTCTCCTCCTTGCTCATCTTGTGAGGAGTCAGTATATTCTCTTTAGGTTTAGTGGTTTCACTGTGGGATCAAAAATAGTAAGTTTTGACTGAAGCGATGAATTGGTTTAAAAAGGATTGTCCCAATTTGTTTTTGATTGAAGACTAGAGAGGTTTGTGCCCCCTCTGATCTCATTTGGTGCCTCTAGAGCCTCTTGGTCACCAGTTTGTCCCATTCCACTGCTTTGACCATTTAGAACTGGACCCAGTTGGACTGCTGAGAAGCCTGATTGGGAACAGCACTGAAATAAAGAAAGAAGAATCAACAGAGCAGATCTAATAAGACTTCTTAACTTATGGCTCTTCCAGCACCCATCAGGACACTGCCCTTCTTGCATGCAGTTCCCTTCGCCACAGTTTACCTGGATGCGGTGCTGAAGTCTCCCCAGAGGTCTGTGGTAGCTGATGCTGGTGCCTTGGATGCAGATGCAGGAGCATCTAAGTCTAATAGAATATCTAAGGCAAAGAAAAAAAAAAATTAAAAAAACCCAATCAAGTTAATCACAAAGAAAACCCCACAGGCATTTAATCTGCCACCTTACACAAACTGCTGGATTCAGGGGCAGAGAATCTTTGAAGGGACTCCAGCTCTTCCTCCAGAAGAAGGAAGTTAGACTTTTTAGGGATTTTGTTATAACAGCAGCTCCTTTTCCTGAACGCTCACTGACCCTCCAGCTCCTATTACAGGGGTATATCATCTTCAAGGGCTAGTCAATCTCCACCTAGCATACGAACTGACAGATTTGTGACGTATTAACTCTCCCAGTAGAAATAAGGCTCAGACTCAGGCTAATCTCAGCAAACAACAGCTGCCAAGCAGGCATCGCCTGAACAATACAAATCACACACTGGATCCCAGCCCTATTCAGAAGGTTGTAGTTTCTTCTCACTCTCATCTGTGCACAGCACTGCTAAAGTCTCTGCCTTCAGCAGAGTATCATCAGCTCTCCAGACACACTAAATGTATGGCCATGCTAAAACTGCATACAGCATCCAGAACACTGCAGCAACTGCTAGAACAGGTCCATGTCTTTCTTACTTCTGTGGGACCCCAGAGCTGGATGCAGTATTCCAGGTGGGATCCCACAAGAGTGGAGTAGAGGGGCAGAATCAGCCCCCTCGACCTGCTGGTCACAATTCCTGTGATGCAGCCCAGGATATGGTTGGCTTTCTGGGCTACAAGTATACACATTGCTCGGTCACATCCAATTTTTCAACCACCAGTATCCTTAAGTCCTTATTTGCAGGGCTGCTCTCAATCCATTCATCCCCAACTCTGTATTGATACTAGTGAGTGCCCCACCGCAGGTGCAGAACGTTAAACTTAGCCTTGTCAAACTTCATATATGTATGTGTGCACACATGTGCGTGCATACATGTACACACACAAGTGCAAATATATGTTGAACTTCACACATATATAATTTTATATAAAATACATATTATATAAAATTATGTAACTATTTCTAAAATAATCCACTGTACTCACGATTCTACTATACTTTACACCTCTTTCTGCTGCTCATACTAAAGCTTCCTCTCTGCTTATTCAAAGCCACTCAAGAAATGTTTCTCCTACATCTTTCAACAACAACCACAAGTCTATGTTTTTCTGCGGAAAGCAAGTGACTGTGAAGTACTTTTCTGGACACCCTACAAAACTCTGCCAGTGTCCCTCAAGTACATACAAGTTCAGAAAAATCCAACTATTTAAAGTTCATGCCCCCCTTCCCCCAACCCCAGATCATTTTAACCAAGTTGCTTGGCTTCTCCTTTTGCAAGGACAGGAGTTACAACGCCGTCTTCCTGGCAAGAAGAACAAGCAGGTATTATTAAACAAGCATGGAGATCCTCAGGTGAAAGACAGCAATCACAGGGCACTGTTGGCAGAAGATTGAACATCGGTTTCCTGAAGCAGATCTCAGTCCTCTCTATGCACCTACTGGTGTCTGACAGTTTGGACTATGCTAATATTTACCTGCACTGCTCATGTTACTGGATTTCAGCACGGGTGGTGGTGTGACATGGTTGGCAATGGCTGTGGAAGAAGGGGGAGGTATAGGAGGGGCTGCGATTTTGCCTCCTGGTGGGGGTGGCAACAAGCTTAGCCCCCCAGATCCAGACACACGGGGCTTGGCCACTCCTCCTTTCTTTGTCGTCATGTTCTGTATAAAAAGAAAGGACAGATGAGGAAGTATTTCCATTGGCATATCCCCAGAAAGAATCAGGGTAAACTGGGCTGCTTACCCCAATGTTCAGTTTGATGGTCTGCCCTTCTTTAAACCCTAAGTCTAATTTGGGACGTGTGTCAGCTTCCTGGGACTCCTTGGAGATCTCGGTCTCCTGCTTCACCCACCTAAAAAGAAGAAGGGAAGACATAAGACCTGTGGCAAAGGGGAACAGGGTTTCAGAAAAATGCGTGGTTCCATTCCCCACCCTGCCAAAGAACTACCTTGCCTTGTCAAACCAGCTACCTCCCTGCCCCCAGTGTAGTACAGCAAAAAGCTGGGACCACCACAAACCCAAGAGACTAACACTGCACCTGTAGCATCACAGGACCTAAGCTTAAGACTTACAGATCTGACACTGCAGGACTCTCAGCTTGCATGACAGTTGGCAGCACATTCCAGTGTCCCTGATGGAGCCAGAGCAGGGCTGCACAACCATCCCAAGGAAACCTGCGCTAAACAAACATGCACCACCACCCGCCATGTTCTACAGGCCAGAGGAAAAACAGCATTCCAGAAAAGCACAACTCACTTGAAGTGATCCTGCAAAGAGACGTTGAAGTCAAAGGCATCACCACGATCCGTGAAGCCAATGCCTATAAAAGCACTTCGTCCTAGCAAGGAGACAGGAGGAGTCATTGGAGGTGCCCTGCAAACGGGCCCTTGTGATCATTCACTCCAAAATCCTTCTGCTTCTCCTAAACCACTCTGTGCTACCTCCCTCTGACACACCTGCAACCGGACACCAGCAGCTCAGAGCAGTTCATTGTTCCTAGCCTTTAGGATGCATCCTTCTTCCCATGCAGCACACTCAGAAACTGAATGGTGTTTCCCAGCCCCTGGACTCTGTGCAATGTAGAGAGCCCTCCTCCGTTAACCTTGCCTTCGTACCCCTCCAGACACACTACCCAGCCTTTTCAGCACTCCCAAAACCATTTCAATCCATCTGGCATACACCCAGCTCCATCAAGCTAAGAATCCTCCACCCCTATCACTTGGCACATACGTCTCCCCTCAACTCACCAGTCCCATCCTGAATTCGAATGACAAAGTAGCGGCTGGAATCCGTCACGGTCTCCACTGCGATGCCAGGGTATTGATCTATAGGAGCCTGGGCAAAGAGTTCCCCTGTAGAAAAAGAACTGGGTGTTAAGGAGAGCAGCCTCCTGCATGGCCAGATCTGCCACGCACAGCTCTGAGTAGGCTTGGGAGCATAAGCAGCAATCATAGTTGCAGTCTTGCCAGGCCACTGCCTTTCCCTTACCTGAAACCTTATCCTCCAGTTTTATGTATGCGGTTTTGCCTTTGGAGGTGACACGAAGTCGCCCTGTCCAGTCCGGATGGTCCAGTTTCCAGTCAGATGCTCTGAAAAGAAAAGCAACTGTTCACTGACAATACACACTCACAAACAATTCCTGGCCTGTATCAGGAACAGTATGGTGAGTAGCACCCGAGAGGTGGCTGTCCCCCTGTACTGGGCACTGGTGAGACCCCACCTCAAGTACTGTGTCCAGTTTTGGGCCTCTTACCACAAAAAGACCTTGAGGTGCTGGAGCGGGTCCAGAGAAGGGCAATGAAGCTGGTGAGGGGTCTGGAGAATAAGTCTTATGAGGAGAGGCTGAGGGAGCTGAGGGTGTTCAGTCTGAAGAGGAGGAGGCTGAGGGGAGACCTTATCACGCTCTATAACTACCTGAAAGGAGGCTGTAGAGAGGCAG
>JAHREE010000286.1:2821470-2849323 GCA_033628505.1 Tringa tobata
CCTCAACACAATGAGACTCTGTCCACTTCCCTGACAAAGATCCAACTGGTTTATCCCTACAGCAAATTGAAAAAGCAATGCTAGTTCCCCACCTTCCCGCAGAGGATCCCCTGCCCCAGGTCTATCAAGAAGATAAGATGTTTCCATCCTGGTTCCCTTCACTGGCAAACAGGGAACGAGGGCTGGGGGGAGGCTTTCCAAAATATTAAAGAGGTTTGACAGAACAGAGCCGTATCGGAAAAAAAGGGGAACACGGGACACAGCTTTGGGGAGCTCACCGCTCGCTCCTGCACCTTTTCCACCTTCCTTGATTTGCAATTCCTGACAAAAATTCATCCTTGGGGATTTAGGCTACATTCCATCCTCTCCCCAGCTGAACTGCGAGGGGTCCCACCCGCCTTCCTCCCCTTTTATACTATACTCTTTGGCTGTTTGGTTTAAAACATCTGCTCCACTTCATCCTCTCTCTTCTAACGCACCGCTTCCAAAAAAAAAAAAAACCCAAAAAAACACCCCAAACACGTGAGGCCCTCCCAGTTACTTGACCAGAGGGTCCAGCCCCTTGACCAGAAGTCCTCTAATTCACCTCCACGTGGAGCAGCAGCTTCCTCTCCCTGGTGTCACCCCTTTCACAAAGAAGATTCCTGTCGCTGCCACTCTCTGACCACAGCAAGGAGAGTCTCCAAAGCCCCACGAGGGGCAGAGGGCCAAATCCTAACGGAAGGACTACCAACGGCAGGGGGGAGGGGAAAAAAAACCACCACCTTCCAAATTTGCATATGCAAGTACGAGCCTCACTACATATTTTAAAGAAGGGCTTCAAGGGGTGGGGGTGAAATTAAAAGCTCTGGGGAACAGAATTTGCTGAATGGCATGTGACACCCTTGACTGCTCTTTACCTGGTGGGTACGTAGTCTTCACCCGGAGACTGCAAAAAGGCAGTGCAGAAAACAGGTCAGGATTCCCTCAAAACCTCTCTCGGTCCTCACAGGTGGCACCGCCTTCTACAACTCAACTTCTCTGCTGAAATACCATCTCTGCTGAAATACCATCTCTGCTGAAATACCATCTCTGCTACGTTCTCCGTTCTCCAAACTCAGGTCTACCCTTCCCAGCTCAGCTCAGCTCTCCCTACACCTCAGGGATCATCCCCCCCCCCTCTCTCTTTGTCCTCGGGAACTCTACTTTTCTTGCTTTTCCTGCTGGCGTGAGAAAGTTCACAGAGCTAAGATCACCCCTCCAGTGTCCCTTTAGCCCCCTCGACCTTCACAACATTTACGAAACAACATAACTACAGGCTCCCAGGGTCCACTTAGGCTCTCTCGCTCCGGTAGCCAATACGACAGATTCACCGGCCACCTTGAAGGGAAAGAGGGGATTGTTAAAACGCAAAATGACGGAGGCAGAGAAAGATGCACTCGAGGATTCAGCCTTCCGAGGTCTTTTCATGGCACCAAGGACCCATCTTTCCGCCCTCCACAGAGCACCACGCAACACGAAAAGAGCCGATCCGATGCGTCCGAGGCCAGCAGAGGAGGAGGGGGAGGGCTGTGCTCAATTATTGGTAGTAATAATAATAATAATAATAACAACAATAATAATAATAAACAAAAGAAGAAAAAAAAAAAAGAAGATAAAACAGGACGCAAGGAAGGATTATCTTCGGCAGCATCTTGCGGTGGCTTCTCTGGCGGAGATAGAGAATATATATCTATATACAGGCAAGGCAGGGAGGCTGGGGAGGGTGGTGCTGGCACCATTCACCCCATGTCCCCCCTCCCACGTCCTTCACAAAGGACGGGCTTATCAAGTCTGTAACTCGCTAGGTGATCAAGTCCCAGTCGAAATCATCAGGGATTTCCTCATTGGCACCTGGAGGAGGCCCTGGAGGCCGAGGGACCAGATGGTGAGCTGAGCCAAAAAGAAGAAGAGAAAGGAAAGAGCACAGTTAGAATAAAAAAATGTCACAGTTTTTCCACAGTGGGCACTTGGGCAAAAGAAAGGGTAAGGGATTCAAGCCTTCTTTCTTCCAACAGTCTAACAAGAACATTACTGGCATGAATTTCCCCATCAGACAGCACCTACCAAGGTCTGCTGGGAAATTCTCCACAGCAGCTTCTATAGAGGTTAAGTTTCAGCCTTAAAGCCTTCACCTTTACAGCTGACTGCTGATAGAGGCAAAGGACTTCATCAACAGAAGCTTCTCAGGTGAAGTTGCCTTCAAGCAACCAACTGAGGGTGAGGCTGAGCTAGAAGACTACTTATCTGAAGTGAAATAAATCAGGCCACTGAAATCCTAAACCTTGCCAGAGCTACGGCAGAGCCCTAAATGGAAGGTCCCTTGCAGTCCAGGCTCCCTCTCTCTCTCCCCTCAATGCTCTATTTGATCACTAAGTGCTTTGGGAGAAATGCACAAAGGGCTTGGGAACCGGTTCTTTAATCTTTACTGGTATAATATGTCTTAATGTCCCCCCTTACCTGGGCGATTATAACCTGGAGAATCCTGGGTGGAAATCTGGTACATAGGAGATGGCCCGGAGAAGAGATGGGGAGGCTGGGGCTGGCCATAGGAGTTCACTGTGAAAGGATTTTAAAACAAAAAAAAAAAAAAAACAAAACACAAACCAAAACAACCTGTTAACATTCTGGTCATCTGTCTTGGCCCCGACTGGGTGGCAGCTCAGCCACAGAGCAACTCACTCAGACCCACGGGATACTGAGGAGATAGAAGTTCAGCTGGTGGGTCCTAACTGCAAGCTATAGCTTGGTCAGGGATCGTGTTCTTGGAACCAGCAGGAATTTCTCTATTATTACAAAGGAAGAAAATTTTCATCCAGAAAGGCCACAATCTGGCTCAATATCATCCATTTACTTCAGTACTAGATGACACACACCATCAACAGTTCTATCAAGACCATGATATCCTCCGTGCTCTCCTCAGACTGCATCCTCCTACTCCTTGTCCCGTCGGTATTTCTCCAAACGTGGGTGCAAGAGCTTTCCTCCTTACAGCTCCTACAGCTCCTGCCATCTGGAATAGCAATCCCTCTACCTCGCCATTCCTTTCTGTTGGTCACCTACAAAAAACACCACCCCCTTCTCCCTTTATAGGGTTTACCTTTTAAATATATTTCTGCCTGGAAAGGTTGCCTGTCAGTGGTATGCCTCACATAATAACAGTCTGTCTACGCCACAGACATAGGACATCCTAAATCTCTAAAGCTGGTTTATCTCTGGTCTTCCTTCCCCCTCTTCTGGGCATAATATTCCAGATGAATCAAGGGAAACACATAAAGGGCACAGCATAAGCCACATATCGTAAGGAAGCTAAATTACCAAAAGGCTTAACTTCACATTATACGATGCGTAAGGTAATAGTGGATAAAAGAAAGTTTTCATCTCATTAAAAAAAAAACTACCAAGATTTCAAAACTTCTTGGTCTAATGTGGAATAAAAATCAAGACTTTCTTCTGAACCCACCATAAGCATAAGCTGGTTGCTACAAACAGCTCTGAACAGCCTAGCCCTGGGTTGCTCGGTGCTACGTTGCCTGGCAAGGCAGCAAGTAGTTTTGGGTATCTGCAGAACTTGGCCTTCATCGACATGCCATTTTAGTCTCCCTCCTAATTACCTTGGTTCATGGATTGCTCCTGTTTGCCGCTGTTCAGGGCACAAGACTCAGAGATTCGGGGAGGCTGCTGTGGGCCAACCAGATGAGGGAGCTGACCAGTCTGGGTAAGGAAGTGATTAAGGGAGTCACAGAGATTGGCAATATGGTGTTGATCCAGCGTCCAGTTCTTCCTCTCAGCCTGGCGCAGACTCTCCATCAGCTCTGCAGAGGACAAAGGACAACGTCAAAAAGATGGCACTCACACCGTGGTCTTCCCTGCAAAGAGTTTCTGTTTGCTACTCCTAAATCCTACCTTCTCCCCACAAACCCAACTTCACTGCTTCGAATCTGTCACCAAACTCCTGGAGAGCTCCATATCTAGGATACTGTCTCACTGACTCAGGGAGGGAAGAGCAGGAGGGAAAAATCTCAGTTAGCTTTCTGACATACTTGTATGAATTAACTCCCCCGACCCAAATTCCTGCACTGTTCAAGTGCTTCAGGGTCTTTAACAGGAACCCGTGAAGTAGGACACCTCCTTTTCCAAAGGGAAGACTTGAGTCACTGAGAAGCCCATGGACTTGACAGGATTACTTTGAAAAAAATATCTGGGCACAGCACTCACATATTCTAGACTAGAGCCCTGGTCACTGAGTCACTAGACCTGGTCACTAGGCCAACACTGACCTGAGAATTGGGAGTGCTCAATGCTAGACCAGTTCAGCCGGTTTACCATCTTGAAGCTTTCCTTCAGGGAATCAATGTTGGAGCACCAATCAGGGGGAAACGCTGAAATGAAATGGGGACAAGATTATTCCAATACAGGTTTTCCCTCCACCCCTTCATATAAAACGATCGGCCCCCCTTCGCCAAAGAGCCTGACGCTACAGTAGGTAGAAATCCCTTCTCCCTTGGAAGACCGGGGACGATGCCTCCTTTTTCATTTAGCCCCTGACTTTATCCTGCATCCCTAAACAGAATCCCAAACCCAGTGTGGGATGTATCCTCCTTTCCTTCAGTAAGGAACCCATTTCCCTCTCGGATTTCAATCATAACTGGCTTTCGCCCTTTTTCCGCACGCAACGGAGACGCTACTTAGAGAAAGCTGGCTCGTGGAATTCCCTTCTGGAAGCTCCTGGCTGCTCCCTTTTCCCCAACTGTTCTTTCTGTCACCCTTGGCTCACCAAAGCCAGCGCTGTTGATTGAAGCCTGTGACTGCTGCTGCTGCTGGTGCTGATGTGGCTGCTGCTGTGGGTGGGAGTGCGGGTGATGTTGTTGATGCTGGTGGTAGCCTCCATGCTGCATTGGGGGTGGGTGCATGGACATCACTGGTGGAGGGCCATAACCTTCACCACCTTGCTGCTTTCCCCCTTGGGATGGGCAACCTTCTGGGGTTGGAGTGTGGAGTGGGGGAGCAGCACCCACTGATGAAGGGCCTTGCTGCTGCTGCTGCTGGTACATGTAGTAGTTGTGGTTGGAGGGCTGCATGTCACCAAGGAGAGAAGAGAAACCTGCCAAGTAAAAGAAAGAGGAGGGAGCTTTAAGAGCTGCCTGGATCAGACCTCTGCTTAAATTATCCATCTCTAATTTCACAGTGCTCATCCTTCTATTTATGAAGCTTCTGGAGTACCCTCTACAGGCTGCCAATAACTATCACCTGCACAGTTATGCCCTCACCATGCTCCAGATTCTGTCCAAAACAAAAGGCTCTACAACAAAGCCCCAGCAGGATTTACAATTCTAGTACAGAGTTAGGCACTTAAATTCCTCCCTGGATTTTTACTATATTTACCACTGTAACCCATGCTCTCCTAAAACTTCATGCACGCATTGTTTTCCTAGAAATGACCATTAAGCAAATTTAAACACCACCACGTTTAGGAAACAGGTAAGTTGATAAATGACTTGCTGTTTCTCAAAGCTCCCTTCAGCTTCGGTGTTATATGCAGCTTGGTTGAAAACCTCCACAATTTTTCTCACACAGATCATCAGAGGTCACACTTTCTACTGCTTCTGTACATAAAGCACATCGCACGCGTCAGGGCTCCTTTATTATTTTCACTCCTTCTGACTCATTGAGAGTGTCATTTCTACCCTCTTGTATTTCGGGCATACCCTACATGCAATAGCATCAGGTGTTCTCCATTATTCTCCACATCAGGAGCTCAGCATCTCTCATGTCTCCTTTCCCAGCTCATTCTCCCCTTACGTCGTGGAACCTCTGTGAAGGTGAACCTCAGTGAAGGGCAGAACATGCCACTAACCTGAGCTACCCATTTCTTACTCTCGAGTGCCCTTACTTGACCACCTGCAAGCTAGCTTCGGGTTTTTTTGCTAGATCCAAAAAATCAGCCCTTAGACCATCCTACTACTGCAAAAGGATGAATATCCTGACTCAAAAGCTGCCCACAAAATTTCCTCAAAGATTGCAAGTTTTCCTAGACCACCTTACAGCTGAAGACCTGGGGTGGGAGGGAGGAGAAAGACTGCTGCTCAGCCTTTACAAAGGCACACACTGACTCAAGGTTCTTCTCTACATTTTTGTACCTTTCTTATTCTACACCACCTCACACAACAGCCTCCTACAAGGAATCTCAAGTGTCAGCACGATAAAAGCAGTAAAAGTAATGAATTTTTATTTCACTGAAGTTACAAGTTCAGGAGACTTCTCCTAGAGTAGCAAACTTCACCTGCACTCTGTGATGGCTGACAGCACAGATGAGAGGCTCATCTAATACATTCCTTTTTACACCACAATAGTATTTAGAAGAGCGTTTAAAGGTGGGAACAGCAACTGGAGTTTTTTCTGAAGTGTTTTCTGCGGCCATCTCATCTCATCTCATCTCATTCCTACAGCAATTCTGCCCTCTGGTGGCTCCTTCCACAGTCCCAGAAACACAAGCTCCGAATGGAGTTGCAGGCTCTCTCTTCCACGCTCTCAGTCCACAAAAGCTCAATTCTCCAAGGCTTTGTACAATCCTAGTTTTAACAGAGCTGAGCAACGATGACTTTTTCTACTCTCCTTTCAGAGAAACTCCACTGCCTACATGCAACAATCCCCTCCCTCTTTTGGTTTCTAGCCTGACAGTGAATACTTCTCCCACAAGCTTTTCTTCAGGACTTCAACTTCTCTAAGATTTTGCCATTTTAGTATTTGCTTTTGTATCAACGCAAAGTATTTTTAAATCATTATCCTCTTAATTCTGAGAAAAACTGCGGGGAGCAACAGATAAAAGGACAAGCACATTTCTTGCCTGTTCCTGGCAGAACTAATTACAGCATACCAAAGAAGGAAAGTCTGTTTGCACGGGCTCTTAAACGAGGAAAGATCTGAGAGATACCAAGGATAGATCAGTGGACAACAACTGCGTGGGCAGACACCTGCCCACCCCACATGACGCACAGAGTTGGTTACTCACCGTGCTGAGAGGAAGATGATTTCTCCAGCATGGATTTGTAAAGATTTCGGAAGGACCAGCTAAGATCCTGGAAGTTGATCTCAGAGTAGGAGAACTTGAAGTCATGGTTGGCACTGTACAGAGGGGGTGGCACATCGGCCCCTTCACGGCCCTGTCCCCCTGCCACAGTAGAGGCAACATCCACAGGCCCTGCACTCTGCTAAGGAAGGTAGAAGTAAGGCCTTTAATCAGTACTGGTTTTGTAATTGAGACAGGGATCCAGAAACTACACAGAGGTAGAACATGTGCTGATACCCCATAGCCCTTAGCTCATTTCCCAGCAAATCTTCCCGAATGCTATTTCCCTTGAGGAAAATCAACCAACATCCCTTCTCCTGCAGCACGCTGGCTCCGGCCTTGTCTTCAGCCGTCTAATGCCATTATGCCTTTATCCTTATCCCCATCAAGCCCTCTGTTAAGATTCACTTTCTCCTTATTTTCCATCTGTGCAATTTCAGCTTCTTCTTTTTTATTTTTGCCCGTATATCACCGTTTTCGCAATTCCCTCTCTTCTCACCGCTCCGCTTTTCCATTCATGCACTCCTCCTCCTCCCTCTCCTTTTCCCCTGCCGGCATTTTCCTGGCTGCTCACCTGACTGTAGTTGGCAATGGGGGTGGTGCTCTGGAGTGACAGCTGAGGGGTGGCCTCGGGTGGCAAAGAGGCTTCTGTGCTGACTGGAACAGCCCCTCGGGGACTTTTACTTGCCTCTTGCTCCGGGGAGTCTTGTGGTATCTGTAGACAGGGAAGAAAGAGAAAAGGAAAGGAGCAGAAATCAAGAAGAGATGGAGAAGTGAAACTGCAGATGGGAAGCCAGCCCCCTGAGCGTAGAAGTTCATGGCTTAGAAAAGAGCAGGACTGGCCTTAGTCATTAAAGAGTGAGGATAAAGGACTTCAAACAAGATCAGCTTTGCTACTGAACAGCAGCAACAAGCGCCCATCCGCAGGACACACGTGCTTATTCATTCAGTCCTAGCCTTTGTCTCCCCATCTGCACACCCTGCCCCCAGAACCACACCACGGATGGTGCTGGGAGGACTCTGTGGAACAAGAAGGGAATTCCCCCCCCTCCTGCTCCATGCTGTCTGGAAAGAGCAACACTCACGTCATCATCTGGAGGATGCCGCCTCTTGCGAGATATATCCGGACACGTGTCTATTGTCCAATAAGAGCCCTGGAAAGAAGACCCATTGGTGAATGCATGATTAAATCAGAGAGCGTTCTGAAGCCGAGGGTTACTGACTCAAAGAATGCAGCACCAACTAAACATTAGGACCACAAGGATCACCCTCCAGAACATCAGGCAACAGAGACTTGGGTGTTGGATGTATTGAACAATGAGGTATGATGCTGTTGTTGGAAGGCAGAATGCTCTACTTTCCATCACTCCGAGACAGGACACCAAAAAGAGCAATGGATGTTTTAATCCAAGCTAGGCCAACGCTTTTGGGCCTGCACAACCCCTTCAGTACCTTCCTCACAGCATGAATTTGTTAATTGACTGATGAGAACCAACTCAATGTTCAGACAGCTAGAAGGATCGCTCTTTTTCCACGTTTGTGAGATCCCACTTTGAGTACTGTGCCCATTTAGGGAGTTCCCAGGGCAAGACAGACACTGATGTGCTAGAATGCATCCAGAGAGGGGCCACCATGATGGTTAAGAACTAAAATACATGATGTACAAGCAGTTCACACAGTGAGATCTGTTTAGCCTGGACCAGAGAAGGTTAAGGGGATCTAGCCATTGTCTTCAACTGGGTAAGGAGATTGTAAAGAAGACAATCAAACTCTTCTCAAAAATGCATAGCACAAGGATAAGGGGCAACAAACACAAGTTACAGCAAGGGAAATTACAATCAGACGTAAAGAAAAGTTTCTTCACAATGATGGTGGTGTAGCACTGGAACATCTCCACCCTTGGAGATACTGAAAATTCAATGATGACCTCAACAACCCAATCTAATTGTCTCTGTCTGGGAGAGAGGCCGGGGTATGTGTTGACCTCCAGAGGTCCCTTTCAACATCAAATAGACTATAATCACATCTATTGTTTTCTGAATAAGTATAAATGGAACTCTAGAGTGTGATTTAGCTCTTTTTAACATCCAACTGAAATCTGAATAATCAGTGATAAGCACAGGACAGGTTTTCATTATAAACCCAACCCAACCCAACATGCCAATGAACACCTGCAAACATATACACTGAAGCCAGTTAGGATTTCCTGGAATAAGCCATATAATCAATGGTATTTTGGAGCAGTGATCTTCAAAGATATACTACTTCCATTTATAGACACCAAATGAGCACCACTTAGTCCTTTAAATATAACCTGAAATAAAAGGCCTGCGCAAGTGGCCCTTTCTGGTAACTTTAGGATGCGGGGGAGGAGACAATCTTTCTGTCTAAATACATAGCTTCTTGTGCCCACCATCTCCCTTTGATTGATTGTTTTGTGGTGTTTTGTTTTGGTTTGGTTTTAATAGTAATAACATCTGCATGCCAAGATCCCAAGTCTCGGTTTTGCTAGCAACTGCCCTTTAAGATCTATACATACTAACAGAGCTTTATTAGCCCTTACTTAGCCAACAAACTCCTAAATTCTTGAGTTTTACTTGTAAAAGATTTCTACGGATATGAACTATCTGATGGTGACACCTTTTTCCCCAACACCAAATGTTTTGCGGCCTAAAAAGGTAGTAGTTCTGCTCTCACTTCCATGAATCTTGCCTCCATAAAACCCATGATGTCACATCATAGTCCTGCTGTTCAACCAGCAGCCACCAAGGTCTTTCATAACAGAACAGGTTGGACCAGACCTACATTTCACATACAAAGAGCAAGAAGAAAAAGAAACAAAACTAATAAACTACATTCAATCCCACTTTTTTATTCTTCCAGTATCTTATCCGGTCAACTGAAGATCACAGAGAAGAAAAATAATTGCGAAATAATTAAGGCCCCCTTACAGGTTCCCTTTAAGTGAAGGCTTCTGTAGCCAAAGCACTGCAGTAAATCTTACTACTGCTTCCATTTTTGCCTACACTTTAGGTTTCAAATTCCAACTGTGAGTTAGAAAGGGCAACCCCGGCTTATTCCCTGCAGTTTTAAATTGCTTGCCCAGGAGCATGCAGATTTCTTACCTTCCCAGGATCATCTCTCGGTCGAGGCACCTTCCGAAAACACTTATTCAGAGAGAGGTTATGACGAATAGAGTTCTGATGAGAGAGTAAGAGACACAGGTAAGTGCTACAATAGAAACATACAGCCTTCTGAGTGGACAGAGAAACCAGAGGGATGGTGCATTCTCAAAATCCAAAGCTCACTACGTATACCCAGAACAGAAGCTGTGGAAAGGAGCAGGATGAATTAGGATGAATAATATGGGGCTGAACCACCTATACATCTACAGAAGGTGCAATGAAAATAGTCTCGGTGTGATGCAGAGGTTGGTAATGATGTGGGTTTTGTGGTTGTTTTTTTGTTTTGCTTTCTTGGTTGTTGGTGGTAGGGTTTTTTGCACACTCCTTAAGGGGCCACCACACACATACAACAAAATTCTCAGAGAAAATGGGACTTCTGGCTCCACATTTTCTCCAGTTGGTCAGTTTAGTTTCACCTCTGTCTTCTTATTTTGCTCAGTGAGCATATTTTGCACACAATTGAGGAAATAAGTCTTATAATTAGACAAAAAAAGAGTACTTTAGCAATGCAAGTCCTCACCTTCCAACCAATACCAGCGTTTTTGTAGTAGGGAAAGTTGTCACAGATCCAACGGTAGATCTCGCTCAGTGTCATCTTCTTGGCAGGTGATGAGTTGATAGCATATGTGATCAAAGTGGCATAGCTGTAACGTGGCTTCCCATCTTGATGCACTGCAGCCTCATCCTTGCTCAGAGTAGCATTGGGATCTGTCGGTGAGCCTGGGGGACACTTTCGGGCTGCCCCTGGAGGTCCTGCTTGTGAGGAACCCCCTAATTTTTCAATAGTAGCCCTTAAAGTAAGCTGTGGGAGCCAGTCTATGGAAGTGAGGCTGCTTTCCAGGTCAGAGGCCATGATGCTGGAGTAGGATTACCTACGAGCAGAAAGGAGCAGAAAGGGAACTCCTGAGATATAAATAAGGTTGAACCCTAAGAACAGAGACATCCATTTGCATTCCTCCTCTGCTTCTCCTACTACTTCAGCCTACTTCATATACCTTATTCACAGCCAAGCAGAATCATCCAAAAAGGCCGATGACTGTGTCTCTAGGAGGACCATCCTTGCTGACAGTAGCTGAGACAATGCTGATGGTAACGCTGCTAGGATGGTCTTACCCAGAGCATCCCAACTGCTCCCAGGTGAAGGACGGAGATGCGTTCAAAGGAAGCAGAGCCTTTCAGCAGCTCTATCACATTCACTCCTTTACTATGTCAGGAATATAACCTTGGGAACCCTCCCCGAGATTATCTGTCATCTAATACGTTTACTGTGTCAGCTAAGAGGAAAAAAATCACAGCTCAAAGGGAATACCCCTTCGTGCCATATACAAACCACAATTTAATTAGATTATCTGGAAAAGTCAGGACTGCATCTATCTTAACTTGGGGGAAAATTCATTTCTGTCTAAGGCCTAGACTCTCTTTTTGCATCAGGTGACGTTATAATGAATCCTATTACTTAAGAGCTAGGATTACACATCTCATTTTAAAACACCAGGATCATACATAATACTATATATAGATAATTACAACTACCATGTCGAGGTGAACAGACTACATTAAGTTTGCACTAGTTAAAGCTTTTCCTACCACAACCCATTATTTTTTTCTAAATATACGTATAATTTTATTAAATGTTGCTTATTTCACAATATAACAGGCAAGTATTTTCCCCAAATCTGAGACACGAGAAAAAACTTACTCGTCCGAAGTCACACCAGTTTGCCACCGGGTGGAAACAGACTCAGGATCTTTCCTCTCATAAATATTATCTATTTCTCCTCATAAAAATAAAACACACCTGTAAACCCAGCCAGGGGGTTAAGTAGAAAACCCTGGTTCATAGAAAATAATTGTTAAGTAGAAAACCCTGGTTTTCTACTTAACAATTATTTTCTATGAAGCAGCATGAACTTGTATGAGCTTATACACTTGGGACACAAACTTGTATGTTGTCTTCTGCAGCAGTCAAGGCAGTGGAAATATCATCAATTCTTACTCATAATTGGCTGCATCACTATATTAGGAGTAATCCCTTGCAGTCTGGACTCAGGTAGCTAAGTTTCCATGGCCACAACCCGCACTGCTCTGCACTTATTCTTTGCCTAAAGAAAACAATCACGTCTTGAAGGGCTGCATTCATTTTTGAAATGAATCTTTTTTTAGAGGATTAGATTAGATGGTACCGCCTTTGAGCACACGAGTGCATACAAAAGGTAAACATACACACACACACACGCACACACTTACCTACACACTCATGTAACAAATTAAATGCACGCGTGTAAGAGAACAGACTGACATGAACACTCTCTGCCTCGGAAAGATTCATCAGCAGCCACCTCCCACCAAGTGCATCACTCAGATGAGCGGATCAGATGAGACAGGGAGACACCCATCTGCATGAATACCAATTAGACACTCATTCTAAAAATAGGTATTTGACAATAACACAGCGTGGATGCACAGATCCAGAAACAGATGCACCCAGCATTTTGACACAGAAGCTCCCCATTCTTCCCCCACAACCATATGCATTATATACCCTGCGCTTCTGCACTCAAGTGCTCTCACAGCACAAAAGCACTGAAGAGTCTACGCTCCAAAACAGGTTTTATACATTAAACCTTTCATTTTCACGCGGGCGCTCATCACGCCTCTTAGCGCTCAAACACCTACACAGTCACCCAACAAAATCCATCCCTCAACCACTCCAAGCAGTGGCTCCAAAGCCTTGGGCTCTGAAAAATACCTGAAAAGTCAAACTGCAGCACTACGGTATCTGTAGCAAGTGGAAACATTTATTTTTTTTCTGTCTGGGGAGGAAAGGAAAAAGCCCAACTGCTACTAACTTATCTATCTGCTCATCTGCCACGCTATCACACACCATAGTGACACTACTTGCTTACACAGCTCACTAGACCACCAGAGCTGCAAAAGGCTTTTCATTTTCCACCCTCCTCAAGTTGTCGTTTAGTGAATGTAGCTCTTGTTGGCCGAATTGATCTAATTTCAAACATTTTCAATTTTAAAATAAATAAATAAAAAAAATCCCTATTCCCTCCTGAATTATACAAGATAAAGCAACAACATGTTTTTATCCAGGTAACCCTGTAACTGAAACACAGCTACGTTTGCACGGTAACTTTACGGGTACAGCCCTCACTAAAAGTAGTATTCAACTTGGGAGAAAAGAAACACAAACTAAATATCAGTTGACTGCCAAATTTTGTAAGTGTGCCTTTTAATTTCCACAGTATTCAGAGAACAAATTACTGCTGCTTATCATATGCATGTTAAACCATTATGAAATATCAATTGTGCTAACAATACAAATCCAAGGTAAATACAAATTTCCCAGCCACCCCTGCCTTTTTGTTTTTATGTGTTTTTTGTTTGGTGGGGTTTTTTTTATAAACAAGCACAGAAATCAAGAACATTAGGTTATGAAATTCTATGGCAGATTAAGATATCAATCTGAAACACCAGAAATTCAAGAAGCAGAAGAAAACACTGCAGTTTTCACAAAGCTTCAGATTTTCCCAGATTATGTCAGTAGAGCACCTGGGATGACTGGCTGTGCAGTAAAGAGAAAGGTTGATATGCAATGTGCCCATTGTCAAAGACACAAGCTTTTGTGTAGTTGTTTAAAATACACTCGGTCAGGTAGACAAGCAAGGTTAGAATCGGGTCACAATACATCCCCACTAAGAATCTGAATATTTTCATTTCCTAGTTCATAAAAAACTTTGACAAGAAAACAAAATCATAGAATCATAGAATGGTTCAGGTTGGAAGGGACCTTAAAGATCATCAAGTTCCAACCCCCCTGCCTCCCACCAGACCAGGTTGCTCAAAGCCCCATCCAGCCTGGCCTTGAACCCCTCCAGGGATGGGGCAGCCACAGCTTCTCTGGGCAACCTCTTCCAGTGTCTAACCACCCTCACAGCAAAGAATTTCTTCTGAATATCTAGTCTATATCTTTCCTCTTTCAGTTTAATACCGTTACCCCCTGTCCTGTCACTACACTCTCTGATGAAAAATCCCTCCCCAGCTCTCCTGTAGGCTCCCTCTAAGGACTGGAAAGTCTCTATAAAGCCTCCTTGGAGCCTTCTCTTCTCCAGGCTGAACAACCCCAAGTCTCTCCACCTGTCTTCATAGGAGAGGTGCTCCAGCCCTCTGATCATCTTTGTGGCCCTTGGCTGGACATGTTCCAACAGGTCCGTGTCCTTCCTGTGCTGAGGACTCCAGAGCTGGACACAGCACTCCAGGTGGGGTCTCACAAGAGCAGAGTAAAGGACCAGAATCACCTCCCTCGCCCTGCTGGCCACACTCCTTTTGATGCAGCCCAGGATGGGGTTGGCCTTCTGGGCTGCCAGCACACATTGCCAGCTCATGTTGAGCTTCTCATCCACCAACGCCCCCAAGTCCTTCTCCTCAGGCCTGCTCTCCAGCCATTTTCCACCCAGTCTGTATTTGTGCTCGGGATTGCCCCAACCCACGTGCAGGACCTTGTGCTTGGCTTGGTTGAACTTCAAGAGGTTCACACAGGCCCACCTCTCCAGGCCTCTCTGGATGGTATCCCTTCCCTTGACTGTGCCACCCAGCTTGGTGTCATTGGCAAACTTGCTGAGGGTGCACTCAATCCCACTGTCCACATCTCCAACAAAGATGTTGGACAGCATTGGTCCCAGTACTGATCCCTGACTAATGCCACTTGTCACTGGCTTCCACTTGAACATTGAGCTGCTGACCGCAACCCTTTGAGCGTGGCCATCCACCCAGCTACTTATCCACCAAGTGTTCCATCCATCAAATATCTGTCTCTCCAGTTTAGAGACCAGGCAATGTTGTGTGGGACAGTGTCAAATGCTTTGTGTAAGCCCAGGTAGATGACATCTGTTGCTCTGCCCTTAAAAATCCCCAAATCTTAAACAAAGAATTTCTGTGTATACATATGCCCTAATCACCCAGTACTGAAAAAACTACTTTTCAGTAAAATACAGCAGCTCTTTAAGAACATACACTAGACACATACACTAGACAGCAATTTAGGACAGAAAGCTGTCCTAAGTTTAAACTTCATAACGTTACTGGATTTCTAAGTCTGTATCCTAGCAATATGGGACCTGTAACAATTAAGCATAGTCAAATCTTAGGTGAGGTGGCAATTCCAGAACATGTCAGTGCAAAATGATTTGGTATAATTACTAAATTATACTAAATTATTTTAAAAAATACTGACTAAAACAGTAATACTTGCTAAAATTTACACTGCATATCTTATTTACCTGATCCAAGCAGTACATTAGCCCAACGCTACTTAATGGTATGATAAAACAAGACTGCAGCCAAAACAGAGCAGCTGATGATTCTTCCAACTTTCCCTTCCCAGTTTATTGCCTGGCAAATCTTCTTTTAAACTCTTCTTTTATGATCCCACTCAAACAAAGAAAAAAAAAAAAAAACAAACCTAATGACTAACAAACACAGTGAACTGAAATCAAGGGTGTTTAAAAAAAATTCTACCACACTAGTGAGCCAGAATAAATTCTGAATATGTAAAAAGAAAGTTGAAGACCAGAATTCATGATCTCCCACTTTACACAGTAAATGGTATCTGTTTATGTACTTGGCTGACTTTAAAAATCAAGGGCAAGGTAGCCAAGTCATGACCACCGTTAACAGCTGGAAACTGACTGCAGAATCTTCATTTCTCAAGCATTAACTAGTTCCAGTACAACCCCAAGTCAAGACAGGTCAGAGAGATGTAAAAGTGACAGCCAAGCACTGATCCAAAACTACAATTAAACCTAAGAGAATTTGTCTGATTCTTTTGTTACTCATTAAAGAAAATCCTAGCATGGAATACCTTTTCATAACCACTAATTCACTTGGGACTAGGAATACTTCATTACAGCTTTCCAGGAAAGCAACTGCCATTACTTTGAATATTTGCAACTGGCAAATTGAACCTCAGGCTGAAAATGTTAAGGCAGCCTTCTGTCTATCCCACTGTAGGATCCCTGCCACCGGACGGAAGAAATCCGTACTTTGCCTGCCCTGTTATTTTGCAAACCCTTGCTCTGGGCCAGTCAGAGCTTACCCAATCCCGCTGCTGCTTATGTATCAGGCCTGAAGAATGTATGAAATCTGGGGAACAGCACTCTAAGGGTCAGGCTGAATGCAGTTAATAAACACGTGTAGTCCAAAATACTCTCCGAGGCTGAGCTCAAAGGCTGTCCCAGTCAGAACCAGTTAGGACCGAGGGACGTAACTGAAGGGTTCATACAATGAATGAAACTACACTGTGCACAACGCGTATTCTTGAATAAACCCCTACATTTACCTTTTTATATTAACTTCCACTGTTGCTTTATTTGCTGCTATTCCAACCCAATGAAACGCTACCAGCAAAACATTCAAAGGAGAATCAACTTAAGCTTCTTAACCTTAACTTTGAGGAGGAAGAAATGCTCAGTACCAAGCAGTGAGAGATGTTGCTGTAGAACACCTACAAAAATAAGGCTGCTTTTAGTTAGGTGCCTGAGATACAGATCCAGTGATCTAAAACTAACAACATCCACCTAATACGCTCAGAGATACACCTAGTTTCTAAGGTATTTAACAAACAAGAAACTTCAAAGCCACCAAACTGGCAAAAAAAAGAAACCATTTGACTGCAACCTTTCTGAAACAGAGAGGTAAGCAGGATGGCAATTAGAGGAAACTGCCTGAAAAGGTAAGGAAGAAAAGTAACACATAAGAATACCACACACCTAGAGAAACAGACAGATTCTACTTTGATGGAAAAAAGGCAATTTTTACATACTTGTGTAAATTACCCACGCAAGAAACCTGTATTCTTATGCCAATAGAGAAAGGGGAAAATAATCGATTTTGGTAACGCCGGCAGAAAGAGAAATCTGCCATTTTAAGAAGCGTGCGTTCCCTCAAAAACAAGGAGGTGTGAACTGAGAGGGCAGGAACAAAACGCTTAAAAATCTTATCTTCTCTAAGCAAACATCCTCATTGAGAGAGAGCTGTTTCGTGTAAGAAATTAGAAAAAAAGGACACTGATGACCTGCATAGTCTGAAATTGTTATCCCTTATTTTGCTAACTACATGTGAGAAGCTTTCAGGAAACGTTTCTGTTTCTGGGATGAAATCCAGAAGGAAAAGAGAGGCTGCTGGGTACTGTTCATAAAATGAAACTTAACCTGGAAGGAGTGGTAGGTGGCATGACAGCATACCAGCAATCCAATGGAAAAGCATCGCAGTTTGAAAGTATTCTTCTGTCTGCAGGGCCATTTGAAAGGAGGAAAACCAGCCCCTGGGGCAAAAAGGTAAGAGAAACCATCATACCCTCATACCCTAGAACCACGTTTCCCTCCTTTGGAGGCAGCAGAGCGAGCTGAAAAATATTTTCCCAATAAACTATGGGCTTGCAGACGCGGTAATAAGGGGCACGCGGTGCTCACTCGTCATGAACCACAAAGCAAAAAAAAGAATTCAACCAAAGGAAGTCACTGCCAGCTAAGAGCACGCAGCATGGCATCACCCAGATGAAAGTGTACCCTTCACAGTCTGAGCCTGGCCACGTCGCAGTGCTCTGACTCTCCACCCCTCCTCAAAACTAGCTGGCAAGATGGAATGGCTTTGAATATTGCATGCTGTTAATTATATGCTATTAATAATATTAATTATGGCATCCCGAACTGGAAATTTGCTAAAAGTTCCAACATTAAGACGGTAGGGAAAAAATCAGAGTTAGAGCAAGATGAAAAGTTTTAGACCATATACGGCTTAATATAAACCACTGAACTAATTGTTTTAATTAAATTGTTATACAGATATGGTTTTCTTTTAACAAACAGAAATCTCAACAACGTAAGGTTCATATTAAGTCTCCGGGAAAAATAAGAATTTGTTTTCATAATAGCTACTAATTACATAAATATCATAATAGCACATTTTAACATAGGACCTTTCGATTCCCTCCATTTTGTGAAAGGTGCACAAGCAGGGTATAATTTTGTATTTTGAGTTCAGTGAATGAACAGCACAGACTGTACATGAATTCTTGGTACTAATGAAGCATGAAGCCTCGTGGGGGCTATAAAGTCACCAAACCCCCCATGTTGGAAGTGCATCAGGATCCAATTCCAAAACTACATATTGGTTTTGTACAAAACTGACAAAATGGTACATTTTACAAAACCTGACCTGCTTATTTAGACTTATCAACAGATGGCATTACAGCCAAAGTCTAAAATATTCTTGTGTCAAGGAAGACAGTATCTTCACAGGCATAAAAGGCTAGGATCAAGCATAACTAGTGCCTTGCCAAATTTTAATAAGACCAACTAATCAAATATTTTTCTTGTCTGCTATATAAACATGAAGGGGAAAAAGCAGAGAGAAATACTACACAAACATTGCAGAGACCTCTCAGTCTGAAAATATGTCTTCAAAGTTAAGATTAGTTTGTTTATTTATGGTGCTGCGTAAATGAAAGTGGGGAATACGTAACACCTGTCAAAAGAAACAGCAAACGATATTGAGAATACTGGTATGTTAAAATACCTTTGAGACAAAAATTATTTTCTTTGTAATAAGACTACTATAAAAAATTTATTCTAATAATAAGCCAAATATTCTATGACAACTCTCCCAATAACAGATTTGGAGTAAAAAGTAAACCCAGCACTTTGAAGAAACACGATGGAAACAGATCAGCACAGCAGCAATGTGCCTACAGCATCCCTCCACCCTCCGTATCACAAGGCAGTATTTCACCACTGGAAGTAGGACTTGTAATTCTAAACATACCCCAAGGCAGGCAAGAGAAACCTTTGGCATTTGCTTTAAGAATATTCACAGGACAATTACTCTTACGTTGAGAAAGGTGTTGGGTATTGTTTTTTGGAATAATTCAAATTTACGAGCAAATATCCGGAATGAAATCTTCCCTTGGAAGCCAGGAAGTCAAGTGCTAGAGAAACTGTATCTAAGAGCAGGTACTTCCCACAGCCTGGTGGGAGCACCCAGGTTGAAGAGAAGGATTTCAATTTTAGCTGCCTATCAGAATCACATCCAGTAGCAAACCTTCAGTACAGGATATGCAAACGCTGATATGATACCCAGATCATCTCTGAAATTAGAAACAACATCAGAAGTAGATCAGCATGCGGAATATCTTGCTCAGAAGATCTTCACATCATTGCTAAGATAGGTACAGAAACTCAAGTCAAAAGAATGCAACCTGCACTTATAAATGAAAACTGTATTCTTATTCCCATTGAAAAATGGGTCTATCGATGAAAAATGAGTGTTAACCTTGCAGTTTAATAATAGTAATACTACAAAGCCTCTATGTAAGAGAGCTCCCAGGGCTAAATGAATGCCAGCCAGGCATAGTGAAAAGGAAAATCCGATTGCAAGTGGTCAGAACCTGCTCACTGAAGGCTCAACCACTGAAAATAGATTAGTCAATATGAACTCTGCAATAGTTGCTGAAACAAGCCACAACCCATTCCGTCCCACTTGTGGAAACGAGTATCAAGTATTAGCAAGAACTACGCACTGAATTCATAGAAAATAAGGAAATTGGTATCAAGCACAGATTAGTCGTACACCACGTGGCCCAAATGTACATAGAGCAGATGTTCCTGGAGTTAAGATTACCAAAGCACTGCAGAAAAGCTTGTTAAAGAGGAGTTTGGAAGCAAAGCGCAGTTGAAATGGAAGTTGGAGAACGATCAGAAGAATCAAGTTATATCGTGTGAAGCTCATAAATTAGGTCTTAACCACTGCCTTAGCATAATTCCTTTTTGCTATTCTCTTAGCTGTTATTCTGATGTTAACTGACTGACCTTCTTCCAGGAGGAGGCAAAACACCTGACAATGCCCAGCCAGGCTCATAACCTGTGAAGATTTGTACCGAGCTTAAAGGTCAGAAGGATCCACAACCACACCAGCAAAGAACACACACCCATTAACAGTTTCTTCCGGCTTAAAATACTAGCATTGCTACTTTCTGTATCCTACTCATAAAATGCTCCATTTGGTGTATCATCCACAAGCTAAATCTCCTCTACATTTCCTTAGGGATACAGAAAAAAGCCCCTTTCTTCCACATCCTTGCCCCAGCTGCCACCTTGCAACTGTGAGTAAATATTATTCTGCTCTAACCCTCACCTTCCTGGTCTTTTGAGATTCTGTTTCTTTGCTTACGACGATCAACTTTATTTACTTTTGTAATCATCCTGCTTTACAAAAGGAGCCAGGGAGAGGAGGGTACGTGTAATAAGACGACTACCTCCGAGTATCGGTTAGACCTTTTTGAATAATTTTCAAATATGCAAATAAGTACTTTCCCATTTGTCTGGCCCCTATGGGCTGGCAATTTTCCTCTATGTATCAAGGTATGAGTCAGCTGAGGAAGAATGCGAAGCGATGCTGAGGCAAGAAACGGAAAAGCACAATGTCACGCTTGCGCTGCTGGCGGCGCAAGGGACAATAAATACACTAAGAGACAGCGACAGGGGCGAAAGAGAAATGGGAAGGTCCCTTCCAGCGAGGACGAGAAGCTGGAACCTTAGGTGGTGGATGACAGCCAACGAATAAGCTTGTTCAAGGAGGAGATGTCAACATGTTAAGAAAAGACCCCAGGAGGATAGCTTCAGTAACTGTATTTTTAAGAAGACAAGGAGGTAACACAGTTTCTTAGAGGCCAGCAAGAAGAGTAACCAAGAGTAACCAAGATGGTAAATGAAGGAGAAACCATAAAGGTTACCCAAAGAGACTGAGAAAGAAGAAGTGGGAGACTCAGGCTGTGAAACTGGAAGATGAGCCCCTATCCTGTACGCACGGAGCAAGAAGAGTGTGAGAAAACCCATGTCATGGGCCCAACCGTGGAGACTCGCAACGGAGGAAAGAGGGAAACGAAGGGAAATCTCAAAGGAGCTTTCTGGAGTTCTACCCTGGCCTCGGCCATCTTAAAATTGGGGCAGATCATCCAAAAAAGTTGTTAAGGTAGTAATGCCAAATTGCAGAATGTAATATCGCTGGCATGAAGGAGGTAAAGAAAAGCAAAGAGAGGATACCAGAGGTGGGTCTAATATTAAAAAAAAAAATAAATAAATGGAGGAAGGTAAATAGCTTAGTGCAGAAGCTACTGAATGAATGACTAGAACAGTGGGAGGGAAACCAGGAAAATACTGACACAAAAGTCAAGGGAGGACAGGATTTCAAGACTGGGCATGATCAAGTGTCAAAAACAGCAAGGAAGCCAAGAAGGATGAAGATGGAATAGAGACCCTGAGACCTGGCCAAGAAAAGGTCATTAGAGATCTTAGGAGAAGCTTCAAGGGAGGCAGAATATCTATGCTTAAGTCAACTTAAAAAACAGTTCCAGGGTGTAGACACAGTACAGGATATTTTAGTTTTGGAGTCACAGGTCCTTCCGTGAAACAAAAATTAATTGGGGCATCATACTTTCACTGTTTCTTAATGCCACAAAAAGTGGCAGATAGAGGTTTTGAGTTCAGTAACCCATTGTAATTGTAATCAACAGCACGAAGAATAGCCAGCCTTTATAAAGTGTTTTTCATCCTTATACTTTGGAACCCTTATAAAAGGTCAATAACCCATTTCAGGATAAATGGGAAGCCATTCATGAAGAAGTGTACAGAGAACGTGGTCAAGAACCACGCAGAGAACACAGGTCTCCCATAGCCCTGGCCAGTTCTCTACATTCAAAGTTTGTCTGCTTTGTTCAGGTAGAGATAAAGTGAATAAAGAAAAGGTAACTATTTCAGTGGCTTGTTTATTTTTCTCTGCAAATTCCTGATGGGGAAGGAGAATTGTTTTGGGTTTGCTTAACAATAGTTTTTTGGGGGAAACTGACAATTCAGAAACTTTGCTCCTTTAATTTGTGACCACAAAAAGTTCAGATTCCTTCCCAATTATTCAGATTTGAACTTTTAACACTAATTACATATTTCTACTATAATCAGCCACAGTCTTCATACAGCAGAGAGCATAAATAAAATTTGAATTGCTAATTGCAAAAACCATAAAAGCAAATATTTTTTTTCCTTGAGGTATAAAAGCTCTCACTTGTCATCTCCCCCTCTCCCTCATTACTGTCTCTCTTAGACATAAAAAAGGGCCAAAAAAGAATACACATTCCCTTATTTCTTGATTTCACATCAAGTAAACCGACCAGCTTAGAAATATGAGGAACGAGGTAGTGGGCCTTGCACAAACTGCTCGCTCCAGTTCTCAAAACCATGATCCTGAAGCGCTGGAAGAAACCAGAGAACGTTCCACAAGAGCTTTCCATTCCAACCAACTACGATCCAGCTATTGGTGACGAAGGGAGGCGGGCAAGGGAGAAGGGAGGGTGGGAGAATGAATGAGTCAGATGGATTATGGAGACAAAGCACCGTTCCCCAGCCTAGCAAAACTGGCTATTTCTAGCTGAACAAAATTTTATTTATTATATAGCAGTAAAAAAGAAGAGGTTTCTTGAGATAACCTCAGACAAAAAACACTACGTGTCCACAAGGCTATAAACTAACAGAAGTCAAACCAAGAACAGGTCAAAATGCAGGTGTGGAAGTAAGAGCAGGGCCTGAGAGCTGTAGTAAGAAAGGATTCCTTCTAATGAAGAGTCCTAGAGAGGAGATGAGTGATACTTGATGAAGAGAGGAGCAGCATTTGAGGCTTCTAGGACCACAGGACGGAATGCCAAAGGGACAGCATGGAAAATGACATGCAAAGAGCAGTAGAGAGAGAACCGGGAGGAGGACTGGGGTGTAGGAGGAAATGAGAGTAAAGATGTAGGCGGGGTGGAAACATGCTGGGCCTTAAAGGTGCAGGAGAGGAACCTGACTGTGACGTGACAGTAGGAAGTCTGGGATGGGATTCAGGAAAGGGTTCACAAGGTCAGGAATTAGCAAAACCTCTGTGTTGTCTACCTTTAGGATACCAACCTGAGGTTCGTAATAGGACGGGGTAGAGGATGGGGCAGGTCAAAGACAGAAGGATAAAACAACAGTCTAGGCCAAATCTTGGCAAAGCACCACAGGACACAATATTAAATTGGTTTTAAACTCTGCTGCACAGTCTCCAAGTTCTGAAACGTTCCCAATATTCTGCATTTTCATTTCAAACTTAAAATGGAAATTTGCAATTAATTAATTATGAAAACATACAGCAGCATGCTTGGTTGCCCTCTTTCTCGGTAATACACATACACAGACTGCCTTTAATAGTGAAAACATGAGTACAGGGCACAAATATGTTATAGATTTTTAAGCTCATCATACATCCCTTAGAAGGAAGAAGGAAAAAACAACAACAGCAGAATAGACAGCGAGTCGCTGCCCTAGCAAGATGATAAGCATTTGGAGGTTGAACACATCAACTGGATATTTTTGCTAAAATAACACAATGTGCAGCAGCCAGTAATAAAGGTTTAAATGCTTTTCTTTACGCTTCAGAGTTAACACAACTGGAGAGTTCAAACATTTCAGAGATGCCATTTTTGGCTGTCCGTTAATCTGGGCGCTACTCATATTTTCAAAGTTGTCTTCCAGACCAAAAAATGCTAGAAGCAGTATTTTTGCAGGTTTCAATTCTGAAGCATCACTCGGCAACAAATTCTGGAAATGGAGTACTACAAAACACAGAGGCTTCTATATGAAAGTCTCTGGTTACAATTCTACCCAAGGTTGGGAGAAGCAAATGGAAAAATGAGTCCAGAAGCATTTCACCTTTTGCTTGCTAATGACCGAGAGGTAATTCCTGTCTGACAGCTGTGTAAAATGAGATAATCAGCTCGGTCCTGCTCTTGAGGGACAGCTGTCCATATCACGGTTACCATTAACCACACCTCCTTTCTGACACTTGAAGTAAAGGGCCAAAGGTCCAAACTGTGATGCAGACTGAATCTCCCGCTATATGAAGGTCAGCTGAAGTTTAGGGGAGGAGGTAGTAAGTACATCTGGGATAAGAAAAAAACTTCTCCAGAGACACTAGCATTCAGCTGTGTTTTTAAAAGTACTACAGTAGTCACAACCCCATCTCAGACTGGGAAATTATATGCAAACTCCTCAAACTGTTTACTGAATTTCATTCCAACTTTTCTGACTCCTTATTCTACCCTAGAAACTTGCCTACAGAACCAGATTTCAAGATAAAACCTGAGAACTTACAGAACACATATGTAAACATTAATATAACCTCATGATCTTTCAGTAATTTTTTTTCCCATAACTCTCTAGACCTTCTCATTTCATTTTACTTAAGAGCTTGACCTGAGAAATGCCACACACAGTTCTCAGATGGGAGCGGAGTGCACACAGGACAGGATCAGACTGCTTCAACTTTAAAAGTCAACTTTGGAAGCATGAATGTCCAATGTTAAATTTACAAACCCCTACATGCACAACTGTCTCCTCACTCAAATGTTGGAAGGCTTTATTGCTTCTGTTGAGGTCAACTCCACGTTCCTGGGCTCTTACAAGAATTAGGCTATTTACTTAGGTACCTAAATGTGGTTTTTAAAGTCTAATTTTAGCTGGTCAGGTTTAACATTCTTAATGTACACTCTTAAAGACATAGCACTTTCATTTAAATGCCTCTATAAAGCACCTTGCGCTTTTATGAAGATAAATAATATTCTCCCTTTTTCTTTTATGGATACTTTTACATAAAATAAATGGTGCAGAACAGCTGCAGTATTCCACCTCAGAGGAAGCTGCATTTTAGCCTGTCATAAACATTTGACGTAAATACCATGATCACACTGAAGAGCTATGCTCTCTAAAAATTATTCCCTTCCTTAAATTTATCACTATGTCCTAGCTTTTGTATAGCTGTGTTTTAGGCCATGAGATTTTCAGAGCAGAGATTGCCTTAATTTTGTTTCTCCAAGTCAGCACTGAATGCCCCGTCAGCAATTAACATGCGACTTTCGGCCTTGTATGTCTGTCATAAATATTTAAAGCTCAGGCAGCAAATCCAAAATCTTAATCTTTATCATGAATAATGAAGAAGAAAAAAAAAATGTTTCACGTAGAAAATGATAGTTGTGGGAGAGCAGAATTCTGTAAGGCTGGCATACGTATTCTGTAAAGTGCCCTGGCATCCATCAGAGCCAAAGGCACTTGAAAAATGTCAAGTCATTACTGTGAGTAAGGGGGCAGCACGAGGTAAATTAACCTCAAGAGCATGAAAAGTCAGTTACCCCCTTGAATGTACAAAGGCCAAAATGCCTCAGTTATCTCTTCCCCTATGCTAGATAACACAGCTGTACTCAAAACAGGCTGATTGCATAACTATAGGGCAACAGGTAGGAGGGCATCTAACAGTACCCCCAGAACATATATATGCTTCATGGTTCAGCCTTCCCTGGGAAAGAGGCACCTCCTGAAGCTCTGGGTAACTGTCAAAATTCCCTGCCAAAATGGGGAATCACTTTGGAGTGGCCTGGCATCTTTTGTCTCATCTTGCTAGCATATTACACCAAGGAGTTCCTTCTTCAGGGACTCCCTGTTAACCATTGCGCTCCCAAATGGATTCCAGAAGGGTTCCTGTCCTGGCTAAGGAACCTTTGATCTTGGATTTCCTCACTGCTATCTCACTGGAGAACAGAAAGGGGAATATCTCAGGTGAGATATCCTTAGACATGATTTTCCTGCTACAGGAATCTGCCTTGGTTTCCTCTGAGGTGAAGTCTCTCTCTCAGACTTGATTTCTCAGGAAATCGCTATGTTAGTGTCAGAATACTCATTTCTGAGTGGAAATTAACTGCCTCATTTACAAAAAAAAAACCAGCCAGCTTGGCTCACCACAGCACTACCATTAGGATTCACATTCCTAGCCCCTGAACGTAGTGTAAAACACAGCTCAAGACTGGTGACAACAGAATGGCTTCTTTTTGGCTTTACCAGCACCATCACGATTTTCACTCCCAGGGCCCTGAGCACCACAGAACCCACTCTCAAGGGCACTCTTTCCAGAATTTACCCCCCAGCCCCCAGGTACAACAGGACGCAGAGCTCGGAGCACCGGGATCTGCACGTTCAGCTCCCAAGCACAGCGAGGTGTGCATTGCACAACGATTTTATTCCCACAGCTGCGAGCAGAGTAAGACCCACATGGAGAACAACTGACACTCCAACGCCACGGGTGCATCCCTGGACACAAATCGCTGCTCCCATCTCCTCAAGGTTTTTTTTTTTTTTTTTTTTTGGCCAGTATTACCCTTCCCAGTGACGCCTAAATGACAGAAATTAATTTCACACCAGCGATGATAAAGGCTGAGTCTAGGATGAATACACCAGCGGCAGACAGTAAAAGGGAGAGGGGCAGAGAGGCTTCTTACAATTAACTAGGGCTAAGGTCTCCCATAAGCTAAATAGTGAGGGAAAGAATCAGGTCAATTCCATACAGCATATAAAGGAGCTAAACGAGAGACGCAGAAAAAGAAGGCTGGGGAGAGGTTCAGAAGCAGAAGGAGAGAGAGAGAAGATTAAAACGAAAGCAGCTAGAATGAGAAGAGACATGGAAAACAAGGACAGAAGGCTAAAGAGAAGGACAGCTAGGAATAGAGAGGTGATATAAAGTGGTCACTCACTCTGTCTGGAAGATTTTCTGGAGGGAGATGGATTATCTTCAGTGCTGGTTTCTGGGGCGCTGCCCTTCACACTCCTTCTCTGAGACCCATCCTCAGAGTGTTGCTGTCTATTCCAAGAGCTTCTTCAAGAAATATTTCGAGGGCGAAGGGATTGTGGATGAAATCAGGATCTTAAGTATTAAAACAATCTGCTTGGGATTGTCAGTCCCCTAAAACTGCTGGGTTTATCCCAGGATGGAGATACTCTCTCCTTTTTGGCAGCTAACTACTAAACGAGTGTTCCCCTGGGAGACAGCCTTTTCACCGATTGCCAGATTATTTCAGAGATCAATTTCCCCAACCTCCCTACCTGTAAATCTCTCTTCTCTTTCCTTTAGGTGCACCTTGTCCTTAAGGGTGGGCAATTCTCTTTCTCTGAAAAAAATTCTTGCTATCTCTGTGGATATTATCAGTGAAATCTGCCTTTTCCTTTCCCTGTAACTAGGAGGCGTGTCTTCTCTCCTTGCACAGGATATTTCAAGAAGACCCTGTTGGGATTAGGGATCTTCCTTGGGATGAAGGAAGATGAGGTCAATATTGGAAATTACCTTTATCTCCAGTGGTTAACAGCAACTGGAAAAGGGAAGAAGATCTAAATCTGCCTCTGCTTTCTCTCCCTTGTTTTGCTCTCCCTGCTGAGCAGATGAAAATAATTAAAATTACTAGGTAAGTATCTGGAGCTCCTGCTTATTTCTGTCTCGGGGATTGCCTCCCTTGGGCATACAGGGTTTCTTCTGTGGAGACTCCCCTTACTGCCTGGTCTGGGGATGAGCTAGGGAAGGGCTGTCTCCTCTCCTTGGGGGAGGAATCTCCTTAGTAGTGGCGGGGGGGAGTAGGTGGTAAGGGTTATTCTCACAACCCTCAGAAACCGGGGTCTTAAGGACACCTCTCCCC
>JAHREE010000286.1:2869147-2882478 GCA_033628505.1 Tringa tobata
GATGGATGGATGGATGGATGGATGGATGGATGCCCGAGAGGAGAGCGGGATGGAGTAGGAGGTTTAGGGAGCGAGCACGTGTTGAAACGGACGCTTACCAAGGTTTCAGTACCCCAGGAAACCCAGCCCAAACCTGTGGCTAAAAGCAAGCTGCAGGAAAAATTTAAGTGGCAAAGAGATCCAGAGCTGGGAAACTTAGGGGAAAACGGGGACTTGGCTGTAAGTCCACAGTCCTTTTGGCACGGGAAGGAAAATTGGGAAACTCGCTTCAATCCACACGCGACAGACGTGACGTGCGTTGCAGATCCCCGGCAACAAACCGGCGAGAGCTCTGCTGTAGCAAATGAACAGTGTTTCTATATTCCCTGTCACCAGAAAAGCTGTAGGAAGTTTCACACACCTGGGCACATCTGGGGAGCAGGCCAAGAAGCTCTTTATCCCGGTTAAACCAAGATCTTGCATCAGTATGTCTTTGAGTACAAAAGGATACAAGCAAAAAAAACCCCAAAAACTCTTTTTCATACTATTTAATCCACAATACATTAGGGATACCTGTTGCCTACACGTTGTTTTATAAATGATCCGACCTTTTAGGCTTCCTGTTTATCACTTTTTTGTAGCTTCTGCCCTCTGCTAACAGCAGCGAGGAAAGCAAATCCAGGCTGCCGGAGGAAACGGTTAGGTGCCATAAGGGAGTGTTGCAGTATATTAGTGTGCATTTAAAGACATAAAAGACCTGCTATTTGACCTTAGAGTTGAACGAGCAACACAAAATAAATATCTGGGATTTCTCTAGAGTTCCCCCAGTAATTCGGCAATCCTCAGCCGTGCTGTGGTACGATAGGGGTGGGTTTGGTGCTCACTGGGGAGCTGCTGTCTCGCAGGGCAAAGGGGAGCAATCTGGGGTACCCTGTCCCCCGGTCCCCCACCCCTGTCGGGTGTCCCCAGGGGGTGGCCAGCAGAGGGGACTGTTGGAGTGGGTTGTCTCCCCTTATGCAATCCGGTTTTTTGCTACCACCTGCCCCCTCCTGGGAACCAGAGGCACCACTGGGAAGGTGGAATCAGGCCTCCTCGTTGTGCTTGGTGTCAGCTGTAACCTTCTGCCTTCGTGCTTTCACTCCAGCCTTATTTTCTAGTCTCTCTTTTTCTCCCACCGTCTCCCTCTACGATTAGCAACAGTCCTCCCGGATCCTGGCCTCACCTTATCCATATCTAAGACTGAAAAAAAGTTCTTTCAGTCAGGAGCGATCAACTTGGAATGTTTAGCATATATTACCATAAACATATGCAAAGGGGAAACGGCTAAATGAGAAAAACCATGGGATTTGCCTGATAGTGGGTAAAAAACCACTTCCTAGGTAGTTGAGTCTGAAGGGGAAAAACAAGGCTTGTGTCCTGTTTAGGGTGATGAAGAAGTTGTATAAAGGAGGCTCTTTGGGTTAGAAAGGGAGAAAAAAATAAATGGGTTCCAAAACATGATGACCAGAACAAAACCAAGGAGAGACTCTTGGAAAAGATGTCAGAAACTGATAAAACCTGAGAGATGTGCAAAGAAACACTGATTTCTTGCCTCAATTAGGATTTAAAGTACCCCTCTTCGATTCTAACTTGATCCACTTAACATGACTGAAAGCCAGTGTACTGTGTCCATATTAGGCTGGTTAAATGACCGGATTATCCTTTGTGGCTAGTATCATGGGTTAAATTAAATTACAGAATCACAGAATCTTCATGGTTGGAAGGGACCTTTGAGGTCATTGAGTCCAACCACACACACACAAAAAAATAACCCAAACAATCTCAGGCATCAGAGTGCCACATCTACACGCTTCTTAAATACCTCCAGGGATGGTGATTCCCCCACCTCCCTGGGCAGGCTAAACTCAGTCTAGATCAAGCCTGAGAAAGCGAGGAGGATGTAGATGTTGGAAAAAATGAGGCTGGAGAAGAGAAAGATGGTGGCAAAGAGATGATGCAGAAGATAACTGTTGGAAAGGCAAAGGGGACAGGCAATGTGCAAAACAGAGAATGCAGGAGATGGGCAGTGGTGGGTACAGAGCTTGGGGGTGGAAGGGGACCTGTCCTAGAGAGCGAGTACGGGGCAGATGGATGAGCGTGGGGTGAGAAGAGGAGGCTGGAGGTTCCAGTTGCACTTTCTTGTCATGTTGTCCTTCTTGGAGCTTTAGCTGCAGAGACGGTAAAGGAGAGGAGAGGAGACAGGAGAAAGGCCAGGAATTCCAGTTACTGCGGAGGCAGGGAACAGGGGAGAATGGGATTACAAAATTAGAAGGCTTGAAGTCTCTTTCCAGGTCTGGCATGACTGACCCTTGTCATATGGCAAGGGCATTAAATAACTCTGACCTTTGTAAACTATTAGGAATTTTAGTTGCTGCCGTTGTGGCGGTTTCTCTGTGCTGTCCTTAACATGGTGTTCTGAGTAAAGGACTTAATGACAAATCAAGGCTGACTTTGCCCGGAGAGATATTAATATGCCCAAGAAGATCCCCTTGTTCTAAGGCCTTACTGGCTATGATAGCTCATGTTGTCATTGAATCTAGCCTCGCTTATTTATGAGGGGAAATAAACTGATGTTCGTCTTGGTGGGATAGTTATTCCGCTATGGCTATCCCTACATCTGTTTCTATAGGAAATAAAAATACCTCAATTAGTACGAAGTATCCTACTTCCAAAGCCATTTTTAGTCTGGAAAAAAAGTGTAGAATTTTGGAACAACATGCACATAAGAAACAGATCAACTGAAACAGATCAAACTGATCAACAGATCAACAGATCAACATATAACTATCAAAATAACTATTCATTGTGAAACAGGCTGGTAAGAGATTTTTATAACAGATCTAAGATAAGATGACTCACATGAAAAACTACAAGAAGAATTTGTTTACATTTCTCAAAAGCTCCCCATTTGTGACCTACACTTTAACAAATGCAGATAAAAAGCCTAAAACCATCCAGTGAACAACAGAAGAATCACATTTTCTGTGCTTATTTGGCCCATAACAGGGTGAAAGGAAGCATCGTTGGGAGAACTCAGAATGTTTTAGTGTGGTCATAGATGCCGACACTGAAGGAAAACTGTCAGCCTTTCACAAAATTCATGGATGAGAGTAACTCTGGAGTAGTTTTAATTGTTGTGTACCTAAGGGCAAAGTCCTTGTCCCAGGTGGAGCAAGTGAGGACACCTGATTGCTTCAGCTGCGACTAGAAGACAACCTGCAAGCTTTAAAGGGGAGGAAGTGCCCTGTGGTGCTTCCAGGTGTTTGTAAAAAGAGATGAGCTGGTGAAGTAAGATGGGCAAGCCCAGGGACACCAGGGAATTGTTGCAGCCTGCTCGCTGTCCAGAGCCAGTCTGGCCCCGCAGGGTCTGGGTCCCTCCAGTCCCCCTCTGACGGCAGGGAAAGGACAGCAAAGCCAAGGGACCTTGCAGAGCTTGCAGACCCCACATCTGTTGGGAACTGCTGGTCGTGGGTCAGTGCTGGCATGCTGGGTCTGTCGCTGTGACAGTGAGATTATAGAGTCACAGAATCTCCATGGTTGGAAGGGACCTCTGAGGTCATCGAGTCCAACCACGAGATCCCCTCAGCAACGCCTCTGCCCCAGCTTTTTGGAGGCGAGAGGGGGAGAAGGGCAGTGTAGGTGACAGGAAAGGACGTAAGAAACAAGTGGTAGGGCAAAGGACAGTAGGTCCTGAAGGTCTGATCTTGCATTGGATCTGAAACCCAGCATCCAGTGCTGCCCTATCCCGCTTCCCTTGGCCTTCTATTCACCGGGATAAGCAGCCACGTTTGGTCAGTGCTTGTTACTGGGGAGCAAACAGTGGCTTTCTTAGGGGACAAGCCTAAAGAGATCAGCCCATCTGTTCTTCAGAATGGGAGAAGATCTCCTGGAAACAGAGGGTTGCCAAGTCCTGCAGGCAGCACGGCTAACTCGCTGGCCCAGACACAGCTCCTCCTTTTGCTGTGCTGCTTTTCGCCTTCCTGTGTTCCTCGGTGAAGGCAGGTGAAGCTGCCAGGCTATTTGGAGGCTGGAGATCAAGCCAGGTCAGCTGAGGCTGGGGGGGGACACACCAGTATCCCAGCTTCCAGAGCGGGAGGTGTTGCCCTTGGAACGTGCTTAGAAAGTGGGAGGGTGATTGCACGTCAGGGAATTGGGAAGGCAGCTGAAGAAAATGTCACAGGGCTGGTGGTGGGGACTTAAAAGATTTCAGATGGTAACAGAGCTCCTCCATGAGGACTACCTGGGTGCGTAACAGAGGGATGCTGCAGGCAGAGGGAGCCCCAAGGGAAAGAGGCTTGTGGGAGAGGTGTCGTAAGGTAGGAATGACAGGGGTGGTATCTGGGGTGAGCAGACACGGGCTTGTCTGCGTTGGATTGCTGCGTGTAGCCTCCATCCAGTTTTTCAGGTTGTAATAACTTGTGTTCACACGATCTGCGCAGCGGGTGACATGCATTCTCCTGTTCTCTTTGAAAGGGAGTTAAATTTATTGTCATTTAAACTGCTGTGAGTCCGTCTTTAATTTCTCACTGGTGGGGGTTGACAGATTCCCCCTGGTGGGTCGCAAAGTGGGGTAGCTCTGGTGGGGCTGCAGAGAAGGTGGGGGTACTGGGAACACAGAGTGGGGGGAACACAATACTTGAATGCCATTGATTGCTGCCAGATGTTGCAGCATCTTTCCAGCAGGGGAAGAGCCAGAGTCAAGTCAGGGCAATTGTAAGATCCTCCCTGCCGTGGAGAAAATCCATATCTGCTTCATGTGTCCTACCCCCACTCCTTAATGTGCCCCAAACTCTTGTGTACTTAAGCACTTGTTCCTGTCCTGATTGTGCCTCCCTGCTTAAAGGATGGCAAAAAGGGGTACAGAGGCAACAGAAGAGGAGGGTAAGCTATTTCATTATGGAAGCTTGCAGCAGAGCATAGGGAAGAGCTTATCCATCTTACAAGTCAGTCTTAAATGGGAATTTGGAAGAGAAAATGTCCCCCCTATCAGAGATTCTGCCTCTAGCCCTAGTCCACTGAGATATCTCAGAGGCTTCATTGGTTTGGTGGGACTGCCCACCAGTTGAGGACATGACAGGGTAGGGAAAGCAGAGTGGAACTGGAAAGGCTGGTGTCTGCCGGGGAATGAGGGCACGGTTTATTGCCTGAGAGCCATGCGTGCTTCTTAACCATATCTATCTCGGGATCTCTGTAGCCCTTTTTAACCTAGGAAACAGAGGACCCAAGCTGACCTCCCGGCTGTCTTCTGGGCACCTTGACAACTGACCATCAGGTTCAACATCCACATCCGCTGCCTGGCAGGAGGAGACGGCCGATCTCCACAGAACGTGCTGAGCTCGTACCAACCTGCTTCAGCCCAGCGGTTTACATCAGGTCCAGAAATCAGGTGGTTAGGGAGCCAAAATTAGAGACAGAAAAAGGATGTACGGTATTTGAGCGTGTCGTGTCAGTTCTCAGTCACCTAGGGTCAAGGGAGGTCTTCATTGTGCTGCAAGGCACCAAGGTTTTGTTTTGCCTTTTGAAGGTTCCCGTGGGAAAAAGAGGCCACCGGGCTGCAAGAATAAGTTGCATTTTTGGTGTGTATACTTCAGTGTTAGTTTGGTCCTCTCTTTGACCAGGTTTTCTCCTCCCAGCAACAGTTTAGGAACAGTGTCACAGTACTGAGCAGCTCTTACTCCTCTCAGTATAAACTAAGAATCTGCTTGGGCTCACGTAAGGCAGTCACAACAATACTTTTGTGTTCTGTGCAGCAATATCCCAAGGGCTACACCCCACCTTCTTTTGGTGCATAACACCGCCCAGCGAGCGGCTTTGGTTTTCTTCCCAGTTTAGGCTGAGTTTAGGCTGGAACATCAGTTTCCCAGTCACCTAAGCACAAAAATTTGGAATGCAACTCTAAAGGTCATTTTCTTGATTCTGGCCTGGACTAGATGGACAGAATCTGACATCTGTAGGTTCCCCTGATAGCATCAGCTGTGCACATTCCCAGCAGGCAAGTGAGAGTTTATGATCCAGAACTACACTTTCTTCCCAGCAAATTATTCTTTGGTGCCAGAGGCTTCAAGTAAGTAAAGGAGCGTGAAATCTGGGATGAACACGAACCACACTGAAAATACAGCATTTGTAGTGGCTCTCTTTAGCAGACCTCACAGCCACCTGCGCCATAGTGTCTGCTTTTAGTCCAAGAGGAAGATTGTGGACAGCCCAGCTGGTGAAGCACTGCTCTGGGTGTCTGGATAGTGGGTTTGGTTTATGGCTCCATCACAGATTTTCTCTCGGGTCAAGCCACATAATCACTACACATCTGGTTCCCGTATCAGCAAAACAGAGTTAATACTAATTCTCTTCCCTTATGTATGTTATGTATTGTGTTCTCTTATGTATGTGTGTATTATGTTCCCTTATGCTGAAATATATCTTCAGGACCTGGCTATCCTTTACTGTTTACATACAGTGCTTTCTACAGTGTCATCCTGATTTAAGCTGGGCCCCTTAGGAGGAGTAATTAGTCCTATTAATAATCCATCCCTAGCTGGCTCCAGGCTCTGAAGATCATGTCATCAGTAGTTTCATTTGTTGTTTTCTGCAATACTGTGAGCTCTGTGGGGTAAACTCTGGAAGAATTGGGGGAGTGGCTGCCATGGGGAAGTAATTCCAGATCTTACGCTGAGCCTGGCACGGAATAAAATGGGATTCAGGGAGGCTTGGGTCTGCTGTATGAACATCTATTTGTCTCAGATAATGTCAACAGTGGTCAGACATATATTTTCCTACTGCATTTCACCCCACAGTTTAAGGTGTACCCAGAAATCTTACATCAACACTTGATTAGGAATCAGTTGCAGATAAATATGTTATTTTTAAGGAGTTTTGAGCTTCACTGCATTTTTAGGTCAGTTCAGGATTTAGGGTCTCATGTGACTAGCACATTGTCCTCTCTGTCTCTGATCCAGTGATTCTTCTGAAAGGCTGAAGAATGTGTTATCTGATAAGTCTTTGGACCTGTTAAAGGTGGTTTGGCTCAGGGTCCCAAATTACCAAGGAAACCTGAACTCCTGGCATAGGTTAGGCTGAATAGTTGTGGTGCCTTTGTGAGAGCTGCACAGAGCCTGCACCTAACATGAGGAGTAGCACAGGAGGTGTTTCTTGACCGAGATAAACTTTGAAGACCTGAAGATTACCCAGTCTGCTGAAGTAGCGGGCTTTCAACCAAAAAGAAAATCCTTCTGAGGGCAGTGGAGGAATCCTGTACGTGTCCAGTCCCCATTGCTCAGCGCTGCGCTAATCGCTTCACACAAAAAATGCTGCAAGAACATCCTTCCCTTACGCTGTCACGCAGCTTGTACCCAGCTACTTTCTGAAAATCGGAAGAATATCACCTTCTAGAAAAAGATACATTTCTGTATCAGCTGTCTCTGTTTCTATTTCCCTTTTTATTATGTTCCTGTCCTTTCTTTCACAAACAAATATATTTCTTTTCCACAGCTACTCCTTTCTTACATTGCCTTGCTCTCACTTTTTTTTTTTTTTCCCCTGTCCTTCCTTAATTTTCTGGAAGAGATATTTCCTTCCCTTATTTTTTGCTTGGGTTCTCCTTCATCCCTTCTCCCATTCCTTTGGCTCCGTCACTGTGCTACCACAAGAAGCTCTGGGAAACCAGATGAGTGTTGAAGTCATGATGAGTGTTGAGAAAAGCAGCGCTACAGGGGCTGTAGTTAAGAAGCGGGTCTGAACAGGCTGCGCTCCACCGCTGCCCACGCATACAACAGCCTCCCTTTAGAGAGGTGCCCAGGCCACATCAATGTCTGGTGTAGCTCACCCACCCTTTCCCTGAATTTCACTGAGTTTTTAGAGTTGGAAGGGACCATGGAGATCATCTAGTCCCACTCCCCTGCTGAAGCAGGATTGCCCAGAGCTAGAGCATGTTACTCAGGACAGCATCCAGGTGGGTCTTGAAGATCTCCAGAGAAGGGGACTCCACACCCTCCCTGGGCAGCCTCTTCCAGGGCTCTGCCACCCTCACTTTGTTCAGCTGTTCCACCAACAGGCCGTGTAGTGCTTGTTATTTAAGGCAAACTTCAATACAGGCAACTGGACCTAAAAAAAAACATGTTCCCCAAAACATATTCCTTCTGGCCGTCACATACTGGAGGCAAATCCCTGTCGTTGCTTCAATTCTAAAAATGCTGTTTGCTTCCCTACTCGATCAGGCACGACACAGAATTGCAGTGGTGATTAGGGTGTTTTTGTTTAAAAAAAAAGGCCTACTTGGGAAGCCCTTCTCACTGGAGGGAACTGGAGTGGTGGAGGCCCTGAGAAGTGAGCGATTGCAGGTCCTGGGCCAGGCAGTGGGACACATCCCCATGCAAAGAATAATTAAGGATGCACTGAGTATGAGGCACGAGGCAGCCCGATTCCTTACCTGGCCTAGGTACAGACAGCAGGTGATCCTGGCTTCTAGTCTTTGCTTCAGTCATCGGGTTTTTTTTTCACCGTGAGCACGTTTTAATTTATTAGACAGAGCATATGTATACCTGAAGGCCTACCACGGGTAGTCGTGAGGCCTGCTCAGGCACTCAGAGCAGCACAGTGAGTGGGTTTATCCTCAAAAAGCAACTTGGGCATCCACCAACGCCATGTCTAGGAATACAGAAAAAGAGCCCCTTCACGGAGAAGCTGAACACAGGTCTCGTGTTCCAGGGTGTTGCGCCAACCCTCAGAGTTCCTCTGTTAATGGAGAGAAAGAGCTGGCTCTTTAGCAGCTGCTTTTTTAGAAGGAAGGAGAGGGGAGGGTGTGGGTTCAGAAAGGTTTCCTCTGAAGGGAGAGAAAACCCGTACACAGGTTTTCTCACAGCAACACAGCCTGCAGGGCGCTGGGCTTTACTCTTTTTCCTCGGTGCCATTTTGCGTGACAGCCCCCCTGGGTGCTGGCTTTTTTTGGGATCCCCGGCAGCAATATTCATCTCTCCTTCCGGGCTTTTGATTTCCACTTAAGGGACTGAGAGAGTGCTTACGCTCAATACATTGTGGCATCCTCTCAGTCTGGGATCTACTTTTCGTCTGTCTTTGCCTCAGTTCTGCATCTGAAAAAGGCTCTTTGCTCCTTTCAGCGGGGTGCTGTGAAAATCAAGGCTGTGAGGCGTCCAGATCCTACGGTCCTGCAGAAGTGGTGTAGATGCCTACATGCCTCGTGGATGGGGGTGTGTGTGTGTGTGTTTGTGTGCAATTAGTGACATATTTTGAAGCACTCGACATATTGTTCGGCGATCCCCTGAAGATTGAGGATCTGGCAAAATACTGTTCTATTCTGTGTCTGGTTCCAACTGGCTCTACCAGAAGCAGGAATAACCCAGCAGTCCTTCAGCTGGGCTCATTTGGCTCAAAAGCAGAGTCCCTAACATCACACCTAAATTCCTGAGCTGTCTTACTTATCCAGATCCAATTTGTTTTGGCATCTCTTTTATTTCTACCCCCTAAATTCTACTACTGTATTTCTGAGTGTAGGGGGTGGGGATGTCTCCACGGCAAATGTCTGCTCCTTGCTCTTACTTCTGAAGAATCTCTTTCTGTCCTTTCACTCTCTCCATTGCCAAGGAGATTCAGTTTTCCAGGGAGGATGTCTGTCAGACCGACTGCTGTGAGGCATTCACTTCTTTAGAAATTCAGCTGCTTTGGGGATTGCAGGGCTGGGATATGCACATATGTATGTGTGAGTGCATGCCTAGGTGGGTCAGAAGTGAGGATTGGATATTAGGAAATCCTAATTTCAGATTGGATATTAGGAAAAATTTTGACAATGGAAGGGTTATTAAGCCTTGGAATGGGCTGCCCAGGGAAGTGGTTGAGGCGCCATCCCTGGAGGTGTTCAAAAGACAGGTTGACATGGTCCTTAGAGACATGGTTTAGTGATGTGGGGGGTTCTTTTGTATGGTTTTCTTTTGGTGTTTTTTTTGTTTGTTTGTTTTTTATCAGAGTTAGGTTGATGGTTGGACTAGATGATCTTAAAAGGACCCTTCCAACCTAGATGATTCTATGAATCTGTTACTGAGAGGGACTCTGGTATACTGTGGGAAGGCAAAGACAAAGGAGCATCATTGCAGCCTAGAGGAGCAGCATGCAGGACCACAGGGGCCTCCTCCACGTAGCGGCTGAGCCTAAGGACAATGACACTGAACGCGCTCCAGCTGTCTTAAAGAAAAAAAAAAGCAGCAGTCACTCCCCTTATCAATCCTCTTCACGTTTCTGAGGCTTCCAAGTGGGGTATGGGCTCTGCCTGCCAGAAACGCCTCCTTTACCTGCCCCCCCTGCCCTCCCTCCTGCCTGGCACCACTGAGGACGTGAGAGATGGCACATGAGGATGCAGACCAGCTCCCTCCAGCCACCTCCCAGTCTCCCAAAAGGCTGGTGGCACTAATCAAGGACAGAGACAGGCAGCTCCCTGCCCCCCCCCTGCCATCCTCAGGCTTTTAACCCCGTGGTGGCCACAGGATCCTTTCCTAAGGGACTTTGGGATGGGGGAGTGAGGGAAGCACAGCTGCAGAGGCCGGGAGAGGGAAGGGGAGGCACAGGCAGAGGAAAATGATGGGGGAAGGAGTGATGAGAGGGAGCGGTGGTTGGGGAGAGGAGGAGCCGCTGGTGAGCAGCAGAGTGAAGAGGCAGCACGTGTGGAGGGGGGAGCGTACAGAAAGGCTCGGAAACAGCCACAGGGGGAAGGACAGAGGGAGAAACCGCAAAGGGAGGCAAGAAGGCTTGAAGAAAGAGAAAGAAGGGAAAAAGAAGAGAGATGGCCTGACAAGGAGAAGGCACAAATAGAGGAGGTGCCAGGAAGAGAGTTGTGTGATGCGCCAAAACCAAGACGCTCACCCAGGGGGCACAAATATGGTGTCTGGCCCTGCTCAGGGCAGAGTTTTGTAGAAGGGGAAGCCCTGATGTTTAAAAATGCTGCTCAGTGGGGAGATCACTGGTTGAAGAGACCAGGTTTAAAGACTGGATGGATCCCTTGGTCTTTCCCTGTGCGTGGTGTCCCTTCTCGACGTCCCCTTGTCAGCAGTCTTGTAGCTCTGCCAGTAGTCAGGGTTAAGGGACCGGCCAGCTTGTAGTCCCTGCACCATGGCTCCTCGCAATCCTAGACCTGCCATCTCATTTTTCTAGTTTAATTTCTGAGCTGGGGAATGGCCAGCTCTACTTATCTGTGTCATCAACAGAAGAATCTACGCTCTTCCTCATGCATCCAGTCTCTGCTTTCCCAGGTCCATTTCCCCATACTCACATTGTTTGCAGAGCGATAACAGACTTGGCAGGAGAGCTAATTCAAGAGTATAATCTCCTTCAAACAAAGTGCACCCTGTTCCCACCTGGTCAATTAAACTGGAACAAATCTGTGCAGAAGCACTGACCTGAGGCCAAGCACCTTTCCTCCTGGAAAGATGTGTGATGGCTTCCCCTGTGAGCACCAACCTGGGCACCACCTGGAGCTGTGGGATGGGCAGCTCATCCCCACCGCCTGTCTGCTCAGGGCAGGGCCGGAGCCAACTGTGATGGTGTTTTCTGTGTGCTACCTACCACCCGTACAACCTGCCCCAGTCCCTTGAAGGAATTACTTCCAGGAGTTGAAGCCCCTGTTGGAACAAGTGGCGTAGATGCTTTATGAATCTGTTGCCATCATAGACCAAAGCCACAGAGCATGAGCCCATTCCCTCCCAGGTGTCCCACAATGTGTGTTATCTCTGGAGAACTGAGAGCCGAAGCTTCTAAATACTGAAGATATTTTGACCATCTTTGCCACTAAGCCTGATCTTGAAGGAGTCCCTGACCCCTCAGCAGCTGGCCTGTTCCTTACTGAGAAACAGTGAGAGCTGTTTCATAGAATCATAGAATTGTCCAGGTTGGAAGGGACCTTTCAGATCATCTAGTCCAACCATCAACCTAACACTGATAAAAAACCACCACTAAACCATATCTCTAAGCTCTGTGCCTACCAGTCTTTTAGATTTGTTTCCGAGCAAACAGAATATTTTGGGGGGGGGAGGAAGGGGGACGGATGACTCTCGCTGGAGTCATGTGGATTGAAAGGAAGGTCAGTCACTATGACTGTGACCTTCACAGTTTCCAAAGCTTTCCCTGAGAGAGGCCTGGGTGAGAGCAGCCACGGCTCCTGTGCGATTCCCACAACAGCCAATTCCCACAGGGGTACCGAGGACCAGCTGTGCAGAACAGCAGTTGTGGCCTTACCCTCTTGCAAATGGTGATGTAAAATATTAAAGGCGTCGTCGCCCTTCACATCTTGTTGGAAAAGTACAGGTTTCTTTTGAAGATTTGGTCAATAGTGTTAACTTTGTTAATGCTTTCAGCAAACCTCTTATCTCTGCTGTTCGAGCTCTCTCTTTTTCCGGGTTTGGAGACCTTATCACTGCAGAGAGTGATATTTTTTGCACAACAAAATACTAAGAAAAAAAACCTCCTTCATAACCAATGGACATTTCCGCGTAGGATTTTATTTTGCTTTTATTTTTGTTAATGTAAATGCTAATGTGAATATTGATGTTTGGTTTTAGATAAACTCTGCCCACTAGAAATAAAATGCGGGCTTTCAAATAGGGAACAGGTGAATACCAGTACACAGAAATCCATTTATTTAAACAAATATAGTAGATACATGAACATAAACAAGTACAGATACGCAAACACAAGGAAAAATACAGCTATGTATTATGTATAGGCTCATATGAGCATGTGCATAGGTACATACATAACCTTTCTATGTGTACCGATGTGTACAGATCTCCTTAGCATGTGTACAGATAACCTTAGATATTTAAATGTATGCTCAGAAATAAAAGCATGTGTGTATGGACATAAAGTAATACACAGGTACACATTTTAATATCATGAATCCATGCACTGGTAATCTCAGACATGCTAGTATTTGTACAGGCATGCAGTGGCATACATTACATATCTGTTTATGTATCAGAACAGAAAGTTACTCAGATACGACCGTTTTATATAGTAATGCAAGTGTAATACGGGCCCGAGAGAATCTTCACAGAATCACAGAATCTTCTAGGTTGGAAGGGACCTTAAAGATCATCTTGTCCAACCGTCAACCTAACTCTGACAAAAATAAACACCCACACAACAAACAAAAAGCAATGCCATCACTAAACCATCTCTCCCAGCACCACATCAACCGGTCTTTTGACTATCTCCAGGGATCGTGCCTCAACCACCTCCCTGGGCAGCCCATTCCAATGTCTGATAACCCTTTCGGTGAGAAAATTTTTCCTAATATCCAGCCTGAACCTCCCCTGGGG
>JAHREE010000286.1:2892417-2910442 GCA_033628505.1 Tringa tobata
TCCTTCCCTAACACAGAGCTGGCTTAAAACGCCACAAGCTTTAGAAATGTAGAAAATGCCTGACGCTTTTCACTGACACTTAAAATTTCTCAGTCTCTGGGCCTCCTGGGGTTAGACCTTCAAGGTTCCTCTACAGCTCTGAGGGCTCAGCCATTTTAATTTTATTTTAGCAGATAGAGATTCACGTCTATTCAAATCTCGTGGACTGCGTTTGGTTTAAAACACCCGAGTATTGCCACATCTTCAAGAAAAATACTGAAGGGGGAGGTTGGCAGGGCTGCTGCTGCTGCTCTTCGTGGAGGAGGCCGCCTGCCAGATACCCTGGGGCAGGGCTGGGAAGCTCCAGCCTGGGAAAAGCAGTCCTGTTGCTGAAGAGTGCGTGTTTTTAACTGTCAGGAGTGACAGCCAGGATAGCTCGTGGGCAGATCTGAGGCTCAGTTTATGGGAACTTGTCATTTGGCACGGGGAAAGAGTGAGTTAGGCCCTTGTTTCATGACATGCCAGAGATCAGCGAAAGCTTTTCTTGTAAAGCAGATCAACCCAAAATAACAGGCACTAATGCAGCCAGTGTATTCATTACTAGTGAGCTGATAATAGTTGATGAAGGTCAGGAGATAATAAAGGGGAGGTCCTGACAGGCTCTCACAGAACTTTTTCCTGATGCAGAGTTGCAGTTCTCTTTCCAGGGTCTCAGTTACTGGTACAAAAAGCCCATTCCCTGCCCCTGGTGCACTTGTACATGGCACCTATGTGAGTTGCAGCTGCAGCTCATGCTGAAGAGAAACCCAAGTTGTATAGAAAGTATGAATAAACAAAATGAACTAAATAATTGCTTTCTCTCTATTTCCACAGAAAATCACAGCGCCCCTTATCTATGCTGTTGTTATTGCTGCCATTGGATCTCTCCAGTTTGGATACAACACTGGTGTCATCAATGCTCCCGAGAAGGTGAGAGGGGGAATGAGTTGCAGAGGTGGTATGAGAGAGGGGCTGAAGGGAAAACAGCCTATCTCCCAAGCAGCTGCTTAATTTGGGTCTGATTTATGAAGTCAAGAAGACATTCAAACCATCCCCCCCCCCCCTCACAACTACAGCAATGGATAGGAAGTGCAAAGTTTTGGGGAGGAGAGAGAGCAAGCAGAGAGGTCAATTCTCTTTATTAGGAGTTCAGAGGGGGTGGAAGAGCTCCATCCACCATCTTATGGTAGGTCTATATTTAGCGAGTTGAGGAATGTGAGCCGCTTCGGTTTTGAATCCAAATAAACCAGCCACGGCAGAAGGAATGTAGGGAGCAATGTGCAGAAAACATTTGAGGGATGGCTAGGGATTATGGTTGCTCTAGTTTAATTTATCTCGGGGACCATCTCAGGCTTGTTTATTTTATTTGTTTCATTCCATTTGTTAACTGTAGCTTCAGTGCTTGTAAAAGGGCTGTGAACGGGGCACTCTGACCAAAGCATCTCATGACTGTAGCCTAAGAAAGAAGAGAAGAGATGAAGAAAACAAGAAATGTGGTTTACTTGTAGCTATAAAATGGTTCCTCTCAGGAACTGAGTCACCAGTACCACATCCACCCTGTCTCCGGGAATAGTTGTCATCACTTGTTGGGGGGGAAGGTGGCAGTGTGTGTGGTGGTCCTCTCAAGCTAATGTCCTGCTGCCATCTGCTGGGGGCAGACACTTTAAGGCCACGTCCCACTCAGCCCTTGCAGAATTTCCCTCATTATCAAAGAGGAAACCTTGGAAATGAGCAACGTAGCCCTGCCACATCCCCGTGGGACAGTGGCTGATTGTTTTGCATAATGCTGTAGCCTTGCAGGTTTACCGTAGTTAAAATTTCTATGTCTCTTATGCTGTTTCTATGCCAGGAAGCCTGTCCCTGCCTGTCCCATTGCCAGAAATGTTCCATTTTCTGGTCACGTTTTTTTTTTCTCCCTCACTCCCATCTGTCTCACACCCCCTCCCAAGCACCACCGGTGACTCGCATCATCCAGAAACATTCAGAAGATAAGCCTGTTTTCCTTAAGCACTGGCCCAGCCCCCATGTTCAGTGAAGCAATCTCTCTCCTCCTCCATGCTGCTAGCCATCTATTGAACCTCTCAATGAAAGTTCCTCTTTCTACGCTTTATTCTTCCCCTTGTGTGGTTTGTTCCTGCTTACTGCACTTTTAGGGTCTGTCCTTGCTTTTTGCCTCCGTGAAAACAGAAGGAAGACCTCAGAAGTGATCTCCCCGCTCTCCAGTGCACGGTGCCTCCCACTGGATTGTAACTCACTTGGTTTCTCTTGCAGATCATCCGGAGCTTCTTCAACAGAACCCTGTCAGAACGGAGCGGGCAGACTGTCTCTTCAGAGCTCCTCACATCTCTGTGGTCCCTTTCTGTGGCCATATTCTCGGTAGGAGGTATGATCGGCTCCTTCTCAGTCAGCCTGTTCGTCAACAGATTTGGCAGGTAAGTTGGGAAGAGGGATCCAAGCCTTTAGGGATTTTTTTTTTCTCTTCTACAATGGTTTGTTGGGAGGAAGAGGGCACAAGTAAGAGGAAGGGAGGAGGTTACTGTGGAGGAAGCAAGAATGTGTGGCCTGCAAAAAGAAACGGTTGCAGGCCAAAGCAGAATTATTCTGTTGTTCTCCTCCTGGGGATCACAGGTAGTTTACCCCTCTCCCAGTGATTTTCCTGCTGTATTGCCAGTTTAAGCTCAGTCTTGACATCTTTACCCTGGCAGGAGGAACTCCATGCTACTGGTGAACATCTTGGCCTTTGCTGGTGGCATTCTCATGGCCTTCTCTAAAATGGCAAAGGCAGTGGAGATGCTGATTCTTGGCCGCTTCATTATTGGCCTCTTCTGCGGTCTCTGCACTGGCTTTGTGCCCATGTACATCAGTGAGGTCTCACCCACCAGCGTTCGTGGAGCCTTTGGCACCCTCAACCAGCTGGGCATTGTTGTGGGCATCCTGGTGGCCCAGGTAGGCTAGACAACCTGATCTGTCTCTCAGGGGCAAGGAGGGGTGGGGTGGGGGGTTGAGGTGGGGGGCACTTACCTTCAAGTGCAGTATGCTGTCCTGTCATACTGGTTTGGGTCAGGAACTGGAGTATTTAAATTGCTCTGTTTCTTTCCAATTCTTGGTGTAGATCTTTGGCCTGGAGGGAATCATGGGGACTGAAACCCTTTGGCCACTGCTTTTGGGGTTCACGATCCTTCCAGCAGTCCTGCAGTGTGTGGCTCTTCTTTTCTGCCCCGAGAGCCCCCGTTTCCTATTGATCAACAAGATGGAGGAAGATAAAGCGCGAGCAGGTAAGAACTCATCTCTGAAGGGGCAGGGCTGTGTTCTGGCTCCTAGCCTGCCCTGAACTTGAGTGGGAGGCTCTGGAGCCTGTGGTGGATCAGGGTGTGACTCCCAGAGGGCACCAGGTCTACCCTCCCATCCTTTAGGCTGCACCAGTGCCAGGAAGGGTGAGAAACCTGGCATCCCAACAGAGACTCCAGGTGGGATTAAGATGTGAGGAGTGGCGCCTGGTCTGGTGGGATGTAGCAGGGCCAGCTCCTGCAGCTGTCAGCTCCTCCTGAAAGGTCGGGGATAGGCTGATGTTTAACAAGGAGCTTGGGAAGGGAGGGTGTTTCCCTCTCCTCTGGCAGGGGCCTGGAGTCAGCTCTGGCAAGTGTGTGTGCAGAATTAGGGATCAAATGTAAGCCTGGAGATCAAGCAACACAAGCAGGGCCTGGGCTTGGTTTCCATGCTGGTGACAACACTCCAACCTCTGGGTTGAAAAGATTAGCAAGGCTGCATGTGGAGGCTTGGTCTTTCCTGTGGAGCAGGCCCAAACACTGACTTGGCAGGTGGTCCAGTCTTCCCAGCGTGTCCTCCCTAAAATAGCAGGGCAGGCTAGGGAAACCCTACTCTCCGTGGGTGTATTATATCTGGCATTTGATTATATTTTTTTATTTCTACCTCCAGTTCTCCAGAAGCTCCGTGGTACACAGGATGTGTCTCAAGACATCCAGGAGATGAAAGAAGAGAGTGCTAAAATGTCCCAGGAAAAGAAAGCAACTGTGCCAGAGCTGTTCCGTTCTCCAAACTACCGTCAAGCCATTATCATTGCCATCATGCTTCAGCTCTCCCAGCAGCTTTCGGGCATCAATGCTGTGAGTTGTCCTCTGTCCCATCCGCTGAGCCTCCCTTATCTTTGGCTACACTCTGCTTCCAAAAAACCTCTTTGCACCTTGAGTGGAGTTCACTCTTTTGTCATACTGCAGATATCACAAAGCTAGTTTCCACCCCCCCACGCCCTGGCAAGACATTGCAGTCTTGCATCAATGAACCTTGGCTGGAAGCATGCTTCTTTTTTTTTTTTATACTGTTAAGTGCTTGTTATAAACTCCCTGTTGGGCCTGCGAGCCATTAGGCAGAGAATGAGGGACACGCTCTCAAACACTGGGATCGTGATGGTGTCCAACTTTGGCTTCTCTCCCCAGGTATTCTATTATTCTACAGGGATTTTTGAAAGAGCTGGGATCACGCAGCCTGTGTATGCCACTATCGGAGCTGGCGTGGTAAACACAGTCTTCACGGTTGTGTCGGTAAGTGGAACGGGGCGGGGGGGTCTTATGGTGAGAGGTAACTTGTCTGCCTGGGCTTTTTTGGGGAGATGTGACTGAAGACAAGTAGCCAGGCTGTAGCAAAGCATTGGGCTAGGCAATGGCCTGTAAAAGCAAAGAAAAGAAGGCATTAAAAGCATTGTGGGAGGAGAGGAGGGGAGAAAGAGGTACTATTTTAGAAGAAAGGGAAGGTGAAAATGGCAGGGGGGTGAGGGGTGGAGGGGGTGGTGGAAACTAGAGAAGGCAGTGGGAAGAACCAGAGAAGAAACAATTATACCCAGAATGGGGCAGCCTGGTGACCTGCCCTGAGATCACCACTGGCTCCGAGGGCTACAGGCATATAAAAGAAAAGAGGCGCAGGGCACACTGAGCAAGGGAGCCTCTCAGCTCTTGCTACCAAAGTCACAGATTATTTTTTTTTTTCTTTTCCTCATTCTTTCATGTTTCTAGCTGTTTCTGGTGGAGCGTGCAGGGCGCAGGACCCTCCATTTAGTTGGCTTGGGTGGCATGGCCGTGTGTGCTGTTCTTATGACCATCGCTTTAGCTCTGAAGGTGAGTAATTGGTGTTCTTCTCCAGGCTGACCCCAGAAGGGGCACCTATAAGATTATACAGCTGCCTTGCCCTGCAGTTCTGCCCTGTAGGCAGGTACAGCTGGGGCTAGAGTTGAGTGGTGCAGTGGAGAGCACAACTTCCTAACAGCAGAAACTGCCACAGTGTTCACAGTACAGCTGAAAAACGTTGTGATGCTGGAGATGGTGTTGTGCTGTGCCACGTTTGCCTGAAATTGCAGCTGATCGTGTCTTGTTCCCTTGCAGGATGTTGTGCAGTGGATCAGATACATCAGCATTGTTGCCACTTTTGGCTTTGTGGCTCTTTTTGAGATTGGCCCCGGCCCCATTCCCTGGTTCATCGTGGCAGAACTCTTCAGCCAGGGCCCACGGCCTGCAGCCATGGCGGTGGCTGGTTGTTCCAACTGGACCTCTAATTTCTTGGTGGGAATGCTCTTCCCCTACGCAGAGGTAAGGACCCAGTTTTCAAAGCAGTAAGAGTGCTGCAGCATTGGAATAGGTGTCCAGAGTAGGTGTAGAATCTCCATCCTTGGAGACTTTAAAACATGACTGTGTGACCCTTAACTTGCTCTCTCCTTGAAGTTGTCCCTGCTTTGAGCAGAAGGCTGGTCAGCCTTCAGAGGTCCCCAATTCTGTGTTCTGATTGTTACTGAAGTTTAAGTGTTGTGGCTCACCTTATATGCTGCTGTCTTAACTGCTTGTAGCTTACAAATAGTTGGAAGAGCCATCTGAATTAGGACATCAAACTTTCCCTTTAAAAGCCTCAATTTTGGTCACCCCCAGGAATGTAGAAGTACTTCAGAAAGAAGCCCACAGGAACCTGATTTCATTTTAAACAATGCTGTGTTGAGAAAAAGTCAGGGCATTGTTGGAGAAAGATGATAGAATTTTGACCTGTCAACAGTATGCATTTAGGTTTATGAGCTTTTTAAATTAAAACTTCCTGCTTTTGTCACCCCTGCAGAAACTGTGTGGCTCCTATGTCTTCCTCATCTTCCTTGTTTTCCTGGTCATCTTCTTTGTCTTCACATTCTTCAAAGTCCCAGAGACCAAGGGCAGGACTTTTGAAGACATCTCCAGGGGCTTTGAAGGACGAGCAGAAGCCAGCCCCACATCACCTGTAGAGAAGAACCCCATGGTGGAGCTCAACAGTGTACAACCTGACAAAGAAGTTGCCTAAGATTCATGACACACTCCTTCGACTCTGACGTCCTTAAAGAGTCATTAAAGGAATGAGCAAAGAAAACCATGAGAACTGGGACATTTTTTCCCCTCTTCCCCTCAACTGCTGCTATTTTCTTCTTTGCACCCACATATTCTCCCATTCTGCCAGGCTTACCAACATTAAACAAATCTGATATGGGTGATCCCATTTTCAAGTACTGGAAGGCACCTGGCACTTGCAGAAATATTTTCATCTTCCCTGTCACAAACATCAGGAGAACAGAGGAGAGCTGGCAATATTTTTGCCCTTTTTTTTTTCCAACCTTGTAATTGCTATTTGGGGTTAACAAACTTACGCACGCAGCGACCATTACGCATTTGAATTTAATGACTATTTTTGTAGTGAATTGAAGCGACCCACTAAACGAGTCCCCAGCCCTTTGAGTCTACTCTGTGTGCGTGTGTGCAGTGCTACACTGGAATTTAACAAGCCTACCAAAAAGCCATCTCCTTCCTTTTTCCTATCCAGTGTGCACTTTTTTTTCAGCCTCAGGAAAAAGGGGACCAAGTTACATGCATATTTTTTCCTGCTCTTATTTTTTTGTATAGACAGACTGAAAGCATACTTTTACCTAAGTTTATTTATTTGTATGTCACTTTGTAAATATTTATTTTTTAAATGGTGTACAGAAATGTACAGATAAAGAAATTGAAGATGTCTTAAGAGAAATAGCTATTCTAACAAAAGATGCGGTAGATCTGAGGTGCAATAAGACTGTAAAGGAAAAATGTGGTACTAAACAGGAGATTGGGCATTTTGGATGTTATGTACAGCAGAGCCGATTATGCACATCAGCTTTTAAGTTATTTGTGCCCTTTGGAAAGAACTGCGAAGAAGTGTGTACGAGTGACAAGAGGTATGTTTGTCCACTGAAATCTCTGTTATTTGGGATTCTTTTAGGTGGCGATTTTAAATATTGTTCCCAAGTGAATGGAAAGTGTGGTATTGCAGCAAATGGGTGTTAGCTTATATTTTTAGTCATGGTTAAGCATCGTATGGGATGATCCAGGGTGGCGATTGCAAACCAGAAGGTAACTTTTCCTGCTTTCTGCTGTATTCTAGTAGGTGAGAAAGTCTGAAATTAATTTAAGGTGTGTGAAGATAACAATTATTTTCCAAAGCTGTATTTTCTTAGTAATGGTTCTTATAAATACCCTTCTTGACACAGGCATGGTCAGTTACAGCATGTAAGTTCATAAAGGTTAGAGATGGAAGACTACAGACCAGAGCTACTGGAGCTTGCTAGCTTGGCTGTAGTGCTCAGTCTACTTGTTGGTTGTAGGGCAAATGGTTTTTGCCCCGTGTGTCCTCTCTAGAAGATCTGCGTGATGTTGTGACGCCCACCGGTGCGTAGCACGCTGTGTAGATGTGTACAGCTCTGTAATCCTGCCTCTGTTTAAAATTACAGCAGTAAATAATTGGTCTCCCTGCTTGTCGTACTGCTAGGTGATCGAGGGCCCTTGCTGCCAAGCTAGCACAGTTCAGGAAGAGCACATATGGTATCCTTGCTATCAAGGGTTGGGAGCTTTGCTTCACTGACTGCAGCTAGCCAAAGGTAGCACAGAGGTAGGTCCAGTTTAAACTTCTGCTCTAATATCTCCATTTTTGGTTTTTGGACTTGTCTGAGCTCTGGGTCTACCTGCAAACTCATGATGGAGTTCATTGTTGGATATCCTAGAAGAGAGGCAGGCCCACAGGTTCCAAGGTGGGTTAAAAAAAAAAAGGCTCAAAGATAGGAATGATAGCAAAATTGATAGCCCACGTTTTCTTGACAACATACTGCTTCAGAGCAGGTCAGAGAAGTTCCCATTGATGTATATTCTGGGGGGATGTATCTGAGGCGTCAGTGGTGACATTTCTATGTTCCCTACTGAGAAACAGTTGCAAAGATCAGTAAAACTTGCTGCTGTGAAGTACTTCCTGTGACTTCATTTGAAATACTCCAGCTTTGCACAATGCAATCCTATTACAGTCAGTTTTCCCTAGCTTTCTGTCAGGCTTCCGTGCCAGATATTTATTCTCAGAAGTATGTGACTCTTCCCCACTCTCACATTTTGGCTCAGTTATACAGATTTTTTTTTTTTTTGGTGCTCTTTAACCCTCCAGCACTTCCAGACATGCTAATTCTATATGGGCATCTATATGTCAGGAAATTCCTCCTACAGCTGTGCATAAGAGCATTCCATCTTTTGCATCAGAGACGTGCGTTGGCTTAGACTGAAATGTATAGTTCTTTTCTCACATAGTATCTTTGTTATTTTCTTTTTCTGTAACGGCATTGTGAATATTTTTGGATGGGTTTTATATGCTTATTAATGTGGTGTTTCCTGTTTTTAAAATAAAAACTATAGAACTAAGTATCTGGTGTTCTGTTTCTTAGTCCTTTATCACAGCCTGGGACTACATCCTGGAATGTCCCCAGCTTCTGCCCTGTGGGTTTTCCACCTAGCCCAGCACCCTGCATTTGCCCTTCTATTCCAGTGGGAATAACCATTTCTCTCAGCCTCCACGTGTATTGCCTTAATAAATTTCTTTATTATTATTCCAGTTTTAAACTAAAAAGATGTGCTTCTCTCGTTTGACCAAATCCTTTTGTTTGCATCCAGATCTTTTCCTAGTATTTCTCAGTGATGGGAGGGGAGAAGGGAAGCGGCTGGAGGCCAGGAATTGTGCCCTGAGCTGTAACACCCTGAGACTTCTCTCCCTGCCCTCTTCTGAGAGAGGTCCTCGACTTCTCTGCCGTGAAGAGGAAGCCCTTCCCCTTGCAAATGGCACTTTGCTTCCTCTGTTTGGCAAGCAAACCTTAATGTCCTCCTTGGGGAATCTTGCAGGCTCAGTACTGGGTGCCTGAAAGGAGCAGGTTGGTGAAGAGGAAACCCCACTGCCTGGAGAGAGTTCTGGACCCACTGGCAGGTGTGGGGTGCTCTCACCTGTGGCTGTCTTGCACCCACCTCTTACACCCATGAGGCAACAAGCTCTTGTATTGTGTTCCTGTCCCCGTCCTACAGCCGTCTTACAAGCCCAAGAAGGTGTCTGTAGCTGAGAACAGTTCATCAAAAAGCAAGGAGGTAAAAAAAAATCCTTCAGAAGGAGAGGATGGAGGGAAGTGAGGGGAAGGAAAAAGATGACAGAACCCAGAGGAAGAATTGGGTGAATACAACTCCAGACTCGGCACAAAGCGAGCAGCAAACAGTAGGGCACAAGGTAAATATCCTGAAAAAGCTCGGTATAACGCAGGGCCAGAGCAGGCTTTCTGAAAGCTGGCGTTACTGGCTGCTGCATGGTCCCAGGGATGCCTGTGTTTGGCAGAGTTTTGCCACACAACTCACCGGAGAGTGCTCTGGGGTGAGTTGTGTGTGATTCTTTCACAAGGGCTGTGTGGCTGAGCTGAGGAAAGGAAAACAATAGAACCCAACCACCCAAACTCATAAGCCTGCCTGGGTCAAATTTAACTCTTTTAACATTTCCATCACCTCGTCAAAATGGGAACCAGAGGGCAAAATCATTCAGGACCAGAGCACGTGGTTCACTGAGCCCTAAATCCATGCAGTTTTTGTGAGTTTTGGTCGGGGAATGACTGTTTAAGATGTGGTTATTCTATTTCTGAAAATTGTAAGGAAGCTTCAAAAGCAAAAAAAAAAAAAAAAAAGTTTGCAATTAAATGGTCTGAATGCTTGAAGATGGGTTATTTTCAGTTGAAACTGTCCACCTCATTCAAGTGAGCATGTGGGCTGTTTTTACAGCTGCCACAATCCCCCCCAAAAAAATGTCATTCAGCTCTGAGTGGGGTGGCAGAGCTGGCTTGGACAGGCATGTCTTTGAGACTTCAAAGCATTGCACAAGCCTCTGAAAACCAAGCTAGTCCCCAGACCAGTGTACGAGATTAAGGTTTTAGCCACTGTGGGCTTTTTTTCCCCTTAATACTGCCACGTTACCTCTTGGGTATACTTGGAGTTGGGGAGGTATCGCTGCTGGTGGGAAACAGGATGGTCCAAGTCTCTGCATCCCACCCCTAACTGGCCTTGAAATGGCTTCCCTTCGAGAAAGAGTCTTTGAAAACATGGAAGATCATGAACACTTCCATCCCTGGAGGTGTTCAAGGCCAGGCTGGATAGGACTCTGAGCAACCTGGTCTGGTGGGAGGTGTCCCTGCCCAGGGCAGGGGGGTTGGAACTTGATGATCTTGAAGGTCCCTTCCAACTCTAACCTTTCTATGGTTCTATGAAGATGCTTACTGGGAAACCTGGGGTACATGGCTCTGGTCTGTCATGCTTGTGCTTTAGCCTGGCCCTGTCTTTACAATGTGAGACACCAGACGAGACAATTGTCCTCACAGTGTGCTGCTGGGAGGAGACAGCACTCGGGGAAATTAGGCTTGCTTGGACTAGGAAGAAAATGGTTTTGTTTCCTAAAACATACATTGCTAAGACAATTTAATTGGTGCTACCTAAAAGTATGCCATATCTACTGAAGGTGGACTGTTTAACTTTTAAAACAATTCACGTAGAATCATAGAATCGTCTAGATTGGAAGAGACCCTTGGGATCATCGAGTCCAACCATCTACCCTACTCTACAAAGTCCTCCCCTACACCATATCCCTCAGCACCACATCTAATCGTCTCTTAAACACATCCAGGGATGGTGACTCAACCCCCTCCCTGGGCAGCCTATTCCAATGCCCGACCACTCTTTCTGTGAAGAATTCTTTCCTCATGTTCAGTCTAAACCTACCCTGTTGGAGCTTGAAGCCATTCCCTCTCGATGTACCGCTTCCTGTGGTAAATCTTGTTTCTATGCTATACCCCACTAAATCGCACAGTGTTTACAAGATTGTCTTTTCCTGCTCCAAGAGGCACACATCAGCGTGTCTGACAGACGCATGACTGACCTGCTAAGTCTGTTTTTTGCCTGCATTGCACAACCGATGGCTGTTTAGCAAACGGTCACATGAATTTGTGTAAAGGCAGTCACACTGGTGCATCAGTCACTGTGGCGTGCGGCGTGGGACCACGGCGGGGGATGTACTGAGCAAGGAACCAGTCAGTCAGGCAACCATCAACCCCATCAAACATCACCCGGCCTTTCGTTTCTGCTCTGGTCTCTGCATCAGCCTGTTTTCTTCTCTTCTCCATCACTAACAGATTCGCCAAAAAGTGCTCAGCTATTTATTCCTTTATATATTGCAATATACTGTCACCAACTGCTATTGTCACTCTGGCTGCATATTATCTTGTTTTTAACTTGTATTCATACATTAAGTACTTTAGGGCTGGGCTATCTTCCTTCCCCTCCGCTTTCCTTATTCCTTTTAAAGCGCTGTCTCTGATATGATCAAAGCTTTCGGTGACGTGTCTTGACCTCGTAGCTCTGCTTTGAGTCCAGTCTAGTCTGCGCTGCAAGTCTACGAGCTAAAGAGTCCACGAGATTGGGACTAATTGACAAGCGGCTGAATATGAGCCGGCAGTGTGCCCAGGTGGCCAAGAAAGCCAACGGCATCCTGGCTTGTATCAGAAATAGTGTGACCAGCAGAAGTAGGGAGGTGATTGTGCCCCTGTACTCAGCACTGGGGAGGCCACACCTGGAGTATTGTGTCCAGTTTTGGGCACCTCAATCCAAGAGAGATCTGGAGGTGCTGGAGCGAGTGCAGAGGAGGGCAACCAAACTGGTGAAGGGGCTGGAAAATAAATCATACGAGGAGAGGCTGAAGGAGCTAGGACTGTTTAGTATGAGGAAGAGGAGGCTGAGGGGAGACCTCATCACCCTCTACAACTACAAAGGACACTGTAGAGAGGCTGGTGCTGGTCTCTTCTCACAGGTAATTAATGACAGAACGAGAGGGAATGGCTTCAAGCTCCAACAGGGTAGGTTTAGACTGAACATGAGGAAAGAATTCTTCCCAGAAAGGGTGGTCGGGCATTGGAATAGGCTGCCCAGGGAGGTGGTTGAGTCACCATCCCTGGATGTGTTTAAGAGCCATTTAGATGCAGTGCTGAGGGATATGGTGTAGGGGAGGACTTTGTAGAGTAGGGTAGATGGTTGGACTTGATGATCCCAAGGGTCTCTTCCAACCTAGGTGATTTTATGATTCTATGATTCTATGATTTAGGGCAGTGTCACCGCAATGATTTTCCACTGAGGAAGGCATAGGGCTGCAGACCCAGGAGACGACGAAGGCTGGTAGCAGTGGTGAAGGTGTGGGGGGATACGGATACTGCAGCGTGGCTGGAGCCTGCAGGAGGCTGAGTACAGAAGGGAAACAGTGAAGATTATGAGGATGTACCGAAGCAATAAGTAAAAAGAGAACGGTGGGTTGCTGATCTGCAAGGAAAGGAGGAATGAGACACAAGCTAAGAAAACCCTGAGGTCTGGAAGGAAGGTGGGGCATTTATAAGTGTGAGAAGGTGGGACAGAGCCTGAGAGAGAGGAATATGAGCTTTGACAGAAGCAGCCTTTCCGTAAACACAAAGGAAAGGTATATTCCTCACTGTGTGAGGTAACGTGGGACAAAGCCCTGAGAAAGAGAACTGGCCAAGGGCAATGTCAGCAAAGCCCACTTTGGGCAGATGCCACCCCTGCGCTGCAATCTGCGGGGGCTCCTCCGTCTCAGAAGAACTGCCAGTGCAGGAAGAAGCCTTGAAAAAAATGCTTTCCAGCTTCCTTACTTCACACCACTGACGAAAGCTTTTGTGAGAGGTGGACCAGTATCATACCGCCTAGGCTCTTCTTCTAAAACACCTCTACTATTATTACAGAATAGTACTCACACTGACCGTACATAGCTCACGGGTAATCCCGTACATTGCAGTGCTTTGGTCACAACATCAAAAAGACATTAAAAACATTGTATTAATGGAAGGTTTCAGCGTTTCCAAACACATTGTTTAGAGCAATTTGGCTGCGCGAAGTCTTTTTTTGTTTCAAGTGTAATTGAAGGGAAAAGGAAAATAAAAAAAGAAAGAGAAAAAAAAAGTAAAAATAGAGGGATACATTTTGCCTTTGGTATGGAAAGTCCCCCCCCGACTCGCTGTGGGTGTGAGGACAGAGCAGTCAAAGCACAGGCCAAGGCTGGCTAGAAATTAAGCTTTAGCAAAGATTTAGTGCACAGGAGCTCATGAGAAGATAGTTTCAGGTTTTCTCCTTGACTGTGACTTATCCTTTTGTTAACCAAACTGAGCTGAGAGAGCTCATTTTCTCCTGGTGAAGGTAGGGCCAGGCCGAGTTAGCAACACTTTAAAAGCAGAGACTGAGAAAATCTAAAGCTCGTGGGAAGCCTTTAAGGAGTGAACGCTGCTGAGAGGGTTGGGAAGGAGGGAAATGTGGGACTTTTGCCTGGAATTACCGACAGCTCTTGGGAGCCAGAACCAGCCACCAGAGCCCAAACAGGGGCAGGAGAGCAGGCAGGACACACCTCAATTCCCTGAAACCCTCTCTGGACTGGAGGCCAAAAGGGACACAGGAGTAGTCACACCCAAATGCACTCATTGGCACCAGATGAGCAGACACTGGGAGTATTTGCTTGGTGCAGTGCCCCAGAATCACAGAATCTTCATGGTTGGAAGGGACCTTTGAGATCATTGAGTCCAGACAGGCTGAGAGAGCTGGGGTTTTTCAGCTCTGGAGAAGGCTCTGGGGAGACCTTAGGGCAGCCTTCCAATATCTGAAGGGAGCTACAGGAGAGCTGGGGAGGGACTCTTTGTCAGGAAGAGCAGTGACAGGACAAGGGGTAAGGGTTTTAAATGGGAAGAGGGGAGATTTAGATTAGATACCAGAAAGAAATTCTTTGCTGTGAGGGTGATGAGACACTGGAAGAAGTTGCCCAGAGAAGTTGTGGCTGCCCCATCCCTGGAGGTGTTCAAGGCCAGGCTGGATGGGGCTTTGAGCAACCTGGTCTGGTGGGAGGCGTCCCTGCCCATGGAACTCCATGGAACTCAATGATCTTTAAGGTGCCTTCCAACTCTAACCATTCTATGATTCTATGATTCTATGATTCCAACCACAAGGGCACCACCTGACACCAAAGGCACCAAGGAGGCACAGCATGGCTTGTGGTTCCTCATCCCTTTATGGGGCCTGATGTGGCAGGGCAAGGTGGTGCTAGATAGGGGTGAGAGGGAACAGGGTTTTCCCTGTTCCTGGTGCCAGTGCGAAGGGCTGCAGGGGGTGCCGGGTGACCAGGGAGGTCTGGAAGCCAGAGGTGACATGTGGCCTGCTCCCAGGCTCTCAGAACTGGGAAGTTTTTGGAGCATAGCCATGTTTGAAGTGGCTTCCCACCAACACTGTAAAACCCAGTTTAGACTCATATTAGAGGCCAGGTCTTTCTACTGAGATAGAAAGTTATCTGATGTGTGTTTTGTAGGTGTGAGCACTTTGGTTGCGCACATACAGTGTGCTTGATTACTTGCTAAAGTCAGGGCATTAAAAGTACAGACCAAGGTAGTTGAGATAGAAGACGTTTCAGTGTTTAAACCAGGCTCTCTATCTCTCCCAGTTTTTGAAATAACATCATCTGAAATTATATCCCCCTGTCTGCCTTCTTCATTCATATTGAAACCTTGACAAACAGGTATGAATCCCTCAGAACTGTTTTCATCCTTTTTCTTACAGAACTCTGGAGGATGAGAGGTGGTGATGTCCTTTTGGAGAAGGTAGATGTGACAACAGAGGAATCAGTCACACTGAAAGCTGCATGTGGCCCATTACCATCCTTCCCAGCCTCAGTGCCAACACTGCTCTGTTGGGGTTCAATGCGGTAGGAGGCTGTCTTGTGACCAGCAGTCTCATGGGCAGAGAGGGAACAGTGTCTCAAGGGGTGAAGAAGGACCTGGACATGAGTTCTTAGCAGCTAGGTCTGTGCTGATCATGAAGAAAAATGGTGTTTCCAGAAGGGAAGCTTAAGAGGGACAGGTTTTTATGAGTGGATTGTGGGGAGGTCTCAACACCAGAGAAGACTTTCTCACCACCCTGCTCTTTCTTCTCCCTATTTGCCTTTTAAAATCTGTTAGAAACCGTTCTTTCAAAATAGTCCTGCTACCTGAGATTTTCCATTCTACCTTGATCACCCTAGAATAGGAAGTGAGAAGCTCCCTCCTCTCCATATTTCCTGTCTGTGCCTTTAATGCCAGCTCCTCATTCTCAGTGGACTGGGACAGAAATATGAACATAGGGCTTCTTTGCTGTAAGGCAACAACAGCACCTTATTCTCTGAAGCACCGTCATGGGGGCCAGAAAATGGACTAGTAGCTACTACAGGGTCCTGTTTCCAGCCATTCCAGATCCATGCTAACCTGCAGATACTGGCATGTTGCACTTTGCCCTTCTGTCTCACTGTTTCTGACCCACCTCTTCTAGTAGTAGCCTCTTCCACACCCCAGATCACAGAAAAATGCTAGTAAACCTGTATGGCCTGCTGTCTTGGTTCCTGCCTTCTACGCCGAAGCATCCTGCTGGCTATCCCACCATGGCTATCACTGTACCAGAACAGGCTAGTGGCCCCAGAAGCTTATGCCTAGATACGTGCACTGTAGGATTTTTCATAGGGAATAGCACGTGACCATTGTGCACGAGCTGAACCTCTCAGAAGCCTGTCTTCCTTGCTCTGTCTCCCTTGCTCTGTCTCCCTGGTTATGAATTCTCCATTGACATATCCCCTGGCCTCAGGGAGCTGGCAAATGTTTCATGGACAAATGCATCTCTGCCAGTTACACAGTCAAGAAAAGCAACATTTCGCGCATGTACATCAGCAGAACACCAGAAGTATGTGGTGGCAATAGATGTGACATGCTTCTTCCATTTCCAGATACTGCTCATTCAAAAGTTAGGGGAAATCTGCTAATATTTTGCCAGTTGGTTATGGCATTGTGTAGTCTATTTAGCTTTTCCTCTGCCTGCAGTGCTATGGAATATGTCAATGGACAATCAGCTGGTGTAGGTGCTACACTTAGTCTTTCTGATGCTCTACCCTGTGTCAGGGTGTTGAAGAGTGTGATGGATTGCTCAGGGACCTCTGTGGGCAATGTCACATTGCCAGGACACCAGCACGGAGTTAGGAGGAGCTATTCTGCTGGTGGTGTCATTCACCTTCACCGGGATATTTTACATTTTCCCATTTCCCAGCTGGCTGAGTAGTGGTTTGCTGCCATACCTCCCCCTCCTTCCAAAGGAGTATGCTGCACGAGACAGTACCTACCATGTAGCTCGTGTCAAAGCATCAACCACTCTCCCTCAATCCATACAGTATCAACCAGTATCAACCTTTCCTCATTACATTCCCATCCCTTCCCATCCACATGTGGCACTGGGTGCCAAGAGGACATAATACTGAGGTAAGAATGGCTGGTCTGGAGTTCCCCAAGTCCTCCTGCTTGCTTTCCATGCAGTTGACCACAATGATACCCTTTTTCCAGCCCTCAGGGACAACGGGTGAAAGACTGCAGTCTCATAACCACGTCAGGCACTTCTTTCAGCAGCTTTGGGTGTACCTCAGCAGCCTCGTAGTGTATCCTGCCCAACCCCATGCCCTGTGATATATCCAGCCTCTCTAGGCAGTATCGAGCCTGTTGCTGCCCTACTCCTAGCTGTCCCTCAGCTTTCCAAACTCTTGTGATGTGTTTTGAGATCTGGGAGGAGTCTTTGCTTCCACAGATTTGAGTACCTCAACTTCTTCTAAGGCTGAGGCATCTGTCACGAGTTTGTGCCCCATTTCTCAGCAGACCCGTATTTTCTCTGGACCAACTACTAGGATAATTACAAAATCCCTCTTGTCACCCATTCTATCCCATGCAAGTTTTTGCTCCAGCTGAGCTGTGAGAGGTCTTTCCGATTTTGTCCCTCAGCACCCAAGCAGTGGTTCTCTCCTTCTCCTGCACAGCCTATCCTTTTTTCCACCTCTTGCATTCACACTTTTTGCATTTGAATTAATTGTGAAACTCCTCCCTTAACTGGGATAGCTTTCGTCCAAAATTCCCAGGCTCTCTGTACGACACAATGGTTTGAAGGTGCTCTTTTATTCCTCATCTCCCTGTACACACCAAGATCTTAGGCCAGGGCAAGCAGTTGCTGATGCCGTGCCTTTTTACAGCTCTCTGATGCTGCAGATCAGTGGAAGAGGGTCTGATGGCACAACTGGAACTATAGATTTCCGGGATACAAACAGTTGCATGCCTTCTTTCCCTGGTGTTACGTCAAGGTGGACAAAAGGGAGGCTGTCCGTACCAAAGGACAATGCATTCCCAAAACCCGGCGTGCACTTTCCACTGTCTCCGAGCAGTTGAAAGAACACACCAGGCTCAGAGAGGCAGTGTGGAGCTGGTGGATCAGGATTAAATTGAAACTGAAGGTGATGTTTAGGGAACAGAACAAGAGGAAGCCGAGGAAGGATGGAATGGAGTGAAGCAGTGAGAGATAGTACAGCAGAATGCCTGGCAGACACAGTGAGTGATTCCAGAAAAGATTCCTAGAGCACACAGGAGGTGGTCACTGTAATGAAGTAGGCAGGAGGATTATCATATACCCAGAGCACTTCACTTGTGGGCAGTGTGTCCAGCAGTTAAAGCAGGAGATAGGAGGAAGCCGTATGGTAAGGAGAGGGAAGAACTATGCAGTGAAGAGTGGTCAGGACTCTGAAGGCAAAAGTG
>JAHREE010000286.1:2914667-2925166 GCA_033628505.1 Tringa tobata
GCTTGGCGTGGCATTCTGATTTCTGCTTTCTGATGATACCATTTCTCCTATAGTTCCTTCTGCCTCATGTCATGTGTTGCAGGGTCTGCCTGGACACAGAGCTGAGGGTGACCTAGTGTTACACCCCTTTGCAATTTTGGGGTTCTCTCTGCATTTCCCCTGATGTTTCAGCCTGCTTCTCCTTCTGTTTCAGCCTTCCTCCTGCTCTTCCCCACTTCTCTGCTTCCCCTTTGCTCTTCCCCATCTCCCCTTAAAAAGTTATTATTTATTTATATATATATTATTATAAATAAATAAATTATATTCTTTATCATGCTGCTGTCCTTCCCCTGCCTCAGGTGCTTTTCAAGATGTATAGCCCCGTGGACAAAGCTTTGGTGGAAGGCATGGATGTTTGAGGCACGTTTTCCTGGGCAGTGACTAAACTTGCATTAATCCCATCCTAAACTCTGCATGACAGAGGACCTGCTGAGCTTAAATCCATGTCAAAGCCTTGTCTCACGGGGACCATGGCCCAGAGGATTCTCCTACTGCTCTCCTTGCATGCTGCAAATCCTGCCCTAGCGCAACGTCACCTTATGATGGATTCTGCTGTGCTGGAGAGGGAGATGCCTGGCAGGGATGCCTCTGGAGGTGGATTTCATGTTGTGCTGGCCCTGCAGCTCATTGTGTGGCTCTGCACCCTGCAGCTCCTTGGGTGCCGCTCTGGCAAAGACTCCAAGCCCGAGGCTAGGAGAAACCCAAGGGCTCTGCTTTCTGTGGTGAGGCCAGGTGACTTTTGCTACATGCCTCTCCTGCCGTGAGCAAAAGCTACTTCTTCACCTGGGTCCCCAAAAGAATATCACCACCTTTTAAAAACTCTCTCCTGAGATTTCCACAGGCCACCCACTCTGTTGTCTTCTCAATGAGTTAACATTACCTCCCCAAAAATGATTACCCCTGGATCATTGATTGGTTCCTTGGTCCTGAGGTCTCTCATTCCTACTAGAGCATGGCATCCAGAGGAGAACACAAGACACCAAGCATAGCCTTACTGGATGGTGCTGACTCTGTGTTACCCTGGCTGTAGCATGGAAACATGCCTGGTTATGTGGCAACACGCTAGCAGCACGCATGTTTCCCAGGTGCCTCACCCTTAGCAAATAGTCCATATAAATGCTTGTCATCCGCTTCCACCCCCCAATTCTCCTTGCAAAACAGAATCACAGAATCACAGAATGATACGGGGTTGGAAGGGACCTCTGGAGATCATCTAGTCCAACCCCCCTGCCAAAGCACGTCCACCCAGAGCAGGTTGCACAGGAACGTGTCCAGGCAGGGTTTGAATGTCTCCAGAGAAGGAGACTCCACCACCTCCCTGGGCAGCCTCTTCCAGGGCTCTGACACCCTCACAGCAAAGAAGTTCCTCCTCATGTTTAGGTGGAACTTCTCTTATATTCAAGTTTGTGCCCATTTCCTCTTGTCCTGTCCCTGGGTACCACTGAAAAAAGACTGGCCCTGTCCTCTTGACACCCTCCCTTTAAGTATTTATAAGCATTGATCAGATCCCCCCTCAGCCTTCTCTTCTATTAAGACCCAAGTCCCTCAGCCTCTCCTTGTCAGGGAGATGCTCCAGGCCCTTCATCATCTTTGTAGCCCTCTGCTGTACCCTCTCCAGCACTTGCCTGTCCTAAAAACTTAGATTCATCTGCAATGTAATTATCAGTAATAATCTTTTAGAGCAGCTGATAGCTCATAGAGATAAATCTTGACATGCCAAAGCACAGGGCTACTCTGACATATGAATGGCATACCACCACCCCACGAAATGTGCAATGCCTTCCCTCCCTCCATCTCTGAACCAAAACTGAAGCCAGACTATGCTCAGAAGCACTCCAGTAGCCCCTGCTGTGCACCCGAGCCAGAGCTACAGGCTTCAGAGATCAACTGATTTTTCTATAGCATTGACAGTCTTGCTCCTCTTTGCCCTGCAGAGCTAACACAGCTCATGAGGGACCCAGACCCATTAACAACTTCGTTTATTAAGATCCTGCAACCATGTGACTGGTGCCCCAGTAAAGCCTGCTGGACTATCAACCAACATAACTGTTACTGATGGTGATGAGGCAGAGGACCAGTCCTGGCTTGGCCCTCCGGCTCATCTCTCTTCCAAGGTGGACTGGTACACAAGTGAGATGATTGTGAAGAACTAGTGGAGCTGAAGTGACACACAGCCTTGATGAGAATAAATTTCTCATCAAAGCCCTGTCTCTGGCATTGTATCTGCCTGTTCAGCCCTTTCCACCTGCCCTCACCTGCTTTGTGGGAAGAGCGACCTAAGTGAGCTGGCAGCGGGAATGCCTTCAGACAAGGCAGATCTCCCCCTGTGTGTAAACAGAGATTAGATCCACAGATTGCTGAGAAGCAGAGAGGATGAGATGCTGCAATTCTGGTTTGATACTCGCTTGGCAGAGATAAGCTGTGTTTTATAACACTCCTGTGCCTGATGCTCTTCCCTGGTGCCTTCCTCTCCTCCTCCTCCTCCTCCTCGTTTTGCAGGGCACTCAAACCACAATGCAACCTTCTTCATGTTATCTCACCATAACTGTGGATAGTATTGCCTTTTAGCTCTGACAGAAGTTTTCTGTATTGACAACCTGCTGTTTCTGCCGAGCCAAAGTGTGGCTGGTGCTGCACAGTAACAGGTCCTTTACTGAGCTGATGTGGTGCCACAGTTTTCCCACCCATGAAAATGAGGTTATATGGATCTTTGTAATGCGCTTTGATGCCTTCAAAATAGCACTGCTGTTGCTTGAATTGGGTATACCTCAGCTGGCAATCATGCACCTCTTTTGCCTATCCTTTTCTTTTCTTATATATATTTTTTTTCATGCTGTGTTTTCTGGGCATCTCCCTTTGATTACTTACCTTTGGGATTATTTCTCCCCAGGTGCATGGCTAGCCCCCATCTCTCCTTCTTCCTCCCTGCCCAAGCAAGATAGGTTCCTTTTGCATTATTTCTTTGTTCTCTGTGGTATTTGCAACACCCTTCCAGCCTTGTATCACCTGTGAATTCCATTCCTCCTAGTTGTGTTTTCCCCGACTTTGCAGCACCTAGTATGACGAAGCCTTTTGTGCTGCTCTTGCTGCAATTGAACCTGATACTTGAAAGGAGGAGAAAAGGTTGGAATAAACTGCTCTGATGATTCATCCCCGGGGCTGAGAGATTTGCTCCTTTGATATCCGTCCCTTGATCAGAGCTCTGCTATGTTATCTCTGTTTGTCTGGGGAGACTTAATTCCTGGCACATTTGGGCTGGTGGAATCCCAGATACCAGGGCTGGTGACTGGTAAAGGAGCACACTGCATTCTTCTCCAAGTCTAGATATCAGAGTCAGTAAGGTTTGATGCTCCAGAGCCTATAAACACCCTAAGACAGGCTTTGTCTGCATTAAATGCAACCGAGAAACCTCTAACTTTCTTTGATGTCCCAAAATCCATCACCTGCTCTCTCTGTATCTTACACCCCTGCAGACGTGGAGCAACAGTTTCTCCTTCTTCCTGCCTTGTTTTGTGGGCAGATTTCCTTACAAGCTCACCCTCTACCTGTGTGCCACATGCTCACAAGCTATTGAGGTCCCTTTCACCGTTCCTTAATGAGACTGCGCACTGATCCACTGGTCATAAAGCAGGATGAGTGAAAACCATGAAACCATCATGGAAAGTCTAGCTTGAGCCTAGGCTACCTCAAATATGTTGGTTAAAAGCCTAATATCAAAGGGCTGGATGAGTGGGATGGATTCCCAGGTATTGACAACTGAGCTGGAAAAGGGGCCATGGAGAACCCACAATTTTGGAAACTGGGCTTAAGTGGGAATTCTTTGGAAGATTTGCCTAGGAACAAGTTGGGGGAGTCACAGAGGAACGACATGTCTGTAGTGGGTTTTCCCAATGGTGGGAGAGCATTTTCTCTACATATAAATTTTGATTAAAATGCTCTGCATTACATGAAACAGTTGAATATGATTTTAGATTTCAAGACCTCAGACAGCTTGGTGCTATGGCAATACCCACCATTAAAAATCTTCATAGCTTTTTTTAAAGAGAAGGGGAAAACATTCAAGTACTAAAAAAAATGAAAACATAAGAAAATCCCTCATCCTCTTTGATTTTAGGAAGAAAATATACCACAGATAACACTGACAACAGTTAAGATCCATTATTCTAGGGGAGTTAGTCATGATGGACCTTGTTGTTATTTATATATGGACTTCTTTCTTCAAAGACAAAACACGCATTGAAAAGGGAAAGGAAGACTGATTTAGGAAGAAAGTACACCTTCCATTTCTGATGCTGGACTCTCACACTATCTCCTGTCCAAGAAATTGCTGTACTTGCACACTGCCCATAAACTTGTAGCCATACAGCCAGAGAAACGGCTTTGGACAGCAACCACAGATGCCTTGTGAACACGGAGTTGAGAGACAGAAGGTCAACTGAAAAAGCATTGTGAAGGATGGGTGAGAGCAGAAGAATCATCTACTACATTTCAGGAGATGTTGGAATGAGGCTAAAAGTGGTAGATGTGGTGACACCGTCCAGGATCTTCTCTTCTGTCTACTCTGATCACATTTTTTTTAGCAGACCAGGGAAATAAAATCCTACAGATGAGACCCAGGAAACTGTGGAAGCACTGGCAACGCTGGCAGAGTTCTTCTCACCCAGTTTCACCTTCCACTTGGCATCAGGGTCAAATTACACTTCTCTTAGAGGGTCTCACTGTATGAAGGACTTCAGGAAGGATATATGAGCAGAAAAAATCCATCTCATGGTTATGATCAACAGCTTTTCCTTAACTGCTTTGTTGGAAACTAAGCCCATTCATTTCTTGGCCCTTACATTTCTTTCAGTGGGCAGATTTAAAAAAAAAAAAAAGGAGAGAGAAGGAGATAAAGGTAGAGTATTTAAATATATATATATGTGCTGGTATGGCACAGATTTTCACTTTGACTTTTAGCTGGTTTTACTGAAAAACACTGCACAGCAAAATAAGTTGGGCTTTTATTACTCCAAATAATTTAAGAGAAAGGGGCTGCAGACTGTTCCCTTCCTTCTTGAACTGAAACCACTTAACATGGGAAGTTGACTCCTAAATTACATTTACAGAAGGAAAAATGGAAGGCAGATAGGAAATACCGACGAATGTTATTTAAGGCTTGCAGACTTCCTAGTCCCTCCCCCAGTCTTTTTTAGGTAGGTGTTACCATAGCTCCCCTTACATCTTCCAGCCCTAAGAAGTCTTAACTTAATTTTTGTGGCTCTGGATGGCTGCTATGTACAGTAAAGTACCAGCTCTGGTGCTATCTAGCTCTAGGCCAAGAACACCCTAAGAGAAAGGGAATCCTTTCCCTTTTTCTTTCTGATTACCCAACTGAAACTTGGTTATATTCCCTCACTGGGAATATATTTTACCACTTCCAGAATTTTTCAGCCCAGTTGAAAAAAAAAAACAAAAAGCAGCAGTGTGTTTATGATTTTCTGGAATAAATATTCCTTTCCACTGCTTGTCCCCAGTACAGCAAGGTCATACGTGTTAGGGGAGGAAAAAAAGCCTCCCTTTCAGGTACAGACTCATTAACAGTATTTGCAAGGCCATTGTGAGAACAGGCAAACACATGGATGTGACTAGATTACAGCATAGTCTACACTAGAAAAAAGTGTAGAGAATGATCAATCACCAAAAAGGAAAAGTCTTTGAAGGAAAAATATGGTGCTTTGAGAGAAGTAAATTCAAGTTCAAGTTACAGCCAAAGAACTAACACACTGAACTAGGTGGTTAAAAGGGGAATAGACTGGGAATGTTGCAATGTGAAAATGTTTTATCCAAGTATTAATTTTCCACAGGGTTTGCTTTTAAAAATGTTTTTAGATTAAGCCACTACTATCAATGTCAATCAAAAAAAGCCTTGCAACTGTTTAAACAAAGCAGGGCATTTGTTTAGAGCTTTAAAGAAACGATAAGAACTATAAAACAATAGTGTCAAAGCCTTTTTCTTAAAACAACTCCATTGAATCCAGCTTTGAACACTTAACTGAAACCACATTCAGCAAGTTCAAGGACTGAAAAGCATACTTGTTTTAAAAGCTAACTTGGACAGAAAAAAAAAAAAAAAGAAGCTTGTTTGCCAATATTACTAGTTGCTGAAAGAGACTGTATGGCCCAGAAAGCCTCCAGAGGGTTGCCAGGTGCTCGCCTGATGCTAGCAGGACGTGAGCCCACAGCACAGGTCCCTCTGGGGAGAGACACCTCCCCGTGCACCCCCCGAGTAGGGTCTGGTGAGGCCAAGCCTCCAAGAAGCTTGGTGTTCTCCTGGTATAAGGATAGCAACAAGGACTTCTAAACTGTTGCAGCTCAAACTGCCACAGCTCTGCCAGACAAACAGGAATGCAGCTAAAGCGACGCTCCTGTTGGTGGCATCAGCTGCGTCTTCGCTGAAGAGGCTGTTGGACCGAGCTACACCAAGAAGAGGTGAGCCACAGGGGCTCGAGCTGTGACCGGACATCTCAGTCTATTCAGGATGCTGTCAGCTTTAACTTTCAGTTCTTGCTGTGTTACCACACTGACCACGCTGTACACATCAAGCCTTGTTGACACGTTAGCGGTCGTGGGACATTTTGCCAGAACACAGACATCTCAGAGCCAGGTCCATTCAGTGTCTTTATCCAGATCCGAGCATTCCCATTTGACTCTATCTGATTCCTCTTTTAGGAGAAAAGAGAAGCAACTGACAAATGAAGAGGCCTGAAAGGTAGTTTATTACCTAAAAGCCCACTGAAAAAAAGAAGCAGACCCCCACCCTGCCCAAGCAAATCAAAAGCTCTTGCCTGGCAGGATGATTTTGCTGACATCCCCTATGAAAGGCGTAGAAGACACTGGGGCAGTCGCCAAACATGGCTAGGCAGTGATTGTTAGAAGAAAATCAGGTTGTCACAACCATATGGACTGTGCCCCTGAAAGGACCCAGTTGGCGTGTCCTCCACCTTCTGCTCTGCTTAAGCATCTTCTGAATGATGTCCACAATCCTAGCCCAGTTTTCAAGTCTGTTTTTTCATCCTTTCTTGTCACTGGAGCTACCCCATCTGTAGTACCTGTGCCCACTGCTTTGTGGCTATTTGGGGCAAGTCAGCATGAGCTGCAACCACCTCATGGAGGGTGTCGGAACAGAGAGTGAGGACTTTTCCTCTTTCCTCCTGCTCTCTCTAACTACTGTCTTCCTTTCTAACATGCCTGTGAAGAGTTTACCCTGCTTTTATTGGAGTGGGCTTTCAGCTTGATGGTACAGAAGAGCAGATGAAGGTTGTATAGGATATTGGAATGCCCTCTGAGCCAAGAGTGTGAGCCTGGGAAGACTTTCGTGGAGAACATGTTGAGGTAATAGTGAGCATTAGGGCCCAGCCTGGAAGAAGACAGTACCAAACCAAGCAGGGTTTGGCTCAGTTTGAAGCCAAGCCACCTCTGCTGGTTGCCTGCAGCGCTGGTTTTCGGGAGCTGCTGCCTTTGCCACAGGCTGTGTCACTGGCTTAATGGGGGAGAGAAGCTCTTCCCCAAGAGGTGGTGCTGCTCTGAAACCATGGAGGGGGGTGAGGCTCCTTCAGGAGGTTCCTTCAGCTCCCCTCTGCCTCTGGGTCCCCCTCCTGCCCCCGGGGGAGGTGGGTCCTTCTGTGCTGCCCCACTCACTGGTCCAGTTGGGCAAGTGGCTCTGCTCCCAGGGGCAGCACCATCCTCCTCCCCGGAGGATGCACTTTGTAGTGCAGGTGACCATGCTGGTTTATCATGGCCTTGGGCACTTTTCAAGACAGATCCCAGACACCTTTCAGAAGCAGCTGAAATCAAGGAGACCAAGTGCAAAGTACTCAGCCAGTGAGACCCCCCCCAACAAGCACACAGATACCCACTGCCACCCACGCCACCAACCCTTGCCATGTTTTCTGCCAGCTCTTCAGATGAACAGTCTTAGAAGACATGTTGACACCCTCTAGGTCTGCTAACTTGTTTTCGTTTTCCGACTGCCCCTAAGGCCTTGAAAAATCGAACGCCTACATCCAGACACGAATAAGGAGCGCATGACATTCTCCTCGACAGGCCCCAGAGCTGCCCAGCAGGGCCCCAAGCTCCGTACAGGCCGTGTCATCCCCGTCTCTCCCTTTGCTTAATCAGCGAGGGCCTGAGGGCAGACAAGAGGGACCGTGACCTGAGCCCTTGTAGCGCTTGCAGCTCTGAAACATGGAACGATTCAGAAGCAAGGGATGAGCCACAACCACCATGCAGAGGCTGCTGCAGAATATCTGTCATATCGAGGATGTCCTTGGGATTCCGTCAGGGCAGACGTGCTCAAAACCCCTTTTTTTTTTTTTTGCTTTAATTTTTCCCAGTTAATTTCCTATTTAAAACTGCATTCCTTGTGGTGCAGAGAGTTTGTTTCATGCAACCTGAAAACATAATAATGACTGCCAAGTTAAAGAGACCCTAGCCAGGCCCTTAGTTCCCTCCAGTCTGCACCTCATGGGAAAGGGACTGGTCCCAAGGCAGCAGAGTCATGCTGTGGTGTGGCAAGTGAGTTGAATGGCCTGGCCATGAAGGCTCAAGAGAAGTTGCATTGATTTTCAGGTTCACCCACCGGCCAGTCCTGCAGTGCCTTTTGGTTTCCCACCCAGGAATCTCAGAAGGCTCCCAGGTTGGCCCTGCTCTACAGAGAGGGGAAGACGGGCCTAAGAACCTGCCACGAGACACAGAGCAGCAGTAGAAATGCTGGTGGAAGTGATGTTCTACATCCTTCTAAACTGGTCTAAATCCCATTTCCTATGGTCTTGCTCACCCCTGCCTGTTCTGTTCTTCTCCCTGCTGATACTTGAACACCCTCATGCAAGGAGGTTCCCCTCCCTGGCCTGGTGGGTACTGGGTGCTATCACGGGCTTGGGAAGAAGACAGTGACAAGCACCTGTGGAGCAATGAGGTGCAGACGGGTGCAGGGACAGTCCTGGTTAAATCATTTAACACTTCTTTGGATCTGTGCTCTCAGCTCTGACCTTCTGACACAACGCACGCACATGTCCTGGTGCCGAGATAGGGCTGGTTCTAGCAAGAAATATTTGAATCCATTCTGGGACTTCTGTCTGTGAATTGAGAAATACAGACACTAGCTGGAGACTTGCAACGTCTTATGAGATGAAAATAATAAAATCTTCCTAAACATAGGCAGAGCAAAACCTTCTGAGGGGAAGGGATTGGTGCAAGCCCACAGAGTGGACCAACCTGCAGGCCCACCAGCTGAATTCTGTGGCTCTCTCCCTTACCTCTAGTTATTTAATGGTCAGCTCTGCGGGTCCCCCTTGGGTGGGCTGTATGTCAGCAAACATCAGCTAATGCTGCCTTAAAGGAAACTCTTCATCTTCTTTATTCTAACCAGCCTGTGACAGCCTGGCAAAGGCCACAGCCAAGACTAAGCAAATGAAAGGATGTGGCTTTTGAGAGGCCATGGGGAAGCAAATCTGTTAGCTGTGGACCCCACTTGCACTAAATCTTTTCCTGTGTCCATAGTCAAAATGTCTCTGTTGATGGTAGACCTCTGTAGACCAGCCAGCTGAGATTTCTGAGTCTGCTCCCTTATGAAGAAAGGCTGAGAGAGCTGGAGTTCTTTAGCCTGGAGAAGAGAAGGCTGAGGGGAGACCTTATCAACGCCTACAAGTATGTAAAGGGTGGGTTGAAGGAGGATGGAGCTGGACTTTTTTCAGTGGTTGCCAGTGATAGGACGAGGGGCAATGGGCACAAGTTGGAACATGGGAAGTTCCATTCAAATATGAGGAAAAACTTCTTCACAGTGAGGGTGCCAGAGCCCTGGAAGAGGCTGTCCAGGGAGGGTGTGGAGTCCCCTTCTCTGGAGATTTTCAAGACCCGCCTGGATGCTGTCCTGAGTAACATGCTCTAACATGCTCTGGGCAATCCTGCTTCAGCAGGGGAGTTGGACTGGATGATCTCTATGGTCCCTTCCAACTCTAAAAGAAATTCGGTGAAATTCAGTGAAAATTCAGTGAAAATGAGATCTGGTGTTATATGTGACTTGTCCAGCCTTTCTGGGTCTGCTGTGGTGCAGACATGGTGAAGATGGGCCAGATGCATTTTCAGCTGGCTCCTGCAAATGCCTGCATGAAGGAAATTCCTTCTCTGTTTCAAAAAAAAAAAAAAAAAAGTAGGTTCTAGCCCCCAGGTTTGATCCTTATCTGGGTTTCCCCCTTGCTCCATCTCTGACACCTGCACCAAGGGTGTGGGAAGTGCTGCCAGGTTGGGAGGGGGTGTGCGTGCTTGTGTGCTTGGGTCTTGTGGGGGTGTCAGTGTGACACAAGCAATGAAGCAAAGGTCTCAGAAGCCTCACCATAACCTGGAGGCAGCTTGGGTTTGCCTGGCACGGTACAGAGCAGCTCAGCAGCAGATCTACCTCCCGCCTACTCCCATGTGGTGGACAT
>JAHREE010000287.1:0-11919 GCA_033628505.1 Tringa tobata
CCCCAACACGCTTGCAGAGCCACAGGCTTCCCCCTGCGCAGACTCACATCGTCGTTGCCATCAGCCAGGTCCTGGGCTGTCTCATCCTCCATGTTCCTCAGCAGGGTGTCAGCCCCAGAGTGTGAGAGGATGGCGGCGATGGCAGCATCCTTGCGGCCCACGGCCAGGTGGAGCGGGGTGCACCCGTTGTACATCTGGGCATCCACGTACGCCCCGTTGCGCAGCAGGAACTGGACAGCCCGGCGGTTGTGGCACTCCACAGCCAGGTGCAACGGAGTCTTCCCGCTTGTGCCCTCCTGCAAACCACAGACCACAAGGGCATGGGTGCAGGGTCCCCTTGGACGGGCCCCGCAGCACCTACCTGCACCCCTGTGACAGGGTGCCGAGGGTGCAGTCCCCACCCCGACTGCTGTCACGGCACCCAACGGCTCCTCTCTTCTCCCCCAAAATTCAGTGCCACCAAGCCCCACAGCAGTGCCCGCCCTGAGGCCAGAGGGAGTGCCCAAGGGAGCCAGGCACCGTGCTCAGCCTTACCCGAACATCGATGTTGGCACCGCTCTCCAGCAGCAGAGACATCATGGGGATGTTCCCCTTCAAGGTGCTGATGTGCAGACAGGCCAAGCCTGGGATGGGCATGCAAGAGAGAGAAACACAGTCAGCCCGGACCACCCCGAGGCACGCCAGCCCTGATCACAGAATCATAGAACCATCCAGGTTGGAAAAGACTCTCAGGGTTATCGAATCCAACCATCTACCCTACTCTACAAAGTTCTCCCCTACACCATATCCCCCAACACCACCTCTAACCGACTCTTAAACTCATCCAAGGATGGTGACTCAACGACCTCCTTGGGCAGCCTGTTCTAGTGTCTCACCACTCTTTCTGTGAAGAGTTTTTTCCTAATGTCCAGTCTAAATCTACTCTGTTGCAGCTTGAATCCATTCCCTCTTGTTCTATCACTAATTACCTGTAAGAAGAGACCAGCACTAACCTCTCTACAATGCCCTTTCAAGTAGTTATAAAGAGTGATGAGGTCACCCCTCATTCTCTTCCTCAAACTAAACAGTCCCAGCTCCCTCAATCGCTCTCCATGCGATTTGTTCTCCATGCCCTTCACCAGCTTCGTGGATGCTCCTGGATCCCAGCACACACAACGCGCGGTCTCTGCCCCAACCCCACCACCGGGCTGTCCCTGGCTCTCACCTTGCCAGTTCTGGAGCTGCAGGTCCTGTTGGTGCCCGTGGGTCTGCGCCGTGCCCTGCGGTGGGGCTGAGCCCCGCAGGAGCTGCTGGGCGCACTGCAGGTGCTGCTGCTCGCAGGCCAGGTGCAGCGGCGTGTTGCCGTTGCGGTCCTGCAGCCCCGCGTTCACCCCCTTGTGGATCAGCGCCTGGATCACGCTGGGCTGCTCCAGGTACACGGCGAGGTGGAGCGGGGTCTAGAGAGGAGGTGGGGACAGAAATGAGCAAAGAGAGGGGACGCCCTGCAGGATACCAAGCGTGATGAGCCACACTTGCCTATGGGAGCCAGCCTGGTGGCACGGGCAGGCACGGGCAGGCTGTTGCACAAGAGCCCATCCTTGTCCCAGGGTTAAGCACGGCTGACACCAGGGGGGTGCAAACGACTTGCCGCTGCTCACCCCCCTTCAGCTCAAGGATCACCCATGGGGGCAGATCTCACTCTCCCAGGTTATCTACTCTGCCACATTCAAGCCATGCTTGCTCCACCCTCTGGGACTGCCTGTGACGTCCTGGGGGCCTCGTAAAGGACCCCTTCACCTTGTCATGCTGGGAACTGCCACAGCTCTCTCTCAGGGTATCTCCCACACCCTTCTTCCCCTCCCTGAAAAGAGGCTGCCCACATGGGACCTTCACCATACTCTGGAGGAATTGGGTGGAGGGTCCTAAGGAAAGGGCAAATGGATTGGACATCTTTCCAGGGAGCAGCCTGCAGCACCTGCCTTCCTCCCATCTTCTGCCTATCAAATCTGCATACCTGGAAAAGATCATTTTGGATCTCCAGCACCTCCCTGGGCAGCTGAGCAATGCAGCAGAGTGCCACAGCTGGGACACAGTGGATAATGGCCAGGTGAACCAATCTACAGAGGGGATAAAGGGAACAGGAGAGGAAAAAAAAGAAAAATTAGTCCTGAGTGCCATGCTGAGGAGCAGAGGTCTTCCACTGCTGCATGGAGGAAGAACCTCCTCCAATCCCCTTCCTTTTCCACCAGCTCAGAGCTCCTCCATCCTGCCCTCTCCCCAAAGGAGATCAGCAGCAGGGCAAGGCAGGAACATGGCCCGAGGCTCCCCAGGGCAGTCCTTCACTCCGATTCCCGTGGGAAATGGACCCCCCTGTCCCCACTGAGCACTGCAGAGTCCTCCCTCAGACCTCACAGCATGCACAGGGCTTGGACCCGGCACTGACCAGAGCCAGGCTTCCAACTGGGACAGGTCCAAAGAGCCTGGGATGCATTTCGCAGAGCCCAAAGGCCGAGTATGGTGGCTGTGGATGGACGTCTGGGCTCCGGCAGCTGCCGGGGGAATTCCAGTTCCCCACTGCTGGCTGTGCACTGCACTTCTGCTTTCCCCTCCACGAAGACAAGCAGCCAAAGCCAGGCAGGAGCCTGGCGCCGGTCCACGATCACCTGTGCGGCACAGTCCCTGTGCCAGCCGGTCTGTTGGCCCACACCGATTTCCTCTTCTCTCCCCCACATCCTTCCCTTTATGGCACTGCCGTGGCAGGGCTGGCACGCAGCCCGCCGGCACAGAGGGACACCAGGGGTGCAGCCAGAAGAGCCTGGTGGCCAGCAGGATGCTCACATCCTCGGGATCGTGGCACCCACAGCCATGGGGTGGCCAGGAAGCCTGGAGTCCCCCAGCCCAAGGAGAGGTTTTATCTCCAGCCTGGTCTGACGCCGGCCCCTGACGCAGTCAGAACAGAAGTGAGAGCATGACGGAGGCAGAGCCGAGAGGGAATTTCCAGTCCCCTCTCGTGAACTGCTGTGCTCCCAGACCCCCCTGCGCAGAGGGACCAGCCACTTGCCACAGGGCAGCCCCCTCGGGCCACCCCTGCCCATGGCAGGCAGCAGGGAGGAGCAGGCAGCAGCTCCTGCTCTGCAGAGCAAGGCAGGCATGAGCTGAGCCTTCCGCCACCTCCTTGCCACCATGCTGGGGCCTCTGGGTGGCTTTTATCTTCGGCTGCGATCAGCTCCAAAGCAAAGGCCAGGCTCTGAGCACCCATGCTGCTTGGCGGAGGTGGGCAGGGACAAGGGCCGGAGGGAGCTGTGCCAGCCCCGAAAAAACAACCAGCTCACCAGATAGCCCAGCTTCAGGATGCCACCTGGAGCGTAGGGGATGGACAACATCCCTCTGCAGGTGGGAAGGCAAGACCTGGCCCTAAAGCGTTGCGGCAAAGAAGCAGGGGTGGGACTGTGCTCTTGCCAGCTGCAGCAGGGACAGGGATGTGCCAAGGAGCCCGGTCCACAAAATGCCCTTTACTCATCTACTCCCAAGCGCCGCCCAAGGGTTGAGCCAGCTCCTGGGACCCTGGGAATCCTCAGCTGACCCCCAGTTTCGGTGGCAAAAGAAAGCCGGTTCCTCTTCGCCTTCCCGCCAGGCGAGAGACTGACAGGAGAGAGGCCGCATCCGCGGGGAAGCCCCGGGTCACACCGTGGCAGGGAATTCCCCGCTGGAAGAAGAGGCCACCCACATTTGCCTCCACACCGCTGTGGGGTGCCCCCTCACCGCCGGTGCTCCCCGGGGCAGGGGAGGGGGCCGCAGGTCAGGGCCGAGCAGCCCCACGGGCAGGGTCTGGCTGCCCTCGGTGGACCACGGGGCAGAGGGCACAGCCAAGGTGGCCAGGCCAGGCTAGCTGGGGGCAGGAACGAGGGGCAGAGCTGGGCAGCGAGCTGCAAGAACACCCCTTGCCTCAGCGGGCTGTCACCGGCCCGGGGTACCATCCGGGCAGGGACATTCCCTGCTGGGTTTTGCATCAGGCCCCCGGTCCCGGCGGTGGCACCTGTGCCGAAGCGCCCTTCGCCTGCTTGCAGGGACAGCCCCAGCCTCTCCAAACCCGCTCCCAGGCACCACCTGCGGGAGGAGGCCGTGGGATCTGCCTTTTTCAGGTACGGCGGAGATAAGAGCGCTCAGGCAGGGGACTTTCCAAGGCAATTCGGCTTGAACTTTAAACCTCTGCTGCTTTCACTTTCCAGAGCAAGGCTGGGCTCCCGGGGGAGAGAGCAGCGCCCCGGGGTTGCGTCCCACAGCAGGCGGCCCCCGTGCCCCCAGGAATCCCCCCCGGCCCTTCTGCCATGACCCACGCCATGCCTCACCGCCACGTGGGGACAAGTGGGGCAGTCACTCGGGGGAGGTGGAAACCCCGGGCAGACCTCAGCCACCGCCGGCACCTTGCTCTTCCTGGGCTGGGTGGCTTTGCAGCTCAACGAGGCAGCGGAGCCACCTGGGGCTGAGCCGATGCCAAGCGAGTTTGGGCATCTATGCCACAGAGGCGATGGGGGCGATTGTCCCTACCTGGCCAGAGCCCAGGCTTTCACCTTGAGGCTGGGGCATGCCTGCTTTGAAGGATTGCTTCCCCCCGCTCCCCCTTCCTTCTCCACCCCGGCGCAGCCTCCTCCCGCGCTTTCATTTCTGCATTCGTCCCTCTCTTTCCTCATTGCCAGCCCTCAGCTTCCTGAAACAGCTGCGAGAGCTGTGAGCTACTCAGGGGAATCGCGGCGAGGCCGTCAGGCTGGGACGAGCCCAAAAGCCTCGGTGCACCAAGGCACTCCGTGCCACAGGCAGCGATGCCCACCCGGAATCGGGATCGCCTCTTGAACCCGGGAAACCTCCCACACCCAGGAGAGCCGAGGCGCAGGCATGGTGCCAATCTCCACTTTCCTCTGGCCAAGGCCACAAGCACATCTCTCTCTCTGCCACACGGTCCAGCCGCTGACAGGCTGCTGCATGCTGGCACTTGGCAGTCACAGCCGAGACCCAGAGCCAGGGCACGGTGACAGAGAGACACCCACTCCCTGCCGGACACCCCTCCTCACGGTCCCCTGCACCTCTGCCCGCAGCACTCCTGTCTCCAGCCACACGGGTGGGTGCCCAAGGGGACTTTTGGAAAGGGTAACAGGGAGTTTTGGAATGGGCAGGGGCTGGAGGAGCTGTGGGCACTCATTAGTGCTCTGAATCACAAAGGTCCCATGGGCAAAGGGCACTCCTGACACAAGGTGATCTACCCATCATCAGAGTGATAACGATCCCGGAGCAGAGAGGTCAAGGCCATCCCTGAGGATGTCCTCAGGTCTGAACACGCAGCACTGCCATGGTCCTAGTTCAGGCACACAACACCCATTTCCACAGTGCTGTCCATCTCCCAGGCTTCTGAGTGACCTCAAGTGCCCAGTAGGAGAAGTGCCCATGTCTGAGGATGCCTGCTCTGAGACACAAGCAGAACTGATGAAGTCCCACCAGTTCTCTGGCTACCCTCTTCCCTCTCTCTAGAAAAGGGGCTGACCAGCAGATCCCCCCCCCCGAGCTGTGGAGCAAGACACCTTGTCCACAAAGCAGCCTCTCCCTTCACCATCTCACCCCAGAAGCACCCAGGACAAGGCATCCACCATTCAGTAGAATTTGCTTTGACAAATTTTTCTTCTTCTCTAGATAAGGTCCCTGTCTGTAGTGGGAACAGTTTGCTCCTGGCTCCCTATTTTGGCAGAGCGGAGCAGTAGGAAATCATGCAAACAATTCACCCAAGAGAAACTCATTCAAGGGAGGAAATGGCCCCAGCAGCAATAGAGAGCAGAACGAGGGAGGAGGAAAACAGCAGGGGAATTCCACTGCTTACCCTGCTCTCCTGTTCCAGCCCCGTAACCTGTTAACCGCTTCCTCAGCATCAGCGTGCACCTCTGCCAGCAGGTTCAGCAAGCACAGCTCCATCCTGCCCTGTAGCCCTCTGCCAGCCCAGCCCAGCTCCCTTCCTCCCCACATACCAATGTGATGCTGCCCAGCTCCATAAAACTGTGCCAGCTTCCCTCCGGCAGCTCCAGGAGAGCAGCAGATCCCAGCCGGCTGTAGGTTGATCCCCATGTCCTCTGCTCCTGCCCTGGGTCTCCTGCAGGTTGCAAAGCCCCTTCAGCCACCGGGCAGCAGCTGCTTCCCAGCCTGCTGGTCCTGGGGCCAGAGGGATGGGTATGAATGATGAGCAAGCAGGGCAGGCAGCCTCCACCTTTCCTGTGGTGCTCTGCAGAGGGTCTGGTCCAGCTGCAGGTGTATGAGGGGTGCTCGAGGCTGACTGGCAGGGGAGGCGTTGCGAGAGGGCTGTGGGCACCTTGTTTTTCAGTGAGGTGAGAGAGGAGGGGGAGGTGGGTAAACGAATGTGCCCCCATTCACCCACATACTGCACCCCTGGCCTTACATCCTCTAGACTCTGCACCCACGTGTTTGAGCATTTTGCTCCGTTTCTGAGCCGGTGGTTGGTCCTGGATTGCAGAAACCTTAAACATCAGATGCAGAACAAGGGGTCGGTCCTGCACTGGCCTCACTGCAGAGGTGAGCCAAGCCAGGTCAGCCCATCCCAGGAGGACAGAGCTGGTTTCACAGACATGGGCCAAGAAGCAATATGAATGATTACAATAAGAGCATCCTGAAAGATCCATCAGCCGTGGCAACTCCCATTTCAAATGAAGCAAATTCCCATTCTTGCCCATCAGGAAGAAAATATGTTCTACAGTTTCCGTGCACACAGAGATATCTCAAGGTCAGAACAGCTCCTTGCAAGAGGTCAGTGCCTGGACTTTGCCAGAGCCAGTACAACACACCCTAACAATCATTTATAGCCCCATGCACACATCCTTGCTGCCTCAGGGTTTTCTTTTAATGAGGCACCAGCCATGGGTCTAGGATGTCTCAGGGTCCCCCTTCAGCCCTGCATCTGCCCCAGTCAGAGGGGCTTCCCATCTCCGGGACGTAGAGAGCATCCCACGCAGCTCACTGAGAGGCACCCAGTAACCACTCTCACAGCTCAGAACCCACAGCCTCTCTTCCTACACAGTCACATCTGACTCCTCTTTTATCCACTTTGTATTAAAAAAAAAAACCCAAACCAACAAAAATCAAAACTTTCTTTGTTAATTTAGCTGAGCTCAACCCTTTCCCAGCAGCAGCCAGGCCTGCCTGCAGAGTGCAAGGAACTGAAGCCCTTCCCACCTCGACTGATCTGTTACAGCTAGGCATCAGGCTTCTGCATCCCAGGACATGGAAATTTCCAGCCATTCTTTCCCTTTCCTTCGTGCTGAAGTTCCCTGTGCCTCTCCCCAGCTCCAAGGCAAACTTATGCAGGTGGAAAGTCTGAAGAAACTTCCTCCAGGCCAGGCTGAAGTCATCCAAACAGGAAAAAAAAATTAAATCTCTTCTTGTGTGCGCAATCTCAGAGGGCTGCCAGGACTTACCCACCTTATGCCAAGGCCGTACGTGTGTGACCCCTGTGGCAGCCAGCAACTTCTGAGGCATCCAAAAGGAGCCTGTGCAGAGCTGCCTGCCCTCACTTGGAGGAGCACCAAGCCCTCCCTTCTCACCAAACTCCTGAACAGCCACAGGGACCAGGACCCAGCAGGTTCCCTTCTCCCTCCGGCCAGCCCCTTGTTAGGACTCATTTTCTTCTCTGCCTCACAGTGGTGGTGCACTAGGGAGCAACCTGGCATGGACTTGAACTTCCCTGGCAATCGGGCGAAGAGCTTTCAAAGCCCCTCCGGAAAAAACAAGAGCATCCCTACTTCCCGTTACCTACGGCCATCCCAGCAACAGCCCAGCCCAGCCGAGCAGGGGGCTCCCAGTGCAACCAGGTGCACTCTCTGCATCAGGATTCTTTAATCTTTAACCCTTTCCCCCAAACCGTAGCCCTCCAACCCTCTGCTTCTTTTTCCTTCTTGCACAGTGGTTTCCCCTTGCTGTTGCACGCTGTGTGCTCCCCCAGGGGCACATGCTGGGATCCGGGGGGACACTGAGCAAGCAGCCATACCAGGGCAGGCAGCCTGAATGGGGACAACCTCCATTCCCCTGCATGGGGAGGATGTCCAGCACAGGGCTACACAAGATGGAGGGGTTACAGCTGGCACACGCTGGTGAACTAGAATAGATGGGGCTCTTGGGCCCGCAAGAGCAGCCTTGGTGCTCAGTGCCTACCCAGGCAGGCAAGGGCTCGGTAGGGAAAAGCCCCTTCGCTACCATCACGAGGAGGAGAGCTCAGAACATCAGGTCCCGCGGGGCCCCGGTTTTACTCGATTAACTGTCCCCAAGCCCTTGTGAAGGCATCTCAGCCCACGAGTCACTGGCACGTGATTTCTTATCAGCAGACGGGGCAGCACTTGTCTGTGGTGGAAGGAGGAAGTCAGGCTTCCTCCCCTCCCTCCCCGAAACATGCACTCGACCAAAACCCACTCGGTCCCATTTTCCACCTGAAGGAGGACGAGTCCTCCCTCCCGTGATTGAGCTGGGGACCCCTGACCTTCACCCCCGCAGAGGACCTGCGCTGCTTTGCATCCGGAGCCCCGTGCAAAAGATGGATGCCCTCCTGCGGAGGCGCAGCCCCCAGCTTCTCACAGCACGGCCACGGCCAGAGGGCCCAGAGCAAAACTCCACGCACTCTACCCAGCTGCCCAAGGGGCCCATCACCGTGGCATCAGGTACCAACAGCATAAACTGGCGCGTGGCCCAAGGACCAGCATGGGCAGAAAGGGAAACGTGTTTTTAAGTTTAAGACAGAATACGTAGTCTTAGAGGAAGTTCAGCCGAACTTCTCACACTGATGAATCAACTCTGCCTCTCCACAGCTGGCAGAGGTTGCCGTTAGCCCAAGCAAACAGGGAGGTTTCTCCCTTGTGCTGGAACGCAACAGCTGATCCCATCACACCCCATCCCACCCTGAAGGAGCTGGTCCCTCACCTACCCCTTTCCCAGGACACTGGACTCAAGAATCTGCCTGGCGAGGGCAGAAAGAGGGGGTTTCCTTGGTGAATCTTAACAAAGGTTGAGCTCGTCCAGAGGCCGGGGCATGGCAATAAAGCTGCCTGCAGCCTGCTCAGAGCTAGCCATGCCTGCAGCTGGAAAGCCCCACTCTTCACTTCCATGCACAGCAGTCCCATAGGGACTCAATTCAGCAGAAAAGGAGCTGGTTTACATAGAAGAGCCAGATGCTTGGGGATCACTTGATTCACAAGGAAAAGACAGATGCTTGGAGAAGACTGCCTGAGCTTGAGTGCGCAGGGCTTGCTCTCCACCCTGCCGTGGAATAAGCAGGAGAAGTACCACTGCCCTAAGTGCAGCCACCATCTTCTCCCTGTTTCTCATCCTCGGCCTCTCCTGCCACGCCAGCTCTGCTCTCTCTCAAGGACTGATGTGCTGTAGCCCAGTTACTGCAGCTCGGACTTCCCTGAGGCAGAGGGACCACCAATGGCACTGGGGAGGCAGGCTCTGTGTGTGTGTGTGTGTGAAGACGGACAACTGAGGCTTTTGCAAGTGATTCTTGGAAGACGGCACCCACACATTTCACTGGCCATCACACCCACATCTCCCCTGTTGGCCAATTTCCTTCCTCCAGAAGCAGGACCCCTTCTAATTTTGAGCACAGGAAGAGCCAGTTTTAGCCCCATTGCTTCACCCTGCCCGGGCTAACGCTTCTCTCCCGCAGAGGCAGGCAGGAACGAATCCAGGGAAGATCCTGCTGACGCTCCAACTGGCCAAGCACGTGCTCCTCACCTCTGTCTCCACCTTATACACTTCCCCCACAAGCGGGGGGCTGACCAACACAGCCCCCTCCCAGGGAAACTTCGCGGTGACATGGGTGGGCAAGCCCAGGAGAGCCATGGATGGACAGCCAAGACTTCTGCCAGCTCCCTTTGTGTGAGCCCAGTGCTCCTCTCCACTCGGTACCAGCCAGGGCGGCTGGGGAAACAGGAACTTCTCAGCCAAAACCCCTGAACTTTTTTGTATTTTCAGAATTACAATTACAGGAAAGCGTTGTTGCCCAAGTCTTCTGAAATGTAACGATAGTACGATTTTAATTCTCGGCCTGGAGATGTTTTGTGGCAGACATTCAAGCAAGGCACACAAGGAAATGTGCAGCTGACGGAGATGAAAAGAAGCCGATGGGTTTGTTTGGCAGGATGAAAGGGATGCAGCCTGTGGCCATCTGATCTCTTTTCTCTGGGGGACTTTGTGTCACCGGATGAGCAAATGCTCCTTAGACTTAAGCACTGAACCGGTGGCGGTTCAATGAGTCGCTGGGCGCTCTTGAAGTCCCCATTTGAATCGACCGGCGTGGTGGACGTTCAGCATTTCTAAATATAAACGCCGCCTACCTCTGCCGCAGGGTCAGGAGGAGAGACAGGAATAGCAGAGGCAGAAATTCACAGCCTCGCCGCTCTAACCACAAGAATAGTGTTATTTTCCCCAGCGCTGGGAGCGGATCCCAGGAAAGCCAGCTCCTGCACAGACATGGCCAGCTCGGAGCTGTACGAGCTGCACCGCCGGCAAACTTCTAGCTCCCTCCCTCCCTCTTTAGAGATTTCCTGTTCTGAATTGCAGTGTGAGCGAGAGAAAACAGAAGAGCGACTGCAACCATTTGGAGAGCTCTCCGAGAACCTCTCCTGCCTTCCGTAACCAAGGCACCACCAATTAATGTTTCCCTAGTTAATGAGATGCTTGCGTTAGGCTCTGGCTAAGCGAGTCTGACAAGCAAAGGGCTCAGCCACCTTACAAAACAGCCCCAGCAGCAAAAAGCATCTCCGAGCAGCTGCATCCTAAAGAAGAGCAAGCAGGGAGCCCTGGGCACACCAGGGGGCTTTTTTTTGAGGCGTTACTTTCACAGCTCTGCTAAAAAGACCCCCGTCTCTCTCCCTGGGCACCTTGGCTCTAGCGTTACAGCTGGGAAAGGTGGTGAAGCTCCTCCATGCTGAGGAGCCCCAGAGCTTCCCTGTAGATAGGGCAGGACTAGAAAGCAGTATCCAGGCGCCCGGCTGGGGAGCGTGGGAGGCTGGGTTCAGTCTAACCTTGCTTGCTGCGAGGCTTTCAGCCAATCCTCAGAGCAGATCCCACAGTAAGCATTAATGAAGTGATTAGCAGATGCACAGGCACCTAACCAGGAAGTAAACACTGGGGCTGGCTCCCCAGCTCATCTTCAGCCTCAGAACCAGCTGTGTTCTGCCAGGCGAGGACAGAGCCCCCTTGCTGCTCCCACTACTGAAGAGACGTGCTCGCTCCTGTCAGTGCCTCTTAGTTTCTCTTCCTCTCGCACCACTGCTGGGTATTAAACTCCAGCCTGGGTTTTGGGGCAAAGCTTTGCCCTTCTCAGCTGCGAGCTCACTTGGCTCATGCTCTGTGTGTGCTCTCATGATGAGAACCTTCCGTTGAGGGAACGTATGACAGGAAAGAGCCGTGATTAGCTGAAGGCAGTTACCAGAAGCCAAACCAAATACCTCGAGTGTGATGCCTCTGCCTTTGAGAGGGCATTACGGATGTGGGAAGCCCCCCACCCCCGTTAAGAGAAACGCTCGTCTCTGTCACAGAGGCTCAGGAGGGCAGCCCCGCAGCGGGGAGCGCATTACAGCTGTGCTGAGAGCTGCGGCTGCGCAGGCGGGTTGGCAGAGCAAGGAGATTTCCACCTGAGAACAAATAGTTCTTGGGTCGCTTGGTCCATGGCCCCGACACGGCCATCTCAAGGGCTTGCTCCGCACAGCCCATCTCGTTTCGGGTCTCGCTTACCCACCATCTCATGCAGCCAAGCCTTCCCCGCTGGGGAGGAAACATTGCATTCTCTGGGGAAGAGGCAGCAGGGGGGCTTGATTTGCTCCCACACCACCTTCCAGTTGCTAGCGGCCCCAAAGCAAGTAGAAGTTGGCTTCCTACAGCGAGTCTGTTCTGTGC
>JAHREE010000287.1:26675-51587 GCA_033628505.1 Tringa tobata
ACCAAGATCTGTCCCTAGACCTGCCAGAGGTGTTGTGACCTGTGTTTCTTGCTTTAATTTTTTGTGCAGGAGTTGAAGTGCCCCCCACTGCTTTCTGGCAGTGTGAGTCCATTAAGCTCTTTGGGATCCCTGAATGAAAGACCACTCCAGCCCAGTGCTCTCAGGAATGGGGCCAGGAGGAAGGATGGGGCCAGGCTTGAGCTTCACTGCTGTGAGTGGTGTCCTTACAGCTGGTGTTAGCCCCCACAACATCGGAAGTGAGCTTGGGAGCCATGCTGTGTGCAGCTGGGGAAGGAGAGCAAAACCCAATGCCTCTTACTGAGTTTAGTGGCATCTGCACAAGGCTGGGGTTCTTCACACCCACACCCCCCCTCACTTTCGGAGATTGTTGGGTTGGATGGTGTCAAGTCTTCTGTATAAGAAAGCAAATAACCTCTTTGCACGTTCTCCCTTGGGCTGTGATAATGTCAGGTCTCCCTGACCAAGCTGGATCAATACTTGAGACTTAAGGGTATTGCAGAGAATGACAGAGGTTTCCTTAAGTGGGGTTTTTCCCATGTTTTTGTGAAAACCTGCACAGTTCCTATGGCGAAGACTCCAGCGCAATCTCTTTTCAAAGTCCGATTGCTGAAGTCCTGCCCTTTCCTCACCGTGAAAGACCTGAGAGCAGTTTTTCCAGAAGTGTGGGGTTTTTGGCTGTCACAGCCAAATCCCAGTGCAGGCAGGGATATCTGCTGTCAGCCATGACCCACCACTTGCCCTTGCTGCTGCTGCAGATGGGTAGGGTACTCTTCTCTTCCAGCCTCAACACCTTTTAGGACATTATTGCATATTCGCTTTCTCTCCCACCAGAGGTGGCTGCATTTCAGATGTGGAAAAGTACTTTCCTGATTGTGTGGTTTATAAAGCACTTGAGAAGGACTTCAGAGCCCTCTGGGCTGCCAAGTGTTGTGGGAATCGCCATTACCAAGCAGAGGCTTTTCCAGCTGCAGAAGTTCCGTTTCTCTTCCTTACAGGCACCCCTGGGCTGCTTGTGCTGCCCTGGTAGGAAAAATCTGAATGTTGCTGTTGGTCGTTACTGGGAAGAGGGGAGAGGTGAGAGACGTGGTGGGGTGAGCTGTGGTGAGGTGTTCAGGTGGGTCCACCCATCAGTTAGAGCTACCTGTGCTGGTGGGATGGGTGCAGAAGCTGAGGTATGTCGGGGAGATCTCCCAGCCTTCATCTTGCTGTGCTTCGGTATCCCTCCCTGGGACGTGGCAGTGGTGAGGGTTGCTCCCCATTGGAGAAGGGGGATGTTTGGGGTGCCGGCTGGCAGAGTTGCCCTCTGCCACTCTCCTCCACATCCAGCTGGGCTCTGCCTGTCTCCCAAGGAGGGGCAAAGCACCACTAAGGAAAACAGGGGGTGACAGCTGCCCACACTGCAGGACTGCCATCCTGGGGGATATCCTGGCCTGTGGAGCTACAGGGGTGCCACAACAGCCTGCTCCCCTTCCCCCTGCCGCTGCAGCCTACTGACTCCTCTCTTGTTTTCTCTCCCCTTCTCCTGGTCCCCCGGAGCAGCAGCGGCCGGTGAAGCAGTCTCTCAGCAAGTCCCTGTGCCGAGAGTCCCACTGGAAATGCCTGCTGCTGTCCCTCCTCATGTACGGCTGCATGGGAGCCATGACCTGGTGCCATGTCACCAAGGTGACCCGGCTGACCTTTGACAGCGCTTACAAGGGCAAGTCCATGATGTACCACGACAGTCCCTGTTCCAACGGCTATGTCTACATCCCCTTGGCCTTCCTGGTGATGCTCTACGTGGTGTACCTGGTGGAGTGCTGGCACTGCTACACCCGCAACGAGCTGCAGTACAAAGTGGACGTGGAGAGCGTGCATGAGCGTGTGCAGCGGATGCAGCAGGCCACCCCTTGCATCTGGTGGAAGGCCATCAGCTACCACTACGTCCGCAGGACACGGCAGGTTACCCGCTACCGTAACGGGGACGCCTACACCACCACCCAAGTGTATCACGAGCGGGTCAACACCCATGTGGCAGAGGCCGAGTTTGATTATTCCAACTGTGGAGTTAAGGACATCTCCAAGGATCTCATTGACTTGGAGAGCTACCCAGCCACACGGCTCCGCTTCACCAAGTGTTTCAGCTTTGCCAATGTGGAGTCAGAGAACTCCTACCTGACCCAGCGGGCCCGTTTCTTCACGGAGAATGAGGGCCTAGATGACTACATGGAGGCCAGGGAGGGGATGCACCTCAAAAACGTGGACTTCAAGGAATACATGGTGGCCTTTTCCGACCCAGACAACCTGCCTTGGTACGTATCTCACTATGTCTTCTGGGTGGCGGCTCTGCTGACCCTATCCTGGCCCCTGCGGGTGCTAAATGAGTACCGCACCTCCTACGTCCATTACCACGTGGAGAAACTCTTTGGGTTCGACTACGTGGCGGTGACGCCGGCTGAGGAGCGCTCCTTCTGCCGGAGGATGCCCCGCGTCAACACGGTGGACAGCACCGAGCTGGAGTGGCACATCCGGTCCAACCAGCAGCTGGTGCCCAGCTACTCGGAAGCGGTCCTGATGGACTTGGTGGGGCTCTCCGGCTGCACCAGCTACTCCGCTTGCCGGTACGGGGGCTACCGGCAGAACTGCGAGCGGTGCCACAGGACTATAAGCAGCTCCTCCATCTTCTCCCGCAGTGCCCTGAGCATCTGCAACGGCAGCCCCAGGATCCCCTTCAGCAGCAGCCGCTTCTCCCTGGGCCGCCTCTATGGCTCCCGACGCAGCTGCCTCTGGCAGAGCCGGAGCGGGAGCCTGAACGAGCAGAGCTGTCCCACCGAGCAGACCCGTCTCTCCAGCCAGGTGACTGTGGAGGAGGAAGACCCCCCTCCTTACCAGGACGCCCTCTACTTCCCCGTCCTCATCGTGCACCGCAACGAAGGCTGCCTGAATCATGACCACCGTCACCTCCACCGCAATGGGTCCTGCGTGGAGACCTCACTGTGAAAGCAGAGGGCGGTGAGATCTCGTTGTCCGTTGCCTGGCCCGAGCCAGCACAGGATTTGGGGAGAGGAGTGCAGGGGAGGGAGATGGCCCAGGAGGACATCAGGATGGAGCAGACACAGCATCTCTGGCAGCCAGTGAAAGCTCCTCTTGCCGTGGCTCTGACCTCCTGGAGGGGTGAGTGCTGATGCTCCCCCTGACATGGCACAGAACTCTAGACCAACCACCACATGCAAAAAAAAACAACCAACCCAACCCAACCAAAACAACCCCAAAACCGTAATTCATGGCATCAAGATCCAAAGGGGGGAATAAAAAGACAGGCCTGATGCAGGGAGTGGGGTGCTTTGGCTCCCAGCCCTGGCTCCAGGCTTGCTTGTACTCCGAGGAACCAGCAGCCACCAGAAAGCGCCCTGCTGCACCTCTGCCCACCACGCTGCCCAGGCTGGAGCGAGACCCCTCCAGGGGAACGGGCCCTTGGGGAGCAGCGTGTAACTGCCTGTGCCTAAAGGTCCGGGGCACCCAGGTTAGAACAAAGGCTGAAAGCCACGAATCCAGCTCTTCCCCTTCCCCCCGACCGTTCCCCACCCTCCCCACTTTTCTTTTTTTAGACCATGCTTCGACTGTTACTCTGTTCTCACTGCTGGGAATGGCACCGCCTCCAGAGGATCCCGGGCTCGGCTCCTTAGGAAGCCTCGGCACGCCAGCTCCGAGGGTCAGCATCCCCTAGGGAAAGGGCTTTTGGTTTGGGATTACAGCAGGCGGGCAGGCAGCACCGGGGAAGGGACGAGTGTGCAAACCCAGATGGAGGGGAGATCGGCGGCGCTCCTGATCCGCTTGCTGGAGGAGGCCTCAGCTGGAAGGAGAAAACGGGAGGCCCCCGATGAGCTGGGGAAGGGCAAGAGGATGGCACTGGGAGAGAGACGTCGTGGTGACAGGCGGCGCGTCAAGTGGCTGGGGTCCCTTCCTGGCTTTGAAGTGTGTCCTAATCGGTTCAGACAAGCACCAAGGAAGGCTCTGGTAGGTTCAGCTGCAGTTCATCTATTGATAACAGAGCAGCAGAGCGGTGCATGCCTGCAAGAGTGAATTTTGCATGAGATCAGGCTGGGCTCTGGCTGCAGACTCCGAGCTGCAGGCTCCTGGCAGCCTGGCTTTGGCAGAGGGCTCTGAGAGGCTGGGGGGAGAAATGCAAAAGCACGCTGGAGCGTGGGGAACCTGGGCTGGGGAAATGGGGAGCAGAGGGCTTCCCCTTCTGTGGAGCCCCACCGTGGATGCAGGACCCGCAGCTGGCAGGCAGGGAGGCGCCTGCCGTGAGGGATGCTCTGCAGAGCAGGGACTGGGAATACACTGGAGGGGAACCCGCTGAAAACCAAGAGGTTTGCACTACAGACATTTTTGCAGAGAGGTGTCAGGCTGTGAGAAGTGAGGTGGCTTCTGTGTAGCCCATTAGCCTCTGGCTTCCTCTGCCTTGCTCTTGTCAGGGCAGGTTGGCCTGCTCTGAGCTCTGTGCTGCCCCTTCTGTCCTGCTGGGAAGGATCTCGGGGATGCTGGGCAAGGAGCCTTCGTGTCACTGGAGCTGCATCAGTGGCTGCAGCGTGCAGGCACACAGCTTTCCCTTCTCTGTCAACACATCCCCAGATCTCTCACGTCCCTGTTCTCAGAAAAGCTGTCTCCTTTTCAGGCAGCTCTTTGGGGGAGCGCGTGCCAAATCAGCCAGCAGTTTCTCCAGACAGCACTGCTCCTCAGCCTCACCATGGTTCCCTCGTCCACCGGGGCAAGCAACGGCTGAGAACAGCACGTTTTGGGTGACAAGAGCAAGTCTGTTAGAACCTGGGCATTCGAGCTCGGTGCGTGCCTCTGCATCCATCGCAGAAGGGCAAGATGTAACATCAAACAGTAAGGCATTTTATTTAGTGCAGCCAGACTTCCCCCTGCCAATTTATTAATGAAGGGTCTGTTTCTCTAGTCACTGCTTCCTCTCAGGTCCTGGGAAGGCTGCAAATGCACCCTTCCACCACATCAGTCCTCTTTTGAAACTCATCTCTTGCTGGCAAGACTGGAGCGATCAGCACCTGGGGAATTTCAAGGCTCCACTTGGCTTTGCCTCTGGAGTGGTCTGTTCTTCTGCTTTTTGTGCCTTGCATGCCCTGGTCTGTGTATCTTGCCCTTGTCCTCCTGGATCTCAAATTCTGGACTGCAAACAACAGCGATTTGAGCAGAAAGGCTCTTAAAATCTCACTTTGTTATGATTCTGTCTTGTAATCTGCCCTTACTATAAGTACCAGATCTAGATGTTGGCTTAAATAAGAGGGTCCCTTTGAGAACAGGGAAGCATAAGGTCTCCAGTGTGGACGCATCCTTCTCCTCGTTTTGTTCTCATCATTATTGGCACAGATTCAGACTGGGTAAAAGCAGCTACCGCCCTCTTGGCTGCCCTGGGATTTTCTTGTTTACTGATGACATTTGGCTTGCTGAGCGCTTGTGCTTCTCTTTCCAAGGGCCTAGTGTAAGCCAAGGCTGATGCTGAGGGTCCTCATGACTCTGGTGAGTTAATGGTGTGTGCTTGTATGTCCTGGTGAATCAGGAGACGTTCAGTCAGTGGAGCTGCAATGGGTCATTAACGAGGAATGTGGTTGCTTGTCCTTCCCAACATGTTGTCTTTGAAATTTACACATTGCTTAAATTAGGATACCATGGCTCATCTGTCTATCTCCAGCCTCCAAGGTGCCTTGGACAGATGGATTTATCAAAGGTTTGGCAGGCCTTTTAGCTCCCTGGGGCAAAGACAGTCCTCAGAATAGGGACAGATTAGTAGGGTCTCTGTGCCCTCATCTTTTAGCACCTGCAGCAGAGTTCTGCTTTCCGGCACCTAGTCCTCTAATTGCCTCAAATCATTCTTCTGGTCCCTTTTCACCCATGAAATCTTAATCTGGAGGTGGTCTGTCCAGGTGGATACGTGTGTTTTTGAGACATGGCTGCTGCTCTGGCCTGCGGCATCTACGCAGAGTCTTCCTGCTGCTGACCACCTTCCCCATGCACATAGCTCCAGCCATGGCCGGGTCCCAGACATAGTCCCAGTGCCATGGTCTGTGGCCATGCAAGGCCCACAGCACCCTGAGGACAAGCAGAACCTCTGTCACCAGTGCTCTCCGCTGCATGCCAGGATTTCTCAGAGATCCCTTCCTCATATTGGCCCTCCTTCCCCACTGCACCTGGGGGAGCTGCTCCACCTCGGTCCAGCTTGCTCCATTGCCAGGCTGGAGACCTTCCTGCCCTGCCTTAGGCTCAGGAAAGGGGGATGGCATAGTTGGGCATGGGAGGGGAGCGGGATGGGGCATGAGGGACAGGAGCTGCCTGGTGGCTTGGCAGAGAAGTGGTGGAGCTGAAGAGAACAGACTGAAACTGGGTTTGGGTGGGACACAGCTGGCAGCGTGCATAGGTGACCTCCTAAGAGTTGGCGAAGGACCCTGCTGCCCTGGGCAAAGGGCAGCTGATTTAATTCTCCTTGCAGCTCAGGTTGTCAGCACAGATACCCAGAGCCAGCCTGTCCCTGTCCTGGCGCACAGCCTCTCCGTGGTGGAGTGGTCCCGTCTCCCCCGGCAGGCAGACAGCCACCCGCCACAGCTCCGGGCTGAGCAGCAGTCAGGCGCCTGCTCCTCCTGCAGACTTGTGTCTGCTCTCTGCCGTGTCTGTGTCGCTGACGACGATTCCTTTGGCAGCTCAGTCGATGGCCCAGTCTGCTCCTCTCATGATAGCCCGCTCCCTGATATCTAACCTGAATTCTCCCTGCTGCATCTTAATCCCATTACTTCTCCTCCATTGACCGGTGAGTTTAATTGGCTCTGCTTCTTTTCCCCGTGGCCTTCCCGGCACAGGCAGGCGTTATCTGGTCTCTGCAGCCTCCCCTTCCCCAGTGCCAGTGTCTTCTCTCCCTCGGGATCTTACTGGGCAAACCCTGGCTTGCGTGATGGTGTGGAAGTTTTCCCCGTGTAGCGAGTCCATCCTTCCCCCTCTGAGCCTGGCCTGGGCGAGGGGAGGGGGCCAAAGGTGCAAGCGGTGCTTTGGTCTGTCAGGCTGGCTGTGTCCTCGTTTCTGGTGCAGAAGATCTCTTCAAAGCAAGCGAAGCACACAGCATGGCCGGCCCTTTACGCAAGGAAAGCGGGACAGCCCACATCACCCTTAGGGAAGGTGAAAGCCGGGTGCTGGTCAGCACAAGAGGGCAATAAATAGAGGATCTCCACAGTCAGATGGCTTTGTTTTTTTCCGTACGTCATTCACCCCGGGCCGAGAGTCAGGCTCAGCACTGCACTTGTCAGCAGGCTTTCCTCTCATGCCGGGAGGAGTGAAGCAGGAACGCTGCCAGCTCCTCTTCCCGGCGCCTCGCGGCGTTAATGCATCCCTAGAAGAGAGCTAGTCCTCACTGCCGCAAGGCTGGACGATATGTTTAGGCTATTTGGTGTTTCCTGTTGCTGCCAGTATACTTGCCGGGTACCTAAAAGCTCTCCAGCTTTCCTGAAGTAGGAAAAGAGAGAGAATGAGCTTGTGAGCAGCTCTGGATTAGCTGATCCTCAAGACACATCACCACCCACTTATCCATCTTTCGGCACGCACTAGAAGCTTCCCAGATAGTGCCCAGCTCTTTGTTCATGGAGAACCAGGCGGTGACACCAGCCAGCCCGGTCACACTTCTTGAGCCCTCTGCATGTCATGCAGACCACACCAAGGAGGGAGATTTCAGAGAGGGCTTTCGGGCTGAGCAACTGTAGGGGCAGGTTTGTTAGGACAAGGAGAGAGAATCTCATCTTATGGCCAACACCAAGCCTTCCAGAGCCACACACCAGGCAAATACTCAGGATCAGTGCTGGGGAAGCTACTGTTTTGCTGATTTCAAACAAGCACACCGCCTCCCTTTCCTGTCCCCGTAAAATGCACATTAGAGACCCAGCCTGTCCCTGCTCGATTGTTGTCTCTCCCCTCATGCTTGAGAGGCTGCCGAGCTGTTCAGTAACTCTGGTGGATGCCCATGGAGAAGGGACTTCAGGAAGCGGTTTATTAAGTGGAAGTTTAAGAAAGTTAGGTAGCATCTGATGCCAGTAACTCGCTGCCTGCCGATCCGCCTGTGGGAAGAAGAATATCTTTTAAGCTCTCCCTCCATCCTTTCCTGCCGTGGCTTCAGCATTGCTGCCTAAGGTCACCAGGGTGCTGCCTTACTTTTAGCAGGGTACAACCTTGCTGCAGTGTGCTCCTACTCTGCTGCAGTAGCTGCAGGGCCTGGGTCTGAAATACTCTCCCACCACCAAGAAGCTGTGTTACCAAAGAGCTGTAAGTCTCAAGTTGTGATAGGTGCTTCTAATCACGTTTCATTTATATTCAGTTGTTAGAATACAGTCTGAGTGAGTAAGATCTGGATCCATATCATCTCAGAAATGGGACATGGTTTAATTGTTAGTGATATTTGGTAACATTGCACCCTGCGATATACATGGGCCTAAAGTCTCCACTGACACAGGTTGCATAGGTGTCAAAGGTTGGTTCATAGGACCTGGGAGCCCAGTGGGGACTTGGGGCTCTTTTTCCTGTGGGCATTCTGGAAAAAGAGGAAAGGGGTTTAGTCACTTTTCAGGTAGAGATGAATGGGCTGTGTTCATTACTAGTGTAATTTTATTGAAGCCAGTGGTACCGTACCAATGGGAGCTTGGCTTAGCAGCTCCTCGGAGTGGTCTGTCCTTGAGTCCAGACAAACTGATCTGTCACAATGTTGCTTTGATGCGTAGAGTTCATGTTGGGTCTTGGCCAACATGAATGAATGTTGAGTATCTACTGTCTCTGCAAGGAGTGGGTTGAATTGTTCTGCTCTGCTGCCTCCATCACAGCTGCTCCGCCAAGGGAAATGTTATGCCCATGGATGCGATCTCGTCAACACCCTCCAAAGCAAGCTAACAAGCAAATTGACCTCCAACACACTGGGAGAGGAGCCTTCTCCCACAGGACCGTAGCCTTTCCGCACACGAGGGAAGAGAGCTCCCAAGGACAGAACTGAACCTGCAAAACCCATGGCCTCGTGGCCTCCCCTTCCTCCTTCCCTCCTCACCTCGTCTGTCTGTCTTGAGGGAGGGACAGTTTCTTTGTGGAGTTCAGCAAGCTCCTCTTCCTGCAGCTCGTAACCAGGCTCTACTAACAGGTACATCATCCACCTATGCAACACTTCCAAGAGCTGGCGAGTTTTCAGGAGCTGATGAGTTTTCAGGAGCCCATTACAACGTGCGGCGTGGCCATCCAGCACTGAGGATAAGCACAGCGGCTGCTGGAAAGCTAAGTGGGTTTTATTCCTCCCCTCCTCCCGAGGAAGACTTTTTGTTGGGGTTTTTCGTTCGTTCATTTGTTTTTTGTAAAATTTGTCTGGGGAAATGAAGCTTGTGAGAAATTGGTGCCCATCCTGAACCCTCCCCAGTCCTTCGAACTTTGAGAACGGATGGATCACCTACTGTGATTATAATTTAGCGGACTTTGTAGAGCAAAGTAACTTCACACACAGACACACGAGGTTCTTTCACTCTCCATCAGCACAAGCTGCTTCTGCAATCTTAGCTACTCACATTAGTGAAAGAAAAAGCCTAGCTAGAATGTGGTGAGATGACTTAGTATTTTGTATCAGTCCCATGGTCCCGACGTCCATTAGCAGCGCCGTCAGCTGCCGTGCCATGAATTCGGGCTTTGGATGGCAGCCCACAAACCAGTCAGGGTGAAAAGGCTTGGAAAAACCCAAGCCTTAGTTTATACGCCTCCCCAGAAGCAGACGCAGGGAGAGGATCGGCTGAAAGCAGACATGACCTCCTGCTCAGCCCAGCCAGAAGCTGGTGGGCTCAGTTGGTGCTGCCCCTGCCCTCCCGGGGAGAGCCTGTCCCCAGGAGCCGGGCGGAGGGGAAGGGAAGTAGGGGCACATCTGATGAAGCAGCATTCGCAGCACCGCTCAGCCGATTGGGAATAAAGACGTGACAACTAGACCCCCAAATAACAGGATTTCACTTTGGAAATGCCAATGGCTTTTTCAAACTGAAACGAGACTAATAGCCCTTAACAGCTGTGAGGAGTGTTTCAGGTTGCTGGTCCTTGCTTAAAAAAAATTAATTTTTGATGATGAGGTGGGTTTAAAGACTCCAATTCAGCCAGCTCTGTTAGAAATGTGCAATGCCGGTGGAAAAAATAAATGCTCGAGGAAGACCGGGATGATGGCCCTGTGGCTTCTCAGTGGGGTAGGCTGATTGGGAACGGAGGCTGGAGTTTAAAGTCTTCCTCTGCCCCTGGAGGTGTGACCTGGCCATCCACCCAAGCGTGTGTGTGTGTCAGGCTGTGCTTCTGCGTGCTGGGATCTGTGGTCCTGCAGAGGGTTGGTGTCTGGTGGCTTTGGTCTGGTGTCACACATCCGTCCTCGTGGCGAGGGCTTTGCAGGGTGACAGAGCTTTGCTTGTTGCTCATGAGAGGAAACTCCTGACCTGGTTTTTGAGAGGAGATGGTGTGAAGTGTCACATTTGCTGCAGCGAGTGGCAGGGAGCAGGGATAAAAGCACGGAGCAAGCTGTGTTTGAGAACAAGCTAATCCCTTGCCTGACTGGCTGAAATGGGAGAGCTGCTGGATCTGCTCCCTGGCCAACGCTTTTCTCACCTTCCCCAAACCCGATGTGCAAGCTGTCAGACGGTGGATGGGTGATGACCTCAGACATGCTGATGGCCAGACCTCACCATAACCCCTGCGTTTACCTGCCTTCCAACGATGCTGCCTGCCCTGGTGTGCCTCGTGCTTGCTTGGTGGAGGGACAGCACAGCCTGTAGAGCGTTGCTGCACAGCTTGGCCTCACTTTTCCATCACTTGGTGTTTTCCCAGAGAATTTCATGGCACTTCTCTGAGCCTTTGTAGACAGGATGAGTTCAACGGACCAAAGTTAGAAAACAGAAGCCCTTGACGTTTTGGTGGTCCTGATCTCCAGAGCCCTGGTGCTGTCCCTGGGGAGGAGAGGCAGGTTGGCTGTTGTGGCAGTGCAGGACCAGGGGAGAGCATCGCGCTGAAAGCAGCGTGTCTGCTGGGGGGTCTCCCAACATGGGCTCTCTGCTTCTTCTCTGGGACCAAGGGCAGCTTTGCTCTGGGCTGAATAAGGCGCAGCCAATGGAGGAGCTAGCTGAGGAGGGCAGAATAGTGTCTAAACGCTCAGCAAGATGTGTGAAGAGGAGGGGCTGTACGAGAACAGCTGTAAAACAGCTTTGCAGATGTGGTGGGTTTTGCAGGAGACACGATGCAAGACAGGGCAGGAGGGCGCTGTGCTGGAGCAGCGATGCTGCAAGGGAGGGAGGGTTGGGGAAGAGAGGGGATGGGGCGTTTGATGGAAAATCCCGAGAGCAAAGTAGCCTTTCAAAGCATGTTCTGGCGAGGAGGCAGGCAGGAGGTATTTCCAAGCTGAGGTGGCCAGGCCAAGCCTCGCTGCATCATCAGAGCAGCGATGTTGCCTCCAAGCCCAGCACTGACAGCTCGAGCACGTGTCACCAAAACCACAACGGGTAATGCAGCCACAAGGTGTAAATGTCACTAATGAATAAATTGCCTTGTGCCTTGGAGAGGCTAATCCATCACGGCCGGGGACAGGGATCTGACAGGCTCGGCTATTTCAGGCACAGCCTGTAGGGAGGAGGAACTGCTTCATTTCTGAGCTGTTCCCTCTGCCTAGGGAAGCCGATGGAGGGCTTGGCTCCGTGCTGCTCCTCAGCTTCCCAGCCACATGAGCTCAGGCTTCATCCCTCCTCACTGCAACCGAAGGAAGCAGCAGGAGAGGGCCTGGGTTAGCCAAAAGTGCCCTGTCAACAGGTGGTGTGTGGGCCACGGCCAGGGATAGTCGGTGAGGGGTTTTGGAGGGAGGCTGCTGCACACAGGGCACGGGTTGAGTAGGTGCCGATGGGGTAAAGCAGCGGGTCCCCAGCCATCAGGAGAGCTTGTGTCAGTTGTCTGGGGTGCAGGGCCGTGGCTTGCACCAGGCGTGTTTCGGGCCAGTAGAACTTGGAACCATGTTTTATACATTTGCCCTTTACTCCCCAATTCCGTTTCATAGTTTGGCCCTGTAAGAGGCAACCTGGAAATGCTCCGAGGCTGCCCCAGCCCAAGCCCTCACCCCATCTGGAGATACGCCTCTACTAGGCTGTCCCGGGAGCAGCACACGGGCTCCCCCTTTTCCCCCCTGCTCTTGAACCCCAGCCACCAGCACCTGGGGTGGCTGTGCAGAGGGCCAGCAGGTACGGAGCAGGCAGGGACAGAAGGTCAGCGTGGACAGATCCAGCCCCGTGGGCACAAGGAGAGGCTGAAGGCATCAGCCATTTCCATGCTCAGCCTCTGCCCATCCCCGCTGCAGCCCGCTCCTCCACCCCCGGCCGGTGCTCGCAATCAACCTGTCGTCCTGTTTACAGCATATGCCAGCGTGACACCTTGCAAATCGATGCCTGGGTTGCTGTGAGCAGAAGTCGCCAGGCTCGGGAAGCCGGCCACCGGCTCCTGCCGCCGCTCAGAGCAGCAGAAGCAGGGCTCGCCATCTGCTGCGGGAGGGAGACAGCCGGGTGCCCCTGCTCCGGCCCGATGGTGTCCTCGAAGTGAAGGCCCTTGTGTCGTTCCCCCTCCTTTAATACCCAACCGCCCCCCGTCTACCCCTCTACACTGTCACTCTGGCACAGACCCACGGGTAGGGGGATGCTCCTGGTTTGGCCAGAGTCCCTCTGCTGCTGAGTGCCACCCAGTGCTGCTCATGCTGCATCAGCAGATGGCGTCGGGAGGGGACACCAGCTCCCAAGCAAGACGCCGGAGGTTGTTCCCTCCTCCAGATGGAGGCCCACAGCTGAGCCCCCCTCCTTAAAGCCCCACAGTATTCTTTGGGTATGGATCTCACGGGAGAGCTAAGGGGTCCGTACTGGCCCAGTGCATGGAGTGATGCGGGTATTCCCACACTGCTACCGGGTAACCGGACCCAAAGGTGACAAGTGACCAGTCGGTGACAGGAGAGTTCACACTCAATCTGATGTTGCTGACAGGGCTTTCATTTTTACCAGCTTGCGTGGAGTTTGGGATGGTTCGAGCCCTTGTAAACTGGCAGATAGTCGCTGCTGGGTGTGAGCGAGGGGTGCAGGCTGCTTGGTTTGGACTTTGCTCTTTGGCCAAGAGAGTGATGGGAGGGAAGGCAAAGGGTTTTCCAGGCAGCAGCTACCTGTCTAGGTGTTCCTGTATGTGGCAGCCCAAGAGCATGTTTGGAGGGTGCTCAAGAGGTGTGTTAACAGTCTTGGCCATTTGCAGGAAGAGAAGCAATGAGCATCCTGGAAAGCAAGTCAGCAATTGTTTTGGTGATGATACGTTTTCCCAGGCCCTTCCCATCTCTGTTCCTCACTGGCTCTGGTGGCCAGTTCCTCCTCATGTGTCCACTAGCATGTCTGAGGGATCTCATCGCTGCCCTCCCAGCACGAGCTTTCATTGCACAACTGGCTGACCAGACGCAGCCCTGTACTTGGAGCTACAGGCAGGCTTGCCCAGGACCAGGCCACCCCCATTAAGCCCCCACCCTCGCTGCTGGAGCTGTTCCTTCATTGGCCTGATGCTGATCTGGGTCTTTTCTGCTGTTTCTGAACACGAGTTCTCATCTCATTCAGGTGTGTCATTCAGTGAAAATATTTTGTAAATGCAAATAAAAAGAAATAAATCTATTCAATACCTCGGTCTCGAGGATGGGAAACAAGTAGCGGAAGATGCCTGGGTGGGGAGGTTTCACAGCTGCTGCCACCAGTTAGATTTGCTGGTGGACGTAGCCCCTGGAGCATCCATGAATAGTTGGGAAGGGAGCTACACAGACCTGCGAGGGCTCGGGGCTGAGCCCTGTTGGCAGCCCTCCTGTGGCCACCGCCTCCGGGGACAGCCTCACACTCCATCCTTTCTGATCTATAAGGGGTGACATGGCACAGGTAAAGGTCCTGTCGGCCGGGGGCCGGCGGCACCGCAGGCGATTGTATCCATCCGGCAGAGCAAGGCAGAAGCGGGTACGTGGCGAACAAATTCTTTTGTGAGCACTGGGAAACAGGTTTTTACTTTTCAACTCTGTCAATATGATCTAGCTCTGTCTGTCTCTCTCTATATATGTACAAACAGTATATCACAATGTTGCCTTTTTTGTTGGAAATATCAAAGTACAAAGATTGTAAACCAAATCGGTGTAATAAAAGTTTCGGATGATTCACGGAGGTGGCTGCCAGCCGTGGGTCTGTGAGCGCTGGTGCCCGGCAGGGCTGGGAGACGTGAAGCCCCCGCGTTGCTCAGAGGGTGGGAGGGGATGGAGGTCAGGCCCCTTTGCTTAATTCCCTGCTGACCTCTCCAGAGGCAGTTGGGTATGTGCCCCGTCCAGTCCCCAGGTGGCCACAGCCCGAGGGGCAGGAGGAAGCTGATCCATTTTCAGCCCTGTGGGATGTGTGGGCCAGCAGTCCTGCAGGAACCCCTCTAGCTTGAAGTTATGTGAAACACAGATATTATTTTTTTTGACCGATTTGCACAGAAGAGCCTTACTGGTGAGCATCTGGTTGCAAAGGAGGCCAGCACTGACCAGCAACATAGCAACCCAAAGCAGGAAACTGGTGGAGAGACCTATCATTTATCAAATTTATTTTTTTTTTAACTTTTCACTACCTATATCTGAGACTCCAGAGGGGTTTTGCTATAGGACTGAATAAACAAATAAATGGCAATAGCCAGAAAAAGCTGCTGAGGAACTAGAAACAACATTCCCTCTATCATCTATGCACCTCACAGCCTCCTCGGGAAAAAGCCTAAAATAGTTGTTTTCCCTGAAGGTTGGGTCTGGACTAGACCATTAGATGGTGGAGACTTCGCTTCAGCTGTGTTACAGGTGGAACAACATCCAGCTGCCTGAACTTGCTGCCAGAGCATGTAAGATTTAGTCTCAGGTACAGTGAGGAAGAGAGCTCAAGAGGCAATTTGCTTCTGCAACGCTGCTACAGTCCCATGAGGGCTAATGCCTGGTCGTGTGTGAAGTCATAGGTTGGATGACTGTGATCTGGGAAAGGCTGCTGCTGTGGCGGCCACAAGTTGAGTGTTTCTCAGGAATACGAATAAAAACAAGCCTCTGAAGTGAAGTATCTCCAACACTGCACCTGCAAAGCTCATTGCTCTCTGGAGCGTTTTCATCAGAGGAGCGTGGTGGAGGGTTGCTGCAGAGACCCCAGCCTCGCCGCGTCCCGGTTGGCCCACACAATTTGGTGAATGAGGTACTCGGTCTCCTGGCCCACCTCTGCCAGCCGGAGATCGAACTCGGTCAAAACCTTGTTATCCGCCAGCCCGTCAAGCAGCTGCTTCCCACCGTCCTGCAAATGGGCGAGAAGAGGGGGGTTAAGGGAGGAGATCCAAAAGTGAAGCGTGTTCCTCCCTTTCCTCCTCCCCAGGGCAACTTCTGCTGCGCCTCCCTGCTGCTGGTGGTGATGGGGAGCCCATGAGATGCTGCCGAAAGCGACAAAGGCCTTTGTATAAGCCCGAAATGTTGCTCACAGAAGTACAGAGGAGGATTGTAACCTTATGCAGCACTCAGTGATATGACACATGCTAATGACTCCCTCTGGGTACCGTGTCAGGAGTCCTCACGCTCAGGCTGGTTAATAGCACGGCTGGCGATGGTAACCTGAGAGGAGTCTCTGCTCTCTCCTGTCCCTGGGTCCCCAGCTCACTGCTGGCTGGGGACAGAGGGCAGCCTGACGAGCTGTGCTGCTCCTCGTCTCAGCAGCGGCGAGAGCCCTGGTGCTGGCTGTCTCCTGCCTGGATGCCATCTTCCAGGTTGGGCTGGCTTTCCTGAGAGGAAGATCTCACGCAGCTGAAGCCCAGCCCACATGAGATGGAAAATGCCATGTAGACAGCCTTGGGAAGGCAACTCACTTTGGGGCCTTCCCCTCCCTTACCTGAAGCACCGTCTTTAGGGATGTGACAACTTGACTTTTTTTTCCCCCCACAGCTGTTCTCTTTCAGGTACCAAATACACCTCCTGCCCCCATCTCCTCCATCCAGGTGGTCTCCTCATCCGTGCACCCTGCCTCTTAGACATTTTGCCAAAAAGGACTGTGCAAGAATGACCGGAAAGGAGTCTCTTTTTAGTGGGGTACAGAGGTCAGAATCGGATGCCTCTCTAGTGAAGACACCCGTTTCCCTAAAGGTAATACCACCGGCCCACTTGTTGGGCTGCTGTGGAGCTTCACAAATGGGTACCAGGAGAGCTCATCAAGAGGAAGATGCTAAGCACAGAGATTATTATTTACTAAGCAAAAATCCTTCTCTCCTTTCCAACCTTTGCCCCCTTGTATCATTAAACTCAAATGGTTTTCCACATCCAGGATCATAAAACTCAGAACTCACAAAAGGTTTTCTGCCATCAAATCTTTTTAAAACCGTTGTCAAACACATTGATGCCAATATTCCTGCCAGCGGGGACAGCTGGTCTTGCTGTCTCTTTATTGTGACAGTGAGAAAAATTGAGGCAGCACGGAAAGTTTAAAAGCCAGCATGATTGCATTTGGCTGTCTAGTTTCAGATTTCTAAAGCTCTTTTTAATCAGCAGAAGAGAAGCAGTCTGGTTTGTGGGCACGTTGCATACTGCAGCTCTTAGGGATGTATTAAGATCTGTGGATGCTCCTCTGTCTAGAAAATGTAAGCCTGTGGTTTAGGAGCCACTTAGAAGCACCCAGACATGACATTTTTGACCTCCCACACCGCCCCAGAGCTGCAGGGTGAGCTAAGGGAGCTCAGCAACAGAGCCAATTTTCTAACAGTCTCCCCTGAGTGCGTGATGGACAGGAGAGATTCTGGGAAGGGTGGCACTATCTTTGTGCTGCTGAATGACAGATGGCACAGCAGATCCAAAGCGCAGAGGATACGCATAAGGCCCTCGTCTCATGCCGCCCGTCGTTATTATCTACTCCCACGTGTGTGAAGCGGCTGTGATTTTTCCCAGACACACTCCTTGGTTTTCAGCTTCCAGGGGAGAAAATCCCTCTCTGCCCAGAATCCCAAAACCTGGAAGCCAGATTCAGCCCTGTGAGCGGAGCTAGGTATAATGAGTGAGATAAATGCGTGTGCGTGCACAGGAGATGTCCATCTCCTTCCTGCTGTCTGCTAGAGTCTCCTCCCTGCTCCCCGACTGATTGTTATCACAGTGAGACTGCAAAGTGAAGGATGCATTTGCCTCTGTGGCTTTGAGGCAGGGCAGGCTCACCATCTGCTTTGCAAGGCTACCATGCAGGCTCACAAACTGCAGGGAGAAGGGGTTCCTCTTACCAGTCCCAGGTGGTTGCACGAGAAGTTGATACTCGTCAGGGTGGTGTTCTGAGCCAGGACCTGGGAGAAAAGCGTGGCAGTTGGCTCTGACAGGTTATTACTTCCCAGGTGGATGGACTTCAGGGTGGTGTTGGTCAGCAGGGCACGGCCGATCGCCTCCCCGCCTTCATCCTCCACGCAGTTGAGGCGCAGATTCAGGGAGGTCAAGGTGGAGTTCTCAGCCAGGGCTTGAGCAAGAGCCTGAGCCCCCACGTGACGGATCTGGTTGTTACAGAGATCGAGGATCTTTAATTTGCTGCGGTTGATCAACTTGCCAACAGCTCGTGCCCCCTTATCCCTGATGAGATTGTGGGACAAATTCAGCTCCACCAAGCAGGGGTGATCCAACAAGTTACGGACCAGCAGCCTGGTCTTCTCATCGTCCACTTTGCTGCGTGTCAGCTTGAAAACCTGTGAGGATAAAGGACAGGGACACTAAAACAGCCAGTGCTTTGGACTGAGCTTTGTACAAGACCTCAAGAGATTTAAGCCCATGGCCCACCAGACAGGATTCACCTCCCTTCACTTCAGACACCTTTAGCCAGTAGGCTCAAGTAGTTGCTTTTATAGTGGGCAGATACTTCCAGCAGGCAGAACATGGTACTGATGTCCCATGCCTATTCTAGGGAGAAATGGTTCATCTCCTGGAAACCCCTGTTCCTCTCCTCTGACTCTATAGGATCTCTGACACGGGGCTAAATTAAAACGAGATAAAGCTGCCCAAACATCTGCAGAGAGTAACAGCAGAACTCACCCCTGATCACAGTCAAAACTGAATGAGCATGTGCAGTGGTGGTAACCACAGTCCTCTTTGTGATGGGCAATGCCCTACATGGCCAGGGCACCTCAATATTCTCTTCTGGAAGCCAAGCAGACAAATATTTCCCAAAGCATCCCCGTCTGTGGGGAGAGCATTCAGCCAGCTCCCTCTGGCCACGCTCTGGCTAGCTGATGTCTCGGAGGGGCTATCTGTGATGCAGTTGGCACAGAACTGAAGATGGCATTAGCACCCATAACGCAAAAGCCTCATCACTCTCACGCAAATGTGAGTATTTCCCCATGCTCTTGGAGTCTCTGCTGCTCTGGGGCATGCTGATATATATTTACTGAGCATAACCACTAAGAATTGTCCTTAAAGAAAAACTCTTTCTGGGCTTCTCCTCTCCTCCCTCCCAGATCTATGTAATGAGTTAAAACAGGAACGTTGTTTTCTTTTGGGGTACAGGGAACATATTTTGTGGGATGAAGTATTTCTCTCATGGACCCTTTGGCAACCTGTTCTAGCAAGGACATATGCAGAACGAGATACCCAGCACTAGGCCAGCAAGTTAACATCTCTGCACTCTGCCGGACTGCAACTTGCAAAGGGAAGGGTGCTGCTGGCAAGCAAAATGGGTCCCTGGGTTTCTACCCCAGGCAATTTGAATATCTAACTGAGGAAGAAAGATTCAGTTTGGGACATGTTACTTTCAAGTTGTGGCACATCTTCACGGCAGCAGCAAGGTTGCAGCAGTCCTGGTAAGAGAAGTTAAAGAGGTTCCACTGGAAGTTCATGCCGCAGTCCTTCACGCCATAAGTGAGATGAAGCTCTTCAAGGTGAGGGAGAGCAGTAATGAGGGCCCCCAGGTTGTAGTGATGCACAGAGACCTCACCGACCTCAAAATCACTCTCTGCATCAGAGAGGTCTTCCCTCTCCTCCTTTTGATCCACCTTCAATGGTGGCAGGAACTGATCAACCTCCAGTTTCCGCACATAGTCTTTGCAGATTGGGATGAGATCTAGGACCTGGTTGGGGTCTGTGGTGTTAGGGATGAAACATTTCAGGATGTTCTCCAGGTGGCGTTCAAAGAACATCCGTTTCCAGCTGTCTCCATAGTTGGAGATGTCACAGACTTGCCAGCGCTCTGTGCAGCACCTCTTCCAGTAGTCCTCATCGCTTATTAGGTTGGCAGTCACAGCGAGTGGAAGGCCAGTGGAGAGTCTGTCCAGCACCTTCTTTTGGTGCTCAGGCAGAAGACGGTCCAAAATAGGGTTCTCTGGAGGGGATGAAGAGGAGGAGAGGTTGGTCTGGGCTGTTGGAACCATGGCTGGCACTTCAGTTCTGCCTGGGCCCTGAGCTGTGTGCCCATGCCCTCCCCTCTGCTGATACTGACTCTCAGTTGCCAACAGCTGGTGCAGGGAGCTACGCTGCCAGAAAATGTGTAGGATTTATCTCCTACATTTCTGTGTAGGATTTCTAACTTTTACAATAAAACATCAGCGTAATTGGGTTTACTCCCATAATATTTGGAATCGGCATCAGAAGCTTAGCTCCCAGTTTAAACTTAGTTTAAATGCAGTTTATATTCAGACCAGGAGTTCTGCTTCCAAGAAAGCTAATTCAGCCTTACAGGGATGGGAGAGCTTGGCCTGTCATTTGCTGAACTTTCTCCCTTTGGTTTCTAAGGATACTGAAGGACAATATTTGAGAAAACTGCCTGTGTGCCCTTCGTGCAAGTCCTTACCCCAAACAGATTCCTGTTCCTTTCCACTAAGACATACTCTTAGCCTTTAGGTTCACCTTGTTTAAACAAAAGTTCTCTTTCTCCCTTCAGGCTCTTTCCTGATGCTCACCCTAAGTCTTGGCTGGCTTTTGTCTGGTGGAAGTTCTTTGTGGTAAGAAACACCAGAGAAAAGCCATGTGTACTCACACTGTGAATGCTCAGTGACATGTGCACAGTAGTGTTGAATGACAGAAATCATCAGTGGAGAGGCCTATCTGCGCATGGGAAATCAGATTTCGAGATACAAAGTGGGGTTAGCTTTATCTTTCCTCTGTGTCTGTAACATTTCCTTCCTAAGGACACCCAGAGTTTTACCACAGCCTTTTCCGTGGAGTCTGTTCTCCACTGTCCTACAGCTGGCACTGCAGTGACTTTCTCCGCAAAGTCCCACAACACAAGCAGAGGTGGGATATGTATGGGCAGAACTGGGCTAGCTTCACTCCTGCCCGCTCAGGCCACAGCTCAGGTAACGGCATGAGGGTCCCCAAGACACCGAGCACGCTGCTTTTATGTGCGCCCAACATCGGTCCAATCCATTTGGCATCAGACTGGCAGATCAGGCTGGTAGGACTGTGAGGGTCTCCCAGCTCAGATCCACAAGTACCATCAGCTCCTGGCGTAGGGCAGCACTGAGCTCCCCTGTACTGTCCCAACAGTCCCAACGCAGACATAGCCCTAGACCTATCCTTGGTCTTTGCTGCCACTCCACTCAGCCAGCCAAAAAGATCCCTCTCCCAGTCAGTTCCCAGGTGAGACATGTTTTTTTCTGTCTTGCTATTCTTCATCAGTCCACTTGCTTCAAAAGCACATTCCCTGCCTGAGGATATAACTTGTCACATTGCCACTAAGAGCCGTGGAGAAGGCCTGAGACGGAGTACAATACATATTCTGAGATGGTAGCTCCTCTGGGGAGGCATCAATTCTCCATCTCTTTGTACAGCGCTCAGCACAACAGGGCTCCATCCTTGAGTGCTACTGTAACGTGCACAGGAATCAAGAGAAGGAAACAGCGACTCCACAGCCTTGGCCACGGTTGAGGTAAGTGAGTCCAGCAGAGCACAGAAGGAAGAAGAAACGATAGGACAAGGTTAGGGCAGAGTCACATCCTGGATAGCAGCCCAGAGGACTACAGCCATCCCTGGAGCGTGCAAGTACGTACTTAGACACTAAACGGTTTGTTTAACTAGCTGCCTGAGGAGACATTTCTCCCCATCTGTTCCTTTGGCAGGGCAGGGTACCACACTCTGCCTTTCAGATGCATCTGCCTGCCTTGTTGACCCTCTGCTCCCCAGGACTGACTCTCTCTCTTCATGCATCCCAAGGGAAACGCGCTCCCACTTACTTTCAAAATGGTGAACGATGTGCTGGATGCAGAGCTCAGTGAGGTGGGGGACAGTGGCAAGGGACCACTCGGGATCCTCAATGACGCGGTGTGTGCAGTGGGAGCCAGCAGCCAGGATGGTCTGGGATGGGTACACCAAGGGAGCAGCTGGCTGCTGCATCCCGCTCAGGGCCCACTTCTCCCTCAGGAGAAGCAGGAGGAAAATCGTTTGAGAGCAGGAGTCACTGCCACATTTTCCAGCGGGGCTCCCTGCAAAAGAAAAAGGCAACTTTAGAAAGAGGCCAGTGATAAGAATGGTCTGCTCCTCTGTAATGCACTTGGCCCCTGCCCTTTGCCTGCCTCCTCTGCTTGGACTGGAAGCACTGCAGCAAAACAACTGTTATTCAACCTTATCTTTATACACTGCCCCGTACGAAGAGGTCTCTAGGCACCACGTGTAATAAGCAGATAATAATGTGGTGTTAATTCAGTGTGCTGTTGAAGAGGATGGACAGGAATTGATTGTTTACTGTCTTCTCCAATCAAAGAAATAGGTGAAGCTGGCAGGAGCTAGCTTTAAAGCAAAGGAAAATGATGGTTCTTCACACTGTCTGCAGTTGAACTGGGGAGTTCCTCGCCACAGGATGTTGTGGATGCTGAGAGTCTGTGCAGGTTCCAGGACAAAACCATGGAATAGAAACCCCCTGAGAATGATCCAGTGCACAGAAACCACATCTGGCTCAGCGTGAGTTGAACGCAACTGGAGGCAGGGGGAGTGCTGGAAGGAAAGAAACACACATACTTGCATTGTTTTTCTACTCTTCTCCAGGCATCTGCTTCTAGCCACTGTCAGAGGTGGGATACTGAGCCAGACCATCCCCTAGTTTGATCCAGTATGCCTGTTCTTAGGCCTCTATAAAGACAGATGCTTTACAGATGAATACACAATAAATGTATTTGAGTTTGGGCTTTTTCTGCTTTTCGTAATTACTCTCCAGCTGAACTCCTTCCAAACATCCATTAGCTGGTGAGATGGGTCAGACCTGTTTAGACCGCACTGAGCCTAAGCAGATACGAGCGACAAGAACCAGCCCCGAGCAGAAGGCAGGATGCTCAGTCCTATTAGTTCTGCAGAGCTTTCCTAGACCAAAGTTTCCCATTTGCTGTTTCCTGCCCCAACTCAGGACCAGCGCTCTCAGCCATCAGGATCCCATGTGTATGGTTATTGCCTGGGAGTCCTAATGGTTCCCTTACCAGGCTGAAAGAGGCAGAGACCACAATAGGAAGGAGTCTGCCCCTTGAGTTCTGGGTTCAGCAGGAGCACCCAGGCTTGGTGAGCATCTCCTGGGGCGTAACAGACACAGGCTGATCCCTAGTGGGGCTAACTGGACATAACAGGACCGCAGTGCACAGCTGGGCAGTTAGACTGCAGGTCACCTCAAAGCAGCATGAGGCAGATGGGTCGATGGCAATGTCAGAGGTGAGGACAGCTTCCCGCAAGACCAAGAGGATGTCCCAGGGCAAAGGTGGCCTTGCACCACAGCAGAGTCGAAAGGATGCTGTGATAACATCCTGCACAGAAGCCAACTGCCACAACATCCCTCAGCTGAACAGTGCTTTGATCCCAAACAGCTCCTCCTTTGTGAAGGGTGTGAGACAGGCAGTGCTTCCCAGATAAGTATCTTGTGTCCTTCCCCTGCACCAGGCTGCTCCCTTCTCCTCTGCCCTCCCAGTCTGTGCTGCCTCGGTCAGCATAAGCCCGTCTCCCTGAAAGCATAGTATCTGGCTCTGCCAGCGTTCCTCTCCCTGGTCCTTCCCCCTCCAGAAGACATCTGAAGAAGGGCCTGCAAAGGAGCCTGCAGAAGGGGGAAGAGAGGAGATCTGTGAAATGCCGAGAACTAGAGGAGAGGAACAAAATGATTCACACTGCACTGCAGCAAATGTGCCAGCAAAGGCTTTTTCTAATGCACTTGAAGCAGTTCTGAGAAGAGAGTAACCGTTTCAGAATGAGAGTCAGGAAAGGGTGGAGGTGGCAGTAGCAGGGCATCCTCTGGCACAAAGCGAGAGGATGAAGGGCACCAGGGGCAGGGAAGCTGTATTTCCCGGGAGGCACTGGTGTATGGATGACAAAGGCAAAGGCTGTATTAAAAACAGGGAGCCTGGTCTGAAGAAGGGTGGGTGTGGAAGGAGAAGGAATGGGTGATAGGCAGATGTGAGGACTGGGAGTCCTTTCTCTGTGAAGCTCCCTGCCCCCAAAGGAAGGTGCTGTGATGGCAGGCAATCATTAAGGGGGAAAAGAAGAGGCCGGATTCTCCACAGCACACTGACCCAGCTGATACCCAGCTCTTGGTGCCTGATGGACTTCAGCAGAAGGGCAAAGAACAGCTGGATGGCAGTGAGGTGGCATTAACAGAGAAGTGCCTGGGAAAAATGTTTTCTCCTTGCTCAGTCCTTCGTCCTATTCAAAAAGCATCTGTGTCACTCTGTCCCCCAGGCCAGTCACAGATAATTGCAGCTTCTGATGGCTTTCCTGACCTTTTGGAAGCAATCATTAAAGGCCAGCTCTTGGGGAAAGCCAGTGCAGCATCGGTGGCCTAGGATTATTTCACGGCTGCGTTCCAGCAGAGGGCCTGATTGCCAATTTACCAATGGCAGATCAATTTTTAGAAGCTACGTAACCCATGGCACACGTGGGTCTGCCAAAGGGGCTCCTGAAGACCAGGTGGGAGACGCAGCTGCCCTCAGGCAGAGTCAAAACCCAGCTCTAGAAGCGGCGCAGCCCCTCCGTACGTTGGATGAAGCTTGCCTGCAGCAGGAGGTCATCCCCTGCGTGCTTCCCAGCTGTGGACCAGCCCCAACACAGGGTGGCCCCTAAGGAGAGGCAGACACTTTGGGGTGCCTGTGTCCCGCTGGCTGCTGAGGGACACTGCTGAGCGTTACTGCGTGCTCCTTCCCACCCACTCCACATCCACAGCAGTCACTTTCGCTGAAAGGCTCTATTAAATGATATGCAATGAATTGGGGTCAGGTAGTAAATTCCCGGTTTACATCATTTAACACCCAGGTTAGGCCAAAAGGTAAATGGTACTAACGCTTCCGAAAAAATAAGAAATCAAACTTTCCTTCCTAGGAAGAAGCCAACAGAAATCCGCTCACACAGCCAGCTTATGCTGCTACCTAGTTTGCCTAACAGACCTTCTTCAGTTGAACCTGTTTTGATCTATAAATAAAAGATTTCTGCTCTTTTGATTCACACCAAAACCCAAAAAAGAGGAGCTGCATGGAAACCGGTGACCTTTCCCTGATGCCTCCTACCAGCAGTTTGGTGAGCCAAGAAATGGAGCAAGTGTAAATACTGTGGTTGCTGAAGAGTTTGTAAGTGCAGGAGAAAATCTCTCTGAGGATGGTTATGCCCCAGCTGAGATGGCCTTCGCACTGAAGCTCAGCCTACCCAGGAAGCTCTCATGTCACTGCGGCAGTGCCCTGAAAATGCCAGCTGTTCTGCAGGTGTCCTGGCCTTTGCGCTGCTATCTCTACCACAGATGGGCTAACGGGGCCGTTGGCAAGTGATCCTGAGTGCTGGCTAACGCCACTGGTCCCACCATCACCTGCACAGACTTGTGACACTCCCTTGCACTTCGAAAGGCTGGTGCTAAGTGTGCGTTAGGGTGG
>JAHREE010000287.1:56124-87946 GCA_033628505.1 Tringa tobata
CAGCCTGGCCTTAAAACACTTCCAGGGATGGGGCATTCACAGCTTCTCTGGGCAACCTGTTCCAGTGTCTCACCACCCTCAGAGTACAGCTTTTCTTCCTGATATCTAATCTAAATCTCCCCTCTTCCAATTTAAACCGTTACCCCTTGTCCTGTCACTACGCTTCCTGACAAGGAGTCCCTCTCCAGCTCTCCTGTAGGTTCCCTTTGATGTGCTCAAGATACTTGTTTTGTTGCACATCTGTACTGTAAAGCTCACCAACAGTCACAACAACTTACTTGGTAAAGATACGCTGTAGGTGCCTGAAAGTGCCTTGCTTCAAGGCCTGACATTTTGGGGCCGTTACCCCTGAGTGACAGATCACAGGCAGGTCCGAGGCAGGGGAAGAGCAAGTCTGAGAACTCCGCTGACAGCAAGGAGATCTTGGCCCATGTGCTGCGTGTCCATCTCCCTTCTCCTTGGCCAGCTCTTTTTTTCATTCTGCTAGTGAGCACCCTCCTGTTGAGCAGGGGAAAAACCCCAATCCTTGGCGTAGCAGGGCCTGCACACGTAATGTTGTGGAATATAGAGAGGAAACAAAAGGGATGAAAACACACATCTCCTCTTTCCTGTTTCTCAGCTCTGAGCATTTTGGCATTCACCAGTAGATTTTCAGACTGAAACATGGCTTGCTTTGTTTCCTTCAAAGTGCTGGTGCACTCAGTAGCGGGCACATGACGAGTACATCCAGTCTGTGCCCTGTGGAAGCAATCACAATACTGGTGCCAGCTCTCATGATAGTCCTGCAAGTCCCATGACAGCTGGCATCTTTGGGAAGCTGAACTGACTTTCATATGAAATATATCTCCTGGTTGTGAAGAAGATGTTATAAATTTGATCCAAGATTACCCAAAAGGCTCAGCAACAAAACAATCAATGTAAAGACACGTAGATTGAAAAAAAAGGATCAGGATTTTGAGGCCTCCTTTGTGAGTTTCAAAGATGGGGAGTTAGACTTTGGCAGCGATGTACTTATTTTTTAGGGGTGGCCTGATTCTGTCACTCAATTCCCCAGAAGACAGTGACACCACCTATGAGTCAGGCTGGTGTTTAACACTGTGGGGGTGCCAGAAGCCTTGCAAAATCCTTCACAAACACTGGCCCCACACTGACCATGTCATTCCTGGAAACACATCTTCAGAGCTTTCAAGATCTTGAGAAGCAGAAATGAGAGCAATGTAAAACTAGAAATATTTTCTCTTGCACTGGTTTCCATGTCTTCAGTTTGACTCCTGAGTAGCGAAAGAGATAGACAAACCAGATCCAACCCCCCCCCCCCCAAGTTGCCTCCACATTTGTGCTCAATTTCTGAGCAGGGCCTTCAACAAGCCAGCAGCAGCAAAGTCTTTATCCCACCTCACGGCTAATATAATGCAAATACCATGCTTTGAAGACTTCACGCTCCGATGGAGTCCAGCTGTGTCTGCCCAGAGTCATTGGTTCCCAGAGACAATATTGCCCAAGTATTGCAGTCAAGTGTTGAACTGGATGCAATCGGGTGTTGAATTATACGCTGAAAACAAGTAGCGGTACCTGAAAAAAAATGGCTCTGTTAACTCTTTATCTACCTTAGCATTTATTTCTGTGCATGTAAACATTAGCATGTGTTTTCAGTGGGGTGTGCAGGGGCAGTTACTCCTCAAATGTTGTGGAGTAGCTGACAGTGTGGAGGGTAAAACAGCCAGATTAATTCCCATTCCCCATGTCCACATCTGAGGGAGGGGATGGGGGAAAGCACTGCTTCTTGGCCTTAGTGACTAGAGCATCACCCTACCAGCAGATTCCAGCTGCCCTCTGTATCCCTTCAGGGGTCTCAGATTTCCCTCAGACAGCACCTACGGTGCTGTTGTGCATTATCAGCTCCACCGTCTTTGCCTGGAATTTGAGGACAGTGTAACTGTAGTCGAACTTCACATCACAACAAATAAATAGGAAAAGAGCCAGGTCTTGCAGTGCCTTCTGCGTGGGGAACATATCCCACAGGGCATCTTCTGCTGGTGATGTGAAGATTTAGGTGCTGTTCTGGAGACAGGGCTCTGACTGCAGGGTGACAACCTTTTTTAATGTCCCAGGCATGATGGACTAGAAGCATGTTATCCTGTCTTCAGGACAGGAGAGCCTGTCTTCTCCCACTCTGATTTCTTTGTCTCTTTGAGGGTGTTTGTAAGGACTTGCTGGGAGATGAGCCATGTGGGGATAAAGGCGGCACCATATCATCCTGGGAAAGGGAGAGAAGGGAAAATCTTTGCTTTACCTGCCCACGACTTAAGCTCACAACCGCGTGTGATTTCTTGAGCTGTGTCCTCGTTTGAGATAGAACAAAACCAATTCTCTTTTCAGTAATTTTACTTTTCAGTTAAGTCTCTCCTAACTAACTGCACTCTCTGAATTTAGCATTGTGTTTTTCAGAGAGTGTCTGCTCTGAACGGCGATAACCTCTGATGTTTATAGTTAATACCAAGGAATGCTATGCAGAGAGGCTATTGCTTATACTTATTCCAATAGCAACCGAGGTCAGCTAACGTTGTTATGTGCCACATTGGACAGTTGGAAGTCGGAAAGCATAGATCAGACAGGACAGGAGACCCAAAACTGACCAATAGGTATTCCATACCATCTGCATCATGCTCAGTATAAAAGCTGAGGGATCAAAGGAATCAACCCTCTCTTCTTCAATGGCTGACATCCAAGGAGGATGCTGTCCATTCTTCTGCCTTTGGCTCCAATCCATGTGTTCCTGTATCCAGTTCCCATCTGCTGCTGAGTCCAGCCTGGGATTTTCCCATTGCCTGCTGGAAACATGATCATCATCATGGGAGTTCGATATTGGGGTTTTATATATTTGTATATATTTCATTATCTTCTTATTAATATTATTATCTTTTTATTAATATTTAATTAAAGCTGGTTTGGATTTTTCTCAATCCAGAAGTCTCTCCCCCTTATTCTCTCTCCCTTCTCCTTCTGGGTGGGAGAGGGGTTAATTAAACATCTGCCATTCGTTTAGTGGCTGGCCCAGCTTAAACATTGGCAAGCTGGGACACCAGAAGCTTGGGCTTTGGCAGAGAGCTCCAAACCTCCACTCCATCCCCAAATGGCCTTTCCTAGCACTGCAGGCTGTGCTTGCTGAAGATCATCCAGGGAGAGAGACTGGTGGCCTGTACGCAGCCCGTATACTGCAGGGACCTGAAGAAGTTGAAGACCAAGTTGCCTGTCTGTGGTTGGCCTGGGGAGCTCCTTCTTTTGACCCAAACCTCCATTTTTATGTTTCTCTTCTCTGCAGCTGTCCTGGTTTCCTTCAGCAACAGGCTCTGGCAATAAGAAGAGCTTTGCTCCTCTTAAGGAAGATGCTGGATGTGGCCCCTCAGCATCGTCCGCTTCAAGCTTAGTAGCTGAGAGAGGGGAACCCAAGGGGAACCCTCACCCCAGCAGCTCTGAGCCCAAGGATGCTGACAGCCGTGGAGCCACCAGCAGTGGAACTGTGCTGGGTGTTTCTGGGAGAGAGACTATTGCCAGGCATTGCCTAGCGCCAGAGCAGAAGAGGACACTGCCCAGGCACACAAAAGGTGCCTTTCCCTCCTGCAGCCTCCTTTGCCCGGCCACTGAGACACCCCACAGCCAAGCAGCTCTCCTCTCCTCTAATCTGCTTCTTGGTTTCTCCCTGGTGGGGTGGCACTAGTACCAGCTGCCTCTGTGGGGCTGCACAAATGCATCTGGTGAGGCTTTTGCCCACAGCAAGCAGCAGGCTGCTTGTTTGCAGTGGCAGCTGGAGGTAGCCGGAGTGGAAGGAGAAAAAAACCCACCCTCTGTGCACGTGTCTACTCAGTCAGCTCTGCTAGTGTATCTCCTGCAGCCCCCTTTGTCCTCACATCACGCTGTGATGGCCAGAAGTCACCATACCGGGTCAGGATATCATTTTATTTGAGTCCTTTATGCCCTGTAGGCAGCTTCTCTAGCTGATGCCTTCAGCGAGGCAACCCCCATCTGTCAGATGTGGTTCATTTCTCCAGGGGTAAGAACCACAGGCACAGCTGAAGGTCAGGTTTGAGAGGAGGCAGTTGGTGTCTGATGTCCCCCTGACACCAAAGGGATTCCCTAGGGCAGGAGCCAGCGAGGTTCGTCCTTGGTGCTGAGGGAGTCCTCTTGCGTGGATGGCTACTACCCTTTCAATGAAGAGCACAGAAAGTTGCCAAAACTGGGGGGATTCAGCAAATTGAGGATGCTGAAGAGCAGGGACTGGCTCCAAAGCCCTGTTTCCAGGCCCTCCTCTGGCTGGCTCCCTGCAGCTCTTGCTGGAAAACACTGCTTGAAAACAGCCGGCATCTCCTGGAGTCCTATGGGAAGCAGGAAAAGAAATGGCACCCTAGAAGGAGGAAAAAGCCCCCTGCACAGCCAGCGCTGAGGGACAGGGGAGCAGGATGCTCTCTGTGCTGCCGCTCCTCCCAAAGCTTTCCGCTCTCCCTGGGTCCCAGCAGGAACCGTGCAGCTGCTGACAGCTATTAATAGACAGGGAGAATGTGGGCTCTGTCTCCTACGGCTTCCTGGGGATGAATGGTAATTACCCTTAATTAGACTGGATTTGGTTCCACCTCCTACCTTCCAGCCCCCTCGCCGGTGCTGGCAGGGAGAGACCGGCCCATCTGCTGCCTGCGCTGGCTCTGTGGGGAGCTGGGCTTAGCAGCGGAGGCTCCTCTCCCCGGGACATCCCGCAGGCTTTGCCCACGGATGCCGGGCACAGGGGAGGAGGCAGAGCCTGCCAGCTGGTGAGCTGCAGGAGCTTGTCTCACTCTGGCCTTTCCAGTGGCAAACAGGAGCCCTGCGGGGAGGTGAGAGAAATGATCCCACCGAAGGCTGGGGGTGCAGGTGGATGGGACGCTCTCTTTTTGAGGTTAATTAAAGAAACAAGACAGGGGGTCTGAGCTGTCATTAAGGTTGGCAACCCTACCACCACACACTGCAGAAAGGTCTGTGAAAAGAGGAATCCTTCCTCCGCTGCAAGCCAGTCCCAGGATACGCCTGGACTTGTCCCCCGTCTCCCACAGGACACAGCCCAGCTGCCGTGGGGTTAGTCAGGATGCGACCTGCCTGGGGGGGATATTTTTCTCCTTCTTACACCAGTCCACCTCTGGCCTGAACTCTGAAGCAGGAAGGTTTCTTTCATCCAGGTTACTTTAACTCAGATACAAAAATAGTGCGGGAGGTTTTCTTCATCCACCGAGGCTGTGCCTCCCAGGAATCACATCCCAGGAAGGTGGAGACAGAGGTGGAAGGCTGTTAAATCTTTCCTGTACATCCCAGTCTCTGGCTCCGGGGCAGGACACCCTCTGCCCTGGTGTTTGGCCAAGATGCTTGCTAAGGCTGCACTTTGCTAACCCCACCTCTGTGCTTTCCTGGCCACCTGAACAGGCACAGTGTCTTAACAAATCCTTGCTGCTCCCCCAAAACTTGGATATATCCCTGCTTGGTGCAGCTCAGCAGCTGCCAACGCTTTCCCCCACAGTGACGCCTGCTGCTTGTAGCAGGGTGAGAGGAAAAGGGTGGACACGCCGCCTCATCCTGCCAAGCTGAAGCTCCCCAGGTGAGACAGTTTATTTGCCTCTTCTCAGTTTTTAATTTATTTTTTTTTCCCAGATCCTATGTTTTTGTCTGAATCATGAAAACCTTTCTGTGGGCACGATCTGTGCCCAGGACTCCCATTTGCAAACGCCTCTCTCCTTGCCGCTGGAGCCCTCTCTCCTTCCCTCGCTCCGAGATCCCGCCAACGTCAGGCCAGCAGACTCAGGTCCCTCTGCTGCCTCCCACTCAGCCCCTCGCGTTGCATCCAAATGCCAGATGGCAAACCAGGCTCCGTCAGGAGCTGTGCCAGGCTCTCCTCCCTTTTTCTCCACCCTTCGATGTACAGAAAAGAGGCAGAGAACCAGCAGAGCCAGATTTCAGGCTGCCATATTTCCCCAGATCTTCAGCCCCGGTTGCGGTGGGATTGACATGGAACCTGCTGGCAGCACCCCACCCCGAGACCACCCCGACCAGCACCACCAGGGAAGAGAGGACCTGCTCTGCAGCTCTGCCCTCTGCCCAGCTCCCAGGCTATGCTATAATTAAGAAGCAATGCCTAGGACACGACCGCAGACGCTGCTTCCTCAATGCTCCGTTGCCCCCGGCTTTCTTCCTTATTTGTTGGAAATTTTCTTGTTCAGTTGGGGTTGCTCACCACTGGGGAGTCCCCTGCTTGCAAAGCATGGGTCTGAAGGTTTAGCAAGCTCCTCTTGGGCAGGACAAGCCCCCAGTTCCCCCTTATTGAAATGAGAAGGAGAAGGGGAAAAGCAGAGCAACCGTCCTGCCAGAAAGCGTGACTCAGAGGCTGTGGGCAGCAGAAATGTCCTGTTTATGAGCCCTGCTGGGAGCATGGGGCTATATTTGGGCAGCAAAAAGGACTCAGGGAGGATTTGCTTAGATATTCCCAGCCCTTCTGCTTCAGATGTGTGGGTGAGCACAAGACCTGCTGCTTTTGGCTCAGAACTGGGTGGCCTTTCCTGGAGGGACTCCGACACGTTCTGCTGGCTCTTCTTGGTACCCAGAGGTGGGTCTCCACTGAGACGTTCACAGAAACAGGGCTAGCTGCAGCAGGTCAGGCCATGAAGGAGGCAATTAATATGAAAACGCTGGTCACTGCACGCTTTTGCTAGCCCTCCTCCTCTGCACCTCTATTCCTGTGAAACAGGGTGCCATGGTGTCCTGTGGCCAGCTCCCCTTGACCATGCCAGCCGCGTTCCTCCCTGCCCTGGGCACTCGGCCACCGGCTGCAGGGCTCTCCGGCGTGGATGGTGTCACCTCGCTCGACAAGCCCGGCAGCGGGTGTGTGAGCCAAGCCGGGTGCCATGCGGGAGAGGAGAGCTGGCTGTGCTTGCGCTTGGAGGAGGGGAAGCATCTAGTTAGTGACTTCTATTCCTGTCTGGGCTTGTTGCAGCCTTCACAACATTCAGAGCAGGTGTGAAGCTCTTCCCTTCCCGGGCTGGCGATGAGAGTTAGTGGGAGGCTGTTTTCCAGCACTCTCATGGAGACACTCGGTTGGTTTTGCGTGGTCTCTTTTTTCCCTGGGGTGGTCCATGCTTTTTAGTTTTAGCTTGTGATTCTGTGTCATCCCCTAGCCCGCTCCAATTTCTACCTCTCCCTGTTGTGCTGTGCTTTGATAAACCCAAGGTGCTGGCAACAGGAGTAAGTGCTCTAGAGGGACACAGGGTGGGGGATCAGGTCCTATAGCACAGGCAGTGCACAGGGAGTTTTTGAAAAGCCCAGGGCAGGCAGTGCAGCGTCTTTCCCTTGTGTGGCCACCAGAAAGCAGCTCCAAGGTCCAGAGGCTTTGTTGTATTTGAAATGGTGGCATCATCCCTGCTTGATTTACCTCCGAGGCCAGCTTGGCTGTGAGACACCTTGCAGAGGGACACTCGATACCCCTTGCAGGGATCCACCTCTTCCCTTGAAGGCTGGGGATGCTCCTCAGAGCCTGGCCCACAGAAGAGGGAGAGCAGTGGGGTGAGCTCTTCCAGCACCCCTGAGCCAGCTGGACTGCATGGGCGAGGAAGGTGGGGGTACCTGGGGAAGAAGTTGCCTTTTCCATCTCTCAAACCCTTGGTGTCCCCCAGCAGCAGCTCTGTACATCCTGCACAAGCGGTTGCAGAGTCTGGTGTGGGACAGCTCGGGGGGTGAAGAGGAGGACCTTGTTCACCCGGTCGCAGCAAGGACAGTGTTGGGGCAGTCGCCGTGGCGGGAGTCGGACGCTGATGGGATGGGACAGCCTGGGAGCTCGCGCGTCGAGGGCTGCTGAGTTGACACTGTCCTTTGGTGCCCTCCTCTCACCCCAGCGGAGCCCGGCGCTGGCAGAGCTGGGGAGCTGCCAGCTGCCATCACCATCCTTCCAGAGCCACGCTCTGTGACAGATCCACTTCCCCCTGCTGCTGTGCCTGGCTCCCGGGCGCTCCTCAGCCCCGCAGTGAGGTGCGGGGGTCACAGCAGAGCCCTGGCCCCTTTTGGGTTCCCTTCCAGTGCTTTGCCAGGGGAGCAGGGCAGCCCGAGGCACTGCCCTGTGTGGTGGGGGAAGCTGGGTGCACGCTGCCGAAGGCCTCGGGCTGCAGCTCTCTGCCACTGCTTGTCCACGGGTCTGCCATACCTGTGCCAGCGCTGCGGGTCAGGCTTCCCTCTGCCCTCCGACGCCGCAGGGGGGTCCTGCTGGCAAAGGGAGCTGGGCACAGCCCTGCCACGCTGCAGGCTCGGCTTGCAGCCGCTGAGCTGGGCTGCCTGGAAACCTGGAAAAGGGCCAGAGCTCTCCTGGTGCCTGCAAGGGTGCTTCTGAAGCCATGAAGAGTGACCCGGAGCGTGCCCAAGGACTCCCAAAGTGACAGCGATGTGCCCAGCCCGGCTCCTACCTCTGTGCCCGGCCTGTCCCCGGGTTATGCCCTGCGGTGCTTCCTCCAGGCCGGTGTAATCCTTCCATCCTGGATTTCTAAGGCCAGCTGTATCCTTCTACTATAAGGCCTCCAGCTCCACTCGTTAGGGCCAACTCATTCCACCTGATTGTGCTTTCTGACTGCACAGCTTGGTGGGTCTCCCTGGCTGGGTGCCTGGGGTGATGCCCCTGCCCTGGGGCTGGGGGGGTCCAGCCTTGCTTGCAGTTTTCTCAGCAAGGAGCCACCAGCGTGGGAGCTCCCCGGCTCTGGGATGTGGGCAAGGGAGTCTCTTCTCCCAGAGCCTGACCCTCTGAGGGAGAGGTGCTGCCTGTAGCAGGGACACCCCAGACATCCCACCCCATGCTGCTGCTGCTGTGGGGCTGTGAGCACCAGCAGCTCTCGGGTCATTCTTGGGAAGACCAGCCTGCTGCAGGGAGCTCTCCTGGCAAGGAGGACCAGGACAGACCTCCCGTCCCTTCCAGCAGGGTGATTCCTGTCTTTCTAACAAGGCAGGGAGAGAAAATTAAAAGCCCAAGTGAGCAAAGCAGCCAGGCTGAGCCAGGAAACGTCAGAGATGCCTCTGTCAACACTGCAGCCGTGGCAAGCAGGCAGGCAGGCAGCTTTTTAATTATTGATGGTGCTTATAAATAAATGCTGGGACAGAGAGGAGAAGGTTACAGTGGAGCAGAGGAGATGCTTCTGGGTGGGGGAGGGAACGTGAGATTTTGCTTGCCTTAAAGGTCATTTAGTTTTGCATCTCTTTCCCCCTTTCTCCGTAAAACTCAGTGATATTTGAGTTGGTGGATTATCTTCCTTGTGCAGCTTCTTGCACCTGCCTATCCAGGCCAGCAGGGAGGAAGAGGAGGAGTAGGGAGGAAAGGCACTCTCACGTGGGGGCAGCAAGGGAAAGAAAGGGGAGGGAGGGAACACCATCTGAAATGTGGGACAAACAGGCAAACGAGGAGACAACAAAATTAGTAGAGCAGCAAATCCCAACCCGAGTGTAAATAATTCCTCACCATGTGAAAAGAAGGTCTACGTAGACTCAGATTTATCTTCCTGTTCCTGGAGCTCAAGCCCAGGCGACTTCTGATGCAAAGCAGGAGGGAAGTGCGTGAAACAAGGCTGGGCAAGGACTATAAGGAGATGCAGGGATCTTGGTCAGGGACTGGAATAGTAACCCAGTGTCTGAGTAGCCTCAGGGCCTTTTGCAGTAGGCTTGGGGTGGAGTGTCTCAGAAAGAACAGTCAGTCTGATGACAACAGCTCTGGGACGGAGATCTCACAGTCAGCTGAAGACACAGGAAGGGTTTCGGACTGGAATTGCAGCAGGACTTCATGGCTGACAGCCCCCATGGGAGTCTTAAGTGATGTGTGGGATTCACAACTTAGTCTGAAGCCCCCAGCTTGCAAATGTGACACACAGGCACTGGGTGCAATGCAGACCCAGGTGAGATGGAGCTCCTTCCAGTCTCCCCCACAGCAGACCCTGCAAGACAGGGTCTCCTACCATCCCCTCTCCAGTCTCAGGGGAGCCATTACACATGGTGGGCAGCTGCACCCCAAAGCCTGGGGCTGGTCATGGGTGTAGCTTTACTCATGGTTCCCTCCACCAGCCTGCGAGCTCCCCTCCCTCCCTGCACAGCTTGGCTTGGACATGCTGTGTTACATTCAGCATCTCCAGGAGATGCTCAGCTGCAGCCACGTGGCACCAAGAAGCCTCACAGCTTTTGGGCCTGTGGCTCAGCATATGTTTGGCACCCTCTGCGTGGCTCAACTCCGCTACCACCACTATGATCCCGGCACCCTCCTGCAGGGAGTCCCATGGGAGCCAGGGGTCAGCACCTTGGGTCTCTACAGCAGCCAGCCCTAGAGCTGGGGATGGTGGAAGTGCCCAGGAAGAGTTGGACTTCTCTCAGATGCTGTGTGCCAGCCTCTTCCTCTGCAGCCCAGGCTACCAGGAGCAAAGCTCCTGGAGCAAAGCAGGCAAGAAGAGACGAGTGAGTACTTTCTGCTCCCCTTTTACCAAAGTCAGGTAGTTGCTTGGGTCTGGCCTGGCAAGTCCTTGCATTGCACGTGCCCTCAAGGGGCCTCGGGGTCCATCTGGACTTATGGAGGTGTTGCCAACCTGACAGCACCTGTTCACAGAAAAAAAACCAACCATCGTCTCTTTAATTAGTTTCCTGCTTCCTGCTGTCCTTTCTGTGTGCGTGTGTTTGGAGTTGCAAATGTGTGCCCAGGGTACTGCTCACACCTTAGATCCTGGATGACTGTGGGGGGATGTAGGCTGCTCTTTTGGCTGGAGAATTACATTTAAAACTCATGTTTCACTCCCCCAGGCCCTCCCAGCTGAGCATCACTTGACCCAACGCTGAAACGCAGGGTGTCCCCAGGCAGAAACCTGGCAGCTACTGCCACTGCAGCAGGGGATGTGAATGCATTGTCCTTCTGCAGCAGGGAGAGGGGAGGACGGGACATTTTTGAGCCGTGGCTCAAACCCCAGCACTTCTACTGCATTAACCCACTTTAGTGGCCTGGAGTGATGTGGGCACCACAGAAGCCTCCACAGAAATATTTTTTGGTAGGATAAGATTCTTTTTTGTCCTTCAATTACAGAGCACGTTTAATGCTACTGAGCTTATGAGATCTAGTAAGATCACAACTTGGCTATGCTGTGACTTCATTGACCCACTTAGATCCTTGCAGGCTCAGAAAGAGGAAAGGAAATACTGAATTTCATGCCCAGAAAGGCCCAGAGCAGTAAAAGAAGAGAAAGAAAACAGGGTCCAAGCTAGAAGGTTCCCTCAAGACTGCCCTGGCTGAGGCAGAAAAGAGCCAGCGGGCTGACCAGGTGGTTTTTAACATTTATAGGAAGGCAGGGCAGGAGATGCAGCACCCCTGGGTGCAGAGGCTGCTGCAGATGCCAGAGAAGGGGCTGCAGTTCCAACTGGAGGTGCAGAAGTTGAGGAACATGGATACCAAACTGGTGTGGAGATGGTATAGGACTTGCCTGGTGCCACATGGTGCGTGGCTGTTGCAGAACAACTGCCCCCAGCCCAGGCAGGTCTTTCAGCTGACCCCACAGGTAGCCACGGGTACGGAAAAGCTGGGAAGGGCTGTGCAGGTGCTCCCTGCTCAAAGATGTGCTGCTGCCACCACCTCCAGAGCTGTCTGATGAGCTGTAGGGACTTGCTCCTCAGTGGCTTCCTGCCACTCTGGGCTGCCTTCTGGAAAGCCTGGCTGAAGAGGTCACCTGAGACCACTCACAGACCCCATGTAAGATGGCCAGATTGACCACCCCACTCTGCTTTAGGAGCCCTGTAACCGTTGCTGGCTGGTGTGTGCACAGGGTAAAGTTGTGGTGGGCCTTTCCCATTGCCCACCTTCCACCATTGCTTGGCTAAGCTGTAACTGCTGTCACGTAACCAACACCTTTTGGTTCCCCAAATGGCCTGGAATTGGCTGCAGGATCCTTAAGACTTCCCCTAGTGCCCCTGCTTGGGGAGGTGAGGGCTTATTTCTCGCTGTGGGGCTGGGTCTGTCACCCTGAGAGCAGGGAGCCGCTTTTCCCATGGGAGAAGAGAGCAGAGCTGGGGTGCTGAGCCATCAGGCCTTTGCTGCTCGCTCATGGCACGGTGCTGAGCGCCCAACAGCTCCCACAGGCAGAGATGGACCTCCTTCCAACACCCCCAAGAGCCACCGCTCCAGTTGCCTCTGCAGCAGCAGCCCTTGGACCTCCAGGGGAATGACAAGGGGGGCTCAATTTCCCCATCAGTGAAGCCATCACCTTGAAGGTCAGTGCACAGACCCCTGCCCCTTAAGGAGTTGGGCAAAAGTTTACAAGGGGTCAATGGTTTTTAAGCTAAAAAGTCAGGCCAAGGGGGGCTAATTTTACACAGTTGCTGCTGGCAACTGCTTTTGGCTCTGCTTTTGGAGGACGGTGCAGGAGCAACTTAACCCATCATTCCTCTCCTCCTCCTCACACCTACTCTCCAATGCCGAAAGGAGACACCATCTCCTGTAGCAGCTATTAATACAGTAACACAAAAGCACCCCGGGAAAATGGTTTCCCAATAAAACAGAGCACCCCTTCCCCTCCCCAAACCTGGTACTGCTGTGGCCCAAGTGAAAGACAGGAGATGTGCAACACCGGGCATCAACGCTGCTTTTGACAGACAGCAAGAATCACCCCCTGGGACTCCATGTACCCTCTCGAGCGTTGTCACAAGGTCCCCGAAGCGCTGGTCTGGATGTTCCAGCTCCCGCCCTGTGCTCAGGTTCCTTGCAGAGATGTTAAGAGCATCTCTACATTCAGAGATGAAAAGGATTTCTGGAAAGCACTGAGCTGCTCTGCTGCAACATGTGGGAACGCCGGCAGGGTCTGCAGTGCAGGGCAACCTGCCCCCCCGGCAGGGCCATGAGAGGAAGGGGCCCCTGCACCCCTCTGATGGCTGAACTCCTGGAAGCAGGGGCAGCAGCCCAGAGACCTTGGCTCACAGCCCCCTTTGCAACAAGCCCTGCTTTAAGCTTTCTGTCTGGAAGCAGCATTTACTGAACGATAAGGCCTGTAGTCCTGCTGCAACTGTAGCCGTCAGTGCTTTGGGGTAGCAAAGGAGGACAGTGGGGAGCACCACCAGACCCTAAAGCGTCCCCATTCCATCTGCCCCCAAGTCCTCATACTTATATCTGGCACTTCGCCAAGCACAAGACCAGCTTCCCAGCACTTCAGAAAGATGAGGAGCCTTAGGGACCACATATGAGATAGAGGAGAAAACCCCTTGTCCTCTAGCAACGCCTGTAAGTCCAACTCCCTTTTTCCCCAGGTGAGCTGTTCACTGAATAGAGAAGGGAGAGGAAGTTCTGCTGACAGCAGCTATTCCCCCTCTCCCCCTCACGAAGACAGCTAAGAAAAGTGGAGGAAGTCTCTCATTAGGAGACAGGGCCATTTCCCACTACATCCTCTTCACCAATCCTTATCTATGTGACAGCCATTTCCTGCTCCCCATCCATCACAGCATCCCTGTGCTTCCCGCCCTCCTCCCCCTCTCCCCAAAAGCAGACAGCTACTGCCTCCTCCACAGTGCCAGGCAGCCCTACCTGCTGGTGAAATCCATCCCCGGCAGGCTGTCCTTGCTGCTCACGGGGTGAAACCTGCTTCTATCACAGTCCTGTTGCACCTTAGCATCACCTACTGTATGTGATCTCTCTTTATTTAGGTCAAAACAGTATCTAAAATAACCGTGCTTTGTCTAAGAGCTCTAGACATCACTCTAGCAATGAAGTCTGGAAAGTCTTTATGAGTTGAGTTTCCTGTGTTTGCTACCACTCGTGACAAGCGACCGGTTCAGGAGGGAGACCAGCTCACCTCACCTCACAGCTAAGTGTCCTGCTGCAGGGAGTTCTATGCTGCAACACAGCGAAAGTCATTGCAGAGTCTAACAAGCATAGGCTGAAAAAACTGAGCCTGCAGGCAGGGAGGGAGGGGGGGCTTCTCTCCCCATTTATAAATTATAGTGGCATTTTTAATCAGAGCGGTGTCCCAAGTTTTACAGTAGGATAGGACTGCTCGCTGTGTGTAGGACTCTGTGTGCTGAGTTGTGGAGCTACAGGGACAGAACAAACCCCTTTTCCAGACCAGAGCAGAAAAAAAATATGCAGCTAATGAGACAGAGGATCAAATACTCTCTACCATTTAATGGTTTTAGGATAATGCTGCACCATCTCCCCAAGCTCTTGTGGAGCCTCTTGGTGCTGGTCTTGTCACAAGAACCGCGCTGTTCAGAAGTAGGATTTGTTGCTGCAACTGATGCTTTCCAAGGCTCATCCCCTGTATGTCCATGCTGAGAACAGGCAATACCATTCTGTGAGTGAGATCAGAAGTAGGGGCTCTGCTGATCCCTGATGGCCAGAAGCCAAATGCTCCAATGCAGTGGTTGCGACAATGTTCAGTGTGAGAGCTGCTAAACCTTTCAGATCAGCAGAGTGTAACACGTGCTCTGCACCAAGAGTCCACGCAGCTTGCAGCTGGGCTGCATGCAGCTGTCCTGCCACCAAAGCATCACAGTTACTTCAGAGTTTGCTCTGAGCAAACTCCAGTGCAGTCAACAGGGCTCCCTGCATGCCCTTGGCATTTCCACTGCCCTTGGCGACGACGGGGGAGCCTCCTGCCTTCCCTTCCATCCGCGTACAGACAGCCACAGCCCAGTCAGCAGCGGAGAACACCGGGAGGCAATTCTGGGGAGGAGACACAAAGCAAAGTAATTTGGACTGTGGAGCACTCTGCAGTCTGGAGGAAGAAAGGTAACAACGTTCTCTCGTTCTGCAGCCTGGGCCCTCACCAACCTGAGGCAGTCATGACTGGCAGGACCACAAAGGCTGAGCTTACACATTAATGCTGTGTCCTGTCCTGGGCAAATGCAACCTGAAGGATCCAGGGATATCTGTGCCCAAAGACTGAAAACATATCTGGTCCCAGTATGGTCATCTCAGGTCCTACCCCTCCATGATTAACCATCACCGAGCAGAATCCCAGGAAAAGCCTCAACCAGGACCTGCTGAGCAGTGGATCCAGTCCCCCTTTGCAGGCAGGTTCCCTATGTCTCCGCCAGGGTTCTGCTTACCTTGGACACCTGGCAGGCACACAGCACCTCACCAGAAACTTGAGGGCTGAGGAGCAGGACTGAGCTGCCAGGAGACTTGTCACACAGCTGGTTCACTACCTTCATTAGGATCTAGAAGAGGCAGGGAGAAGAGGGATGAGGCTACAGCAAAAAACCAACCAACCAACCCCAAAACTAGCATGTGGCAGAAAACATGCCCAGCAGCTCCCTCTTACTCTATCCAGTGCCCAAGGTATGACTGGGCCAACAAGTACTACGGGTTACTCACAGAGAGGGAGTCAGCTGGGACGGTATCAATGATGACAGGCTGGTTGCAGTGTTTTGCTAGCAGGCTTTGGGCCTTCTCTTCAGCCTGGAGGAGGAAACACACAGCACTTGAGGGAGCTATAGGTAGGAAAAGGTGGGCTGGATGGGGATATTAGGTATACAACACATGTACCTAGGCAATGGAAGTGCTGCTCTGTGGGACAGAGAGGGGATGTATATGAGCAGAAATAAGACCAGCAGATTGAAATCTTCGCATGAAGACCTCTACAACCCTCCTTCCTCAAAAGCAAGCACAGATGAACCCCTTTCACAAGTAGAATAGATAGTGACCCGTTTGGGCCCCAGCCCCTCTCCTGGACCTACACATGGCGTCATGTCTCATGCAGGCTCCTGCTTTAAGAAAATAAGTGTTCTTGCTAGAACACTAAGTCACAAATAAGCATTTCCAAATCATGTAAATTAGCAAGACACAAATGCAGTGGAAGCCAGAGCAATATCCACATGGCAGGGAGAAAGGCTCTGTCCTGCCACTGTCTTACTGTGTGACCTTGTAAAGCCCATTTTCAGGGCCACCTCATCTTCCCCATGTATAAACAGCGAAATGATGCCTATCTACCTGTTGGTGTTTGACAAAACTGCCAATATGGGGCTCTCCATCCACACAGGCAGAGAGACAGGGGATTCTGCAGGTACCAAAAGCCCAGTCAGTCATTCACTGCATTTTAAATGATGGCCAGTGAAATCAACCCAACACAGGGCTTGTGTTGCACCATCTGTGATTGTACCTGCTTTCTTCTGCCCTCTAATGGGACTCTAGCAACTGAGTGGCTGTGAAGTGTGGCAGAGGCACCAGGTCCACTGGCTTTGCCACACAGTGCTATCAGCAGGCTGCAAGCAGGTGTGCTGCTGCCACAGTACCTGCTGCATCTCCAGTTTCTTGATGGCCGTGTTGGCTGTTCGCTGCAGTGCTTTGAGGATAGTCTGTAGTTCTTTTCTTTGCCACTGGGGCATTGCAGTGTTAGCCACCACCTGCAAGACAATTTGCTGTGTAAGGACACTAAATTACCTAGAAATAAACTGCTAGTTCTCTAGGAGGTCAAGCTGGAGCCTGGCCTCCTCCCAGACCCTCTTACACCCCTGTGTGATCAGATCAGCCAGTCACTGTGGTGCGTGGCTTTCTCTTTTCAGCTGGGCATCAAAAGACGGGAAAAGCCTGGGAACCCATTTTCACTATTTTATCCTCCCCCCCCAGTCTTCTCTCACATTCCCTCTGAGAGCAGGTCATCTGCAACAGAGGCCCCTAGACACCAGCTGAAATCTTTGGGACCAAAGTGGCACCAGCAGGTACCAACATGCCCTTGCTATTGACCATGGTAAGATATGAACCTGTGTCCTCAGCTGGGAAAGAGCTAATTTTATCTCTAGTGATTTGCTGTGAAAGGAATCTCAGCAATGCATGTTGTTTTAGCTGTTGCTAGGTGATGTTTATGCTTTCCAAGAACTCTTTTCAGCTTCCCCCAGAAGCTGAGAAGGAGCATAGACAGAACAATGGAATGGTGAATGGAATATTCTGTACCACAGAAGTCATGCTCAGTATATAAATGGGAGTTGGCCGGGGGTCTGGAATCCGCGATCACTGCTCGGAAAGGTACCAATTCACCAGGTGGTGAGAGTGACTTGTGTCATTATTATTATTATTGTTATTTTCCTTTTCTGTTATTATTCTATTAAACTGTCTTTATCTCACCCCATGAGATGTTTAGTTTCCCTTTCCCCTCCTTTTCTCGCTCTTCCCCCTGCCCTTCTTGGGGGAAGGAGGAGAACTGCAAGAGTGGCTGCGTGGTCCTAGCTGCTGGCTGGGGTTAAACCACAACAACCTGGCAGGAAAGATATCATGTGCCTCAAGTGTATAGATCTCACACTGGGATCTTTCTGTACAGGAGTGTAATCCTTACTTTGGTCAACTGGCCCACTTCTTTGGAGAGGTTCTGTGTCTCAGGAATAGAGGTGCTCCTCTGCTTCATTCGTAGTGAGACAGAGTCCACTTCCATAGCCAAGCACTGGCCTACTTCCCGGGCCTGGAAAAGAGGAGGGAGAGAGTGCTTCAAATGCAGCAATAGAAAGAATGAACAGGGATGTTGAAAGTGGGGAGGTAGCAGGGTCATAATCACTGAAGTATTGCTCTGCATGCAGGGGGAAGACACCTACAGGCAGAGGCTTTAAGAATTACTGTCCCCAAGAGAATCTGCAATAGAATGTTCCACTCTAGATTTACAATCAACACTAGATGGTCACACCCAGGGGACAAAGCTGTTTTGCATTTATGTTTCCTCAGTATCTCACACCAAATCATGAGGATTTCAATGAAAAAAAAAAAGACTTGGGAGCGCTATTTACTATATAGTGCTCTTTTTTCATTAAGTAATGCAACCCTGAAACTAACAACTGAAGAAACAAAAGAAACACTAAAACTAAAGAAAACTCATTAGTTGCTCAAGTACATTTCCTGAGGTCCAGTTCAGCTGGTCTTAGTGCGTTTCTTATTGCCTTCCCCAACACCAATGCTACCGTTAATAAAAAAACTAATACAAGCTTTTTTTCACCGTGAAAATGCCTATGGTTTGGAGCATTTCCTTTCTGCCAGATCTTTGTGCCCATGATGGTCCTGCTAGACTTCAGACCAGGACAGCAGAGTATATAAGAAAAGCTGTGGACAGTGAGGACTGCTCTGCCTAGCTAGGATATACATCCCTTCTTTCAAGTCACTCCCTCATGCCTGCAGCCTCCCTTGTCTGATTAACACACACACACAGAGCTCCTCTCAGGGGCTCTCCAGGTCAGCACTTCCACCAAAGCATGCAGATGTGCCCTGCAGCTTTTCATTCCCTCTGCACCAAGAAAAGCCTCGCTGGGGACACAGATGCACAGGGGAGAGCCAGCCAAAAAGCAACAGATTTGCAGGGGTGGGCTTTGCCTTTAATCTTCCCAGTTCCACTGACAGTGAGTCACTCTACTCTGACTGCAGCCTTAAAGGAAGCAGGCAAGGCTGCAGGGCCCCTGACACTTCCAGATACTCAAAGGACAGAGTGATCTCCGGGACACAATAAGAGGTTGCTTACTTTTTATACAGACACATCCAGGCCAGAACCACAGTTTAGCAGGAAAAAGACTAAAGAAAAGAAGCAAAAAGGGCTATAAGAATGAGGCCAGAGCCCTGGAACCTTAAAGTGAAAATCCAACTGTGATAGGCAGGAGGTGAGCAGAAGGTGAAATGAAAGCACAAAGGATCACACCTTTAAATACCTACCCGGTGCCTGAAATTTATAATCTAGAGACTTCCTGATATTTTGTGCTAAGTTCTTATTTTGGAAAAGGGGGTCTGAAAGGAGGAATGGAGGTCAAGGAGATGGGAGTCTAGGATGGGGGGAATGGAGGTAAACAGTGAGGTATGGCAGCAGAGCTGGGTTCAGAAGGAGGAAGCCAGACCAGGCATAGCAGGGAGGCTCCAGGCAAAGCAGAGGGAAGCTAAATGTCTAAGCAGGAACATACAAAGTTGGGTCCTTCTGGCATTGCCTTCACAAGGCAGAAACCTCAGTTCCCCCTTTCTTACCTGTTTGGCTTGTCTCCCTGTCACTGCAATGACACGGCTAATCCCTTTAACAAGCTGACGCTCACTGATGATGGCCAGATCTTCTATAGCTCCTGTTTGTAGAAGGTGCCTGCAAAGTAGGCAGAGAACAGGACAGAACATAAGTTGCTCTCTGGGAACAAAAATCAAGAAGCTTGCTTTCCTTTTAGACAAGTCTGAAGTCCAGCAGCCCCTCCCCAACCCCAATAGCTTCAATCCTTTCCCGTTCCTAAAATCCTGATGGCTCCCTGTCAGGCAAAAGAGACAAAAGAGCTGAGGCTACTCCAGAGGAACCTCTGTGCTACCTGCCCAGCAGGCTGCTGTCAAACGGTGCAAAACAGCCAAGCTCTGTCTTGCTTTCCTCTCCTTCAGCAGGGGGATGAATTGGGATTTTTCTCTTCTACTCAGCTGCTACTGAACTTTGTAGAAAGAAATTTTTTCCTCCCAACTCCACCACTCTCTTGTCAGGCCAGCTCACACACTGGCAAGGAGACTCCAGTCACAGGGTAGTTGTACAGTCACAGGGCACTGACAACCTCCCCTCTCCTCCTTGGCTATTCAACACTGGATATGAAAATAACTACAGTGTCTCAGGTTCTGTTACCACAAGTAATCATTTCAGACACCTTCACAAGAACTGATCATTTCCATTCCCATGCAGCCTCTTGTCCCACTACTCCCACAAGAATGATCTCATGACTAGAAACTTGCTCATTTTCAGCTGTATCTGCTCAAAGGCCAATTTGTTCCTGGTTTTTTTTTTGTGTGTGTCAGCATTGTCCTAAGATTGATTAGCTCTTCTACTCTCATTACTGCTAAAAGTAGAAATGGGTGAAGATAATTAAAATAGCCAGAGCAGTCTCAAGATCTCACAACTGTCTCAGCCTCCTGCTGGGTCTCCAGCTCTCCTGCAAAGCCAAAGCACTGTAACTCTGGTGTGACAGGCTCTTTCCCACACTCTGATGGTGCCCTGCAGCTTCCAGGTTGGTTTCAAACTAGGAAGCAAGGAAAAATGCTTTGCCTCTCACTGAAGTTTTCTCAGCCTGGGACTTCCAAAGCTTTGTAACTAGCCCATCCTGTCCTCACAAGACTTTTCCAGTGACAAAACCTAGTTGCACAGGGACAGGGAATGGAGCTTGCAATAATGTCTCTACCTCAGCCATCAGTGCCCACAAACACACCTTCTGACTGCAAGTAAAAGTCACTTACGTCCCACAGCAGAGCTCCACAGAGGTCTGCACTGCAGCCTCAGAGTCGCGGGTCAGCACAGTCTCCACAGGGACCCCCAGGGACACTATCCTCACTGGATCTGGATACCCCTGACAGAGGAGATAGGGATCAGCAGCTAACAACATGGTCCTTCAGGGACACTTCCAGACTAACTGCATGGCTTCAGGTCCCTGCCTCACTTTTACCCCATTCTAGAGCAGCCCCAGGGTCAGGGACAGCACTGCTTCTCTCCCACAACCAGCCACCATATGGAGAAAGAAACAACTGGGTGACAATACAAGCTTTTGGTCCAGATAAATGAGCAAAAAGCCCATGCATCCCCAGTGTCCACATTTTACAACACAGCACTACTGAGATCTCATCTCTGTCCTATTTTCCTTCATGAGTTTTGGGAGTCAATTCTTTTGCAGAAACCTCTTGCATCAACACTTGTTGTGACCTAGATGATTCCTGCTGAAGAAGACTCATGAAGATGTGTCCTGCCATCCTGCCATACCTCATCCACTGCACGGAGTCCCTGAACTCTTCTTGCCAGTGTGAGGGGGACCTCAGCCATATGCACAACCTCATTTCGTTTGATCATATCCTGGACCACTTGCTCCACTTGCTGCAGCTGCTCCACAGTCACAGGGCCCTAAGGAAGTAGATCAGCCATCTTCAGAAGAAGCCTCCTGAGAGGTACAGAACAAAGGAGGGAGAACTGGGGCAGGGACTCCAGACAACGCAGCTTGGGCATACCACTCTCCCCCTGCATCTCATCTTCCCTCCTTGTAAAAGGGAATTGTGAGCATTGTGGCCCTCCCGCCTCCTCCTACCATAAGGGATATGGATTTTTATCTTAGAGCATCAACCAAACTCTTCAAGACAGACGCTGCAATGTGTGACAGATTACCAGGGCCAGTACTCAGCCTGACCCAACAGCTTTCATTTCCCAACCCCTCTCACCTGGATGACCAGCACAGACATCAGACGCAGCCAAGCTGGTGAATCTCTTGGAGACCCCTTTACGCTACTCAGGTCAGCCCCACAATCACTGGCCTTGTTAAGTCCTTGCCCTTCTGATCCCCACCCATCCCCTCAGCAAGCCCTGCTCAGAGTCAGATCAACGCAAAGCAGCACCAGTCATGTCCAGAGGGCCAAGTTTCAATGCTCAGATAAAACATGACCTGTCTCTAAAGAAGCCATTATGGTGAGAGGAGAAAAAACCCTTGAAGGCCAGTACTAGGATGTTGACACTGCTAAGAACAAGAACACAGAAGTCCAGAGTCACCTTGGTGTCAAAGTCAAAGCGTAGCCGCTCTGCTGTCACATGGGACCCTCGTTGCTCTGTGTTGTCACCCAGAACGTGGCGGAGCGCAAAGTTCAGCAGGTGGGTAGCGGTGTGGTTCGTCATGCAGGCTAGTCGCTGGGCCTGAAAGTACAGAGGAGTTGTCAGGGAGTGCTGGGTCTCCACAGCTTGGGGGGAGCAGAGGATGGCACGAAGAGACAAGGGAAAGGCTGCATGTAAGGGGATGGGAGAAGATGGGAGGGGAAAAACAACAGGTAGGACAGCTGTCAGATTAATTTATGTCACAGGGCAGATTTAACTTCTTTCCCTATGGGATCACCTCTGTAAAACAGCAAAGGGTGGGCCGGATACTTCTGGACAGACCAGCGGCTCACAGAAGATTACAGAGTTACTTGTGAGGCTTCCTTCCCATTACACATTACAACGAAAAGCAGTCTGAGGAATACAAGGGACAAGGCTCTGCTGGGTCCAGGTTACTCAGGACATCACAAGACTCTCAAGGCAAGCCCAGGAAAAAGTTAAGAGCAACGAGTTATCACCTCATCCACAAAAAGCTGCACTTGGTCCCCAGCACGCAGGGTTTCCACAGCAGTGACCTCATGGACCACGTAACCACCACAGAGATGAACCGATTCTACGGGGAATAGTATGTCCTGAGCAAAGAGAGACAGAAAGATGAGTTAGGACACAGGGAACATCCAAAGACGTGTGATAGGGGCCTGCTTGATCCAACCAGGAAATACAGCCCTCATTGATCTCTAAAAGACAGCAATGGGGTGGGAAAAGCAGGGACAAACTTACTGCCAATGCAACCAGAGGGCCTCAAGCCTTCCCTGCGCCCAGCCACTCGCTGTACAACATGTTGAGGCTGTCAGCTTGCAGCAGAGGGGCAGCAACACCACCCATGCTGATGAATTTTCCGAACAAAGATGCTTGTCCATGAGAAAATGGACAGCAGCTGCCAAGGCACCTGTTTTAGGCATCTGAGGTTCCATTTCTGCCTCATTGGGCTGGCAAGATAAACTTGATTCCTGCTTCAGCTTGAGAAGCGCTGAGCCAGGCACTATCACATTCTGCAAGGCTAAAAAGGCAGCATTGATGCCTGCAGGTGACTCTCAAGAGCTAGAACGTGGGGAGGAGAAAAAACTGCACTCCATGTAACTTCCTAGGAGAGGGTGAAAGCTCTCCCTCTGGCAAGGTTGAAGAACATGCTGCAAAGGTGGAGGTTCTCCCTGATGCTTTTAGGGGGAATAAGAGCTTTTGAACTGGGTTTCAGGTTGGGCACTGCTTGTAGTTAACTGTCCAGGACTGGCAAGAGACAAGTTACTCAGCTTGTGGGCTCCCATCATGGATTGCCTTCTCTCTGCATTGCAACCTCAACTGGTAAGAGTGCAGCGCATTAAAGACGACTTTACAGCATTCCCCAGCAAGAAGTGCTGGGGAATAGGGAATTCCCCATTATCAACACAGCACTGAGAAAGACAACCAGAGCAGCAGGTCCACCTCTGTGGAGTTACTGCTACTTCTCCCTCACACTCCCAACCCCAAAACAAAGCCAAGGGAACTATCAGGAGTCAGCCAGCAGCTTGCAAATTAACAGAGTAAAACAGCCCATCACTTGGGGAAGTCTGCCTGGCCTCAGCATCCACAGTGGCTTTGGGTTCAGGTGCCAGCGTCTCACCTGTTGTCCTAAACGTATCATGTAGCCTTGGTCACAGGCTTGCCCACCCTGCTCTGCGTAGAAGTTAGTCCTGTCCAAGATGACACCACAGCGTTGCCCTGCCCCAACATCCTTCTGGAGAGACTGATCTCTGTACAGCATCAGGACAGTAGCCTGGCATGGGCTGAACTCTGTCAGGTAGAAGAATATTGCAGCAATTAGTGCATACACCCTGTAAGATTGCAATGGGAAAGGAGGGGTCACTTCCCCATGCCAACCCTGCCAACACCCAGTCTCTACTGAAAGCTGGCACTTCGCCTTCGTAGGACAGGAACCGCTATGGGCAGAAAGGACAAAGGATCTGTTATTTGGAACTGAGTCAACCCTCACTTACCCAGTGATAGACCTGCTGGGTAGCAGGTAACCAGGCTGGGACACCCAATCGGGCTCCACATGAGCCTGATAGAGCAAGATGTAGCACATACATGTCTACATCTTGCTACACGGTGTGCTTGGCCAACCTGACTGCCTTCTATGGAGAGATGATGGACCAGGCTTGGTGGACCAGGGAAGACAGGGGTGTCACCTGCTTTGATGTAGCAAGTTTCTGACGTGCTCTCCTGTAGCCTCCTTGTAGCCAAATTCATGTAACATGGACTGGGCAGATGGACCATAAGGTGGGTGTATAACTATCTGGGCAGCTGGCCCCACAAAGCATTGCTCAACAGTTCAATGTTCAACTGATACTCAGTTACCAGTAGAGCTACTTGGTGGCTGATATTCAGGCCCAAATCATTTAACATCTTTACTAATGACTATCCATGACAAGATAGGATGTACCCATATCCTGCTTGTGTATAGCAATAAATTTGAGCAGACCGGTTGATATACTGAAGACCACGGCTGCTTTTCTGAGGCATCTCAGCAGGCTACAGAAAAGGATTAACAGAAATCTTGTGGTCCTTGGGAGCAAGTTGAACACAAGTCATCAGGGTGCCCTTGCAGCAAGGAATACTGTCTGCCTGCTGGGCTGTAGCCAGCAGGTCAAGTAAAGTGGTTATTCATCCCTATTTAGCATTTGTGAGACTACCTCCAGAGTACAGGAAATTCTGGTGGTACACAAGCAAAGAAACTTTTCACACTAAGAAGATAAAGAACTGGAATGGGGCACAGAGAGGCTGTGGGATCTCTGTCCTTAAATATATTGAAAACTTGAATGGATAAAGCTCTAAGCAACTTGATCTGACTGAGAAGCTGATGTTCCTTTGATCAAGAGACTGGACATTCAGAGATCCTCTCCAACTTCAATTATCCCATGATTCAGTGACTGAGGAGGTGGGACAGTGCTAGCTTGGAGATTCCAGCCAGTGTCACTGCTTTTTTTTTTCCCCTCCGTTATGCTCTTGCTCCAGTATATATAGTTTGAATTGCCTCACTTTCTGCTCAATGTGGGTTGCCCCCAGCACGCTGGGTAAGAGGGAACTGGCTGTGCACAGCTATCTCTAATTGTTTGTGACAGCCACACCACCTCTTACTTTCTGTGGTTTAGCTTTATGCTTTCCCTAGAGCATCAGCAACCCCAGTTACCCTACCTGATAAAAAGCCCACACTGGCATCTAGTGGTCTGACAAAGAAACAGCAAATGGACTTTAAACAACTGCCTAAAGCCTTTGCATAATTACCCCTCATTCTCCCTAGCACTCACACCCAGAAGAGCAATTGCTGGGGAGAGAATTACCTCTAGCAGAAATCAACAGCTCCAGCTTCACCACTGCACAGTAATACCAACCCAGAGCCCACAGCCTTGTCACCAGCCCAGAGCCTTCCTGGGGACACACCAACAGCAGTAAGAAAAGCACCTGCTTTGGGATGAGGTACAGTGCAGCGAAAAGATGCGGCAGCAAGGTTGGGCAGGTTTGAACCACAAAGTACATGTTCTGCATGCATGAGGTTAGGCAGGAAAGTAAGCCTTGTGAGGGATTCCAGTGTCCTCAGGCAGAGCTTGCCTCGCAGACAGGACCTGGCCACTTACCGTACTGCCCGTGCTGCCCAAGCGTGTAGGCGTACTTTGGAGAATCATCAGTAGTAGGCACTCCGTTGCTCTGCAGCTGAGCCAGCGAGTGCACATCAAGGCACGTGTTTCTGTCATCCAGCTGTCCTGCCTGCGGGCCACCAGCCTTCCGCTGCAGCGGAGCAAAGGCACAGTTAGATGGAAGATACCTGGGGGCACTCAAACCAATAACAGGAGCTACAAGCCTAGGAACAACTTGATCCACCTTCCTCCAGGCTGATGGAGGCTACTGCTAAACCACCCCCATTCCTTCAAACCCCAGAAGCACTCAATACCACCCTGTGCTAGCCTCAAGGCAGGCCATAAACAACACCAAACACAACCCTCCCAGCACAGCGCTGCTGTGAAACTTCCAGGCTGTCAAAGCTCAGGAGAGCAAGGCCTTGAACTGATTACTGCACAGGGTGGGCAGTGCGAGTCTTCTGGCACTACAGAGAGCAAAGAGATTTTGTAAACTTCATAAATCACTTGCGCTTCGGGCTAAGCCAGCTCTGCTGTGTGTGAGGAGTCGGAACACATGACTGACAGAGGACACTCCTAACCTGCATAATACTATGATAACTTCCTCTCTAGCAATGGTCAGCACCACAAAACATTTCTACTGATCTGAAGAGAATCACCATCCAGTAGTTCTCAGTCCCACGCCCACAAGCAAAGACATTGTGACCACACTGCTGTTTCAGACCCACTTCCCGTTCAGCGAAAAGGCACAAGGCCCTGTGGTGCATCCGAAGAACCTCAGTAGTGAAAAGAATTCTGCCTCCATGCTTGCAGGAGAGAGGGAAGGCTCTGAATTCTGACAACATGGTCTCCCTCTTACCTTTGCATCTTCCAGAGCAAGTTCGTTAAAAGCAGCTGAATCCAAACTGATTCCCTTTTCTTCAAGCATTAAGTTAATCAGATCCAGAGGGAATCCCAAATTCCCATAGAGAGACCAGGCTACTTCCACTGTAGGACATAAAGGAGGACATGAACTCTGTGTGAACACAGAAAGCAAAGGCATCTCAAGATTTGTTTGGATGGGACCAATCTAGTGTATGCCTTGGTAACTGGATTCACCTGCAGTGTGTGCAACTGCACTGGTAATGGGGAAGGGAAGAGAAGCCACGCAGTAGTTCTTGTGCAGGACTGCGTATCAATGACACCCCACAGCCCCATCCCTGTTAAAATTCAGTGCAGCACATCTAGACAAGCAGCTGCTCTGGCTGGTTCTGAGCTCCTTGTTTTAGCTATGTACTGTAAGAACCCAATTAAATAGTCAATAAAGCAGCAAGGAAATGCTTCTAACTTCCCTGGTGCCTAGTTTGTTGTGATAATAAAGTTCCAGCAAACAGCTGTAATCTGAAGAAAGGAGCAATGTCTGCTCCTCTGCCCAGGGCTAGAAGGTCACTGAAAACATATGGGAGAGGCAGACATCCACCAGAGTTTTGGCTGCAACGCTTGAGAGGGCCTGGATCAAACCATCTTTGACAACAGCTTCTTCTTTGAGTCAGAAGAGCTAGACTCACCTGGGAAATTTGTGGAGGGTTCCATCTGCTGCACTGTCCGCTCGATGATGCGCCTCCCACGCTCAAGGGAGGACAGAAAAGCTGCCTCATTCTCATTGATGATATCCATGATCTGCCCAAGGATCAGAAGAAGGGTTAGCCACAATGCCAAAGTCATTGTGCCTCCTATCAGCATTCCTGTCAAGGAAATAGTGACCATCCACCTGGGGAAGGCTGGAGGCTGACAAATACTCCCTGCCAGACATACGTGTCTGTGACCCAATTAAAATTGCATGGCTGGTAGAGCCAGAGAAATTACTTGTCACAGTTGCTGTCAGCAGAAGCAAGCCAGGACTGGCCTTAAATCACCAATCCACTCTGGACAAAAGGCACCCATGCTAGGACAGGCCATACTTGCACTCGACAAAAGAACTACCCTAGCTTTTTTAGCACAACAGCTGCCTTGTACCAGGACAAACAGTCCCTGGGAAGGATCTAGTAGAGTTCCCACAAGGAAATCTGCCACAGATACTTCTTGTGCCTAGGATAAAAACATGTTGCCAGCAAATCTCAGCCCACCCATGAGAACATGGTTATGGAGGTAGCTATGCAAACTCCTCCAGCTGAGTCCCAAGGAAGGGCTGACTTCTGCCCCTGAGAACAGCAGACAATGAGAGAGGGGGTTTCTCTCCAGGGAATTCCACATTGCTCACCTGGTCTGCATTCTTCGTCAGCTCTGGATAGGCATCTCCCTGTGGGGTGCACCTCCATTAGTTACAACATTCTCAGCATCTTCTCACAGTATACCACAAGGTTTCTCAGGCAGGTGAGTGTTAAGGAAGCCCCAGGGACAGAAGCGCAGGGGGAGAATCACACGTGGACTTGCAGGTACCATCTCCTGGCTATTTCCCTGTGACCCGCCCCTGCACAGCATCTGCTGGCAAACACACCCATTCACAACAGGGAGAAAGCACTGTTTTTTAGGATGCTGTTAGTACTCACACAGACCAATTTCAGATGGCTTTAACCAGATACAACAGCTTGGAAGCCACTACCCCCAGAAAACAACAACATGCACTTGCACAGACTTACACACACACTTGTGCTGACTGTATCCCTGTCACACTAGGCCCCCTCCCTCCTAACACAAACGATCAGGAGACAAGAGATTTTTTTACTGCTGTGATACATAGCACTAGATACACTCTCCCGGAGCTCCTTTGCATCCACAATTGTCTCTTGACAGTGTACAGGAAAGGGACATGGGCCTGAACAGGACATGTGTGATACTCTTTTTCCCCCCCCTCTAAGGTAGCAGTTTTTACTCACCAGCACTTCCACTACAGTAGGTACCAGAGAGGCAAGGAGCCCAGGTGGAGCGTGAAGGACTTCAGAGCAAAAGCGGACAGCCCTGCGCAGGATCCGACGCAGCACCAGTCTGAAAGCAGAGCAGGATTCCCCAGGCAGCCACGTGAGCATCCCTGCCCAGCTCCCACATCCACCATACCCCCAACACAGCTCCTCTGGCCTCATCTATCGACACAATCCAGCTCCTCCCCACCATCTACACCCATCCAAGAATAAGCCTGCAGGCTGGAACCTCTTCCAGGCTCTCACCTTTCTGCCTCCCCAAAGCTCATGCACTCCCTATCTTGGGCTCACACCAGAACCTCTCCCTCTGGCTGTCCATATTCCTTTCTAGACCTAAATTGCTCCACCCCATGCCATTTCCTTATGTCCTTACTCTGCTCCAGAGAAGCCTGGGTAGATGCCATCAGTGATGCACACGCACAAGGTGCGTATGTGATCTGCCACCACACGGTAGGCCATATTCACACGCCCAACATCAGCATCCCCAACCAGACCTTGGTATCGGGGCCCCCCACAGCCCTAAAAGAAAAAGTAAGGAGACAGATCAGCAAAAGTTAACAGCTGCAGAAGGAAAAGTTTCAATGCAAGAAGGCAGCCAGCTACACTTGACATCATGATTCTCAACTACCTCTGAACCTTGTGCACCGAAGATATAATCATTAAATCCTTCCAGCGTATTATAGACCAAGAATTCCATACCTAAGACGGGTCAGCTAATGCCTTTGCACAGAGGAATTTAAGAAACTTTGGTGGAAAAACAGATCAGCAACGCTGATATCTCAGTGGATTTCCAACCTGGAATTCTCCCCACTTTCCACAGAATGCTGCTCTAGACCTGGCTGGACATACCTCCTCTCTCAAAATACTGCACAGTGACACGTGCGGAGAAGGCTATACTATGGTACCAGGCAAGCAGTCTGCATTCAAGGAGCTTTTGCTTAGCTATGACTCTGAGCAGAAGCATCGTCACCTTGTGAATGGCATCCAAGATGGGAGTGAAGAGATCTGTGTCGTAGTTGGAGCGTTTGTTCTGCAGAATTGTCACCAGCCTTTCCAGGCCCATTCCTGTATCCACATGGTGCTGCGGCAAGGGAAGCAGATTCCCCTCCACCTCCCTGACAGCCAGGCAGGAAAAATAAAAGGCAAAAGAGAAGCAAAGGTCAGTTCAGAGGCAAAGAAACAGGAGAGTGACAGGGGATGGAAACAGCAGGTGACAACAAAAGGGACAAGACTAACATCAGCCCACCCTGGCACTGTCAGGCAGCCAGGATCTGACCATCAGATAATCAGGACTGACTGTAACATAGGGAAAAAGGCATTCCCTGAACACGGGCCCAAGGTCTTCTTCTTCCAGCAGATTTCTCCAGACTGCTGCAGACCTCAAGAAACCTCCGGGATGCAGCAGTGAGGGAGAATAGGCAGCAGAGGTTGAAGGAGGACAGGACAAATAGCAAAGGGGAACAAGAGGCACACTGGACACATCTCCACAGCTTCCCTCTTGCTCCTATACTGCCACCTCCTGGAAAGCAGTGAGATGTCCAAGACTATACATGGGTGATTTTGGAGTCAGGAGAGGAGGAAAGCTCTTGAGTTCAGACCAGATGCCTGGTACCTGCTGTACTGCATGAAGACAAGGTTCCAGATCTCCACTACATCAGGGCTGCCCTGGTTCACCAGTGCTGCAGCATTTCTGCCACCACCCACATGGTCATAGTGGATCTCTGTGCAGGGACCACAGGGACCTGTGTCTCCCATCTCCCAGAAGTTGTCCTTCAATGGAAAAGGAAGCACGTGACTGGCAGGCACCCTGCAAAGGCAAACAACAGAGGTGGCAGCCCTGGGGCATGCACACAAAGCACACAGTAGCCTAGATCACACAGAAAGTTGGGAGGAATCCTTTCTGACTACTACAAACTCATTAACCAAACACATTAGGATTCCTTTATTTCTGTTCACAGAGAATTACTCTCCTTAGGCAGAACAAGCTGGACCAAACCAGACAGGATCCTTCTCACTGCCCAGAATGGCTGGCAAACTCAGTCTGGCTCCTGCTGATGAATACATGCTCCCCACTGGGTCTGTGGGGCCACCTCCCTCGTAGGAGGGAATTCCAGCAGAGCTAAGACCTGATCGCAGTGGACAAGGCTAAACACCAACACAGGCCTGGCTGACTTGGGTTCAAAGCCCACAAACAGCACCCAACAAGCTCCCAAATCAGGGAAGTGCTCTCGGCAACAGCTTCATCCTCACACCGAAGCAGCCATTGTTAGCTCTCAGAAGAGAACGGATTCTCCGCAGCTCGTAACAGAGAGGAAGCAAAGGATCAGAGAACCTTCACACACTTCATCCAGGCGAGCCAATCTTAGGTACACAGCCCCCCAGACTGATAACATCTGAGAAACAGCTTAAAGGTCAAGTGCCCCAAAGCACTCAGAGCCCAGCTGACTTTTAACAGCCCAAACAAACCAGAAATGAAATGAGTTTAAAAAACAACTTTTGGCCCCTAGATCTGATTCCATGAACTAAAGGGCAAACGGGCGACTGAGATGTCAGCACCTACTGCTCAGAACCTCTTCTCTAACACACTTACCCCAGGCGCAGCCACACGTCCCTGCACTCCTCATCTGCGCTCAGCCCCAGCGAGGAGTCTCCACCAAAATAGGTGACGTAGAGACGATCTTTGGGGATCTCGTAGACCTCTGTCAAGAGCTCCCAGGCCATGTTACATGCCTCCTCCTGAGCAGAGAGGGAACACAAACGAAGCACAGTAATCCAGGATGCACAGTGATGCAGGAAAGCTCTTTAGAATGGGAGTCAATCACCAAAGAAGTTTATTTCAGCTGCTCTCTCCCTTTCCAATTTTAAGGCTTATTACAAAAACAGGATGAGGGTGAATCAGGTGAGACAGCTCACTGGTGCCTGTGGAAAAATAACGCTTCTAAATTGTTGAGACCCTCAGGATCGCAGCATGGTATATGCCCACATCCTTACCAGCAGTTACATGGATCATTTTCTTTCAAAGGAAAAAAAAATACATTCTCTAGCAAAAGAACTAGCATCCTTTATCCTTTTTCCCTTTCGAAACTTTCTAGTTACAAGAACCAAATGCACTGGTAGCCTCTTTTCACCTTATTAAATAGTCAACACTGGCATTCCTGCAGAGAACTTTGGTACGTGTTGTTCACAGCTTTGAAAGGCTGAGCAGTTTAAGAGTCTGCGGGGCACGTTTAGTGGTTCAGCACACCAGCTGACTATCTCTGCTCCAGGCCACGGAGCTCCCAAGAACCAATTTGGAGCTAACCAAGACGCCTTCTGCAGACAGTCCTGTGGTACTACAGCGCAGCTCTGAAAGAAAGGCTGCACTTCCCCCGGAGAGGGTTTGCTCCTGTCATCTCACCTTAAAATAATCCCCAAAGGACCAGTTCCCCAGCATCTCAAAGAAGGTGTGATGGTAAGTATCTCGGCCCACATCCTCCAAGTCGTTGTGCTTCCCTCCAGCACGCACGCACTTCTGGCTGTTCACCACCCGCCGGTGCTGTGCCAGCTCGCTCCGGGGGTGCACCGTGCCCAGGAAAATGGGTTTGAACTAGAAATCGAGGCAGAGAGACACCCGCTATCGCTCGATGCCACCCAAGGCGTGGGGGTGCCTGCGCCCGGGGCTCCCGAAAGGCAGACCAGGCGCTGCCAGAGGCGAATGGAAGGGCCGGGGGGGCACCGC
>JAHREE010000287.1:87982-103624 GCA_033628505.1 Tringa tobata
GGGGGGGCCTGGCCTGGTGCCTCCGCCGCCTCGGGGCCAGCAGCGACTGGCTCCTGCTGGAGGCCGGCACACAGGTGAGGGGGCTGGGCCGGGACCTTCGCGGCCTCTGGCGCCTCGCGGGGGGAAGCCGCTCGGTGGAGGGGGCGTTACCGGCGCTGGTCGGCCGGAGCCCTGTGAAGGTCCGTGCCGTGCGGCGGCCGGTGGGCTTTGTGCCGCGGCCTCCGCGCTCCCCCGGGCGCTTCTCGGGAGGGAGAAGAAGCCCCGTCTCGGTTAACGAGCGGCAGTCGTTAGTGGTTGCGGGGAGGAGCTAGCTGTTCGCCCCGGTGCAAGGCCCGCTTCCCCCGGAGGGTGGCTCGGCGGAGCGCTGCCACGGGCAGGGAGGGAGGGAGAGGGAGGGTGACCGGGAGGGTCTGACGTGCCGAGGCTCCGGCCGTTCATCGCTTTTAACGCCATGCCGTATTTGCGTAGGAGCTGTTGGTGTGAGCAGTGGTGGGAAATCCTTAGGCTAAATAGCGGGGTGATGCTGTGGTGAGGTCAATGGTGCATCAAGTATTTGGGGGTTTGTGGCTTAAGTGACTCGGGTGTAATCATGGTGGTGTTTTACGTCTGCTCCAGTTGTGTTTTGGTGTGGTACAGGAATAGCCCTTTCTCAGTGATCCTGTTTTTGAATTGAAGAGCCCCAATAGGTCCTTGTGCCCTCTCCCTTGGTCCCAGCAGGCAAACGCCCCTGCAGAAGTTGGGGTGCTGTCAAGGGGTTGCTGTTCCAGTGGTCAGCGTTGGGCAGTTGGGTGTTGTGGGTTCCTGCTGTGCCCAGTCCCTTTGTGCTGACGCATTGCAAAAGGTACCACTCTCATCTTGCGATGCCAGGCAGCTCTTCAAGCAAATCTGTAGTTTTGTTACCCTCCCATCGTGGATCTGAGGCCAGGAGGTATGCAAGTTGAGATGCTCGGTGAAGGGCTTGAGGTAATGCACCTGCAAAACAGGCATCTGCTAATTGCGCAGAGAATCTTGCTCAAGGTGTTATTACTCCGATTGTCTGCACAGCACTACAGTCCTTGTCACAGGCAACAGGGAGGCCGATGGTATCCTGGTACTGCAGGCTTGCCAGGCCACAGTCTAGCGTGTCAGCACGCGCTGCTTTCACTGGGGATTTAAATGTCCACGCCAGACTGCACTGCTGAGGCCTGGAGATGTGCCAGGACTGCTGTGGGCAGCAGCCAGCTCCAGCTGGCAAGTGGTCACGTCTCGGCCCCCTGCCCCAGTTTGCTCAGTGAAGTTGATCAAGGGGAAGTTTTGTGAGTGGCCCTACTTGGTCTCGCTCTTCTAGTGTGTGAGGGCACTCACCGGGCACGAATAACAGTTCACACGGGTTAGGCATTTGGGTTGCAACTGCAGGGAGAAGTGCAAAGCTGAGTTGATAGCCAAGTCTGCCTGTACTTCTTAGGTATGCAATCCCCGTTGATAGAATACTAATATGTATGAAGCGTTTAAGAGGTAGGAACCAAACATGGTTAAATTTGCTTCCTTGCATTTAGTTGACATGGGAGTCTGAGTTCTTGCTTTAAACTCACGGTGAGACGTGCTCAGGTAATGTGTAGTCAATGAACTTTTCTTGACGGCGGCATCTTTCCATCTTGGAAAGATGGAAAAGTTCCTACACCCATGTAGGAACTGGAAGGTGTGGCGCAAATGAGTTGGGGTTGCAGGGGAAAAGGACAGCCTTCATCCAAGGCATAAAAACTAGACTGCACTTTTATAATATTCTTCACTCATTTAACTGTGGTCTTCTGCCAAAAGGTGTTTGTCCTGCTTTTTCTGGCTGTGTGTTCCTGCTGTATTATGTTGGATCCGTGCCATTGTCTAAAGGTGTGATAAGCTGACTGAAAACTTGTGCAACACACAGATGAATAAGAAAAGTGTGTATGATTATCAGATCTCGCAAAGGAAGCAGTGAAGGGAAGGAGAGAGAGCGGAGCCGTGCTTTAAATGGCAGTCTGCAATTAGATCAGATTTAATAAGATACTGTGAAACAGTACAATTAAATTATGTCCCTTTTTCCAGAAGATGCTATTAGATTCTAATCGGATTATTTAGATCACTTTTGCTATTAGTTATGACCTACATGTAGCTTAGCTTCTGAGCCGTAAGACTGACGGTGTGATTTACAAATGTATTGTGCATTTTGGGCACGGTTAAATGCTGGGGTTTTTAAGGCAATTTTCTCAGCTATTTTTTCCTGCATCTTGTTCACAGACAGTTGAACAGATGGAACTAATGAAAGAAGAGAGTAAGAAGTAACCTTGAGACGCACAAACAATTGTACTGGTTTGAAGAAATGGTGTTTAGTTAGGTAATTGCTAAGGTGGGACGTGGATGGATTGAGAGTGGATTTGAGCAGCTTTGCTGCTGAGGAAGTTTTCTATGAAAACAAGGCTGTAACCTGCCTTAGAGCAATCAAATTTTCCTCAGTCAGAGAGAAAGAGAATACTTAAAACTTTTTAGGTTTCCATTTTCTATCCATTCTTGAATTTAAAAGCAAAAAAAAAGTTAATCATATTATCAGAAATTCTTGGGAAATAGCCATAAGATGCTGTATTTAAATTAAATTGAAATATAAACTGAATTAACCATGTTGTTGCTGACTGCAATTACTAAACTCCTTTATTTTTAGGTAACTATAGGCCGAGGATTAGATCTCACGTACCAGCTGGTGTCAAAAACCTGTCCCTTGATGATCTCTCGTAAGCACTGTGTTTTCCAGCAAAATGCAGAAGGGCAGTGGACTGTCAAGGATAACAAGGTACAGAGACTGATTAAAGACTTTGTACTCTGAGATTCACTGAAGTGAATGCCCTGTTTGGACTCAGATAATGTCTAGGCTGTGATATAATATGGTATAAGTGTGACAGAAGGTCCATGGGAATGTGTCTTGCCTGTTGTGCATTTCCATCAGGAAGCTTCAGTCTGCTGCAACTGGGATGAAACCATATTGCCTTCTGTATGTAGATTTGTGTCTTGGTTTAGCATTTTTCAGACAACTGTAGTCTCACCAAGGGCATTTTGCAGTCTGAGAACCTGTTTTATGTTGCTTTCTTAAATATAAAAATTCCAATGAATTTTGGCAATATTCAAAAGGATGATGTTCTTACCCTGCTAATGAAAGGATAAACTGATGCTCCTTATTGTAGTGACACAATTGCTTTAATTATAATCAACTACACCAAGAATCTGTTGTTGGAAAAAACATGCTTAATGTTTTGCTCAAACAAGTTTCTTCTGAAAGTCTTCCTCAGCTGATTAGAATAAAGTACTGACATCAGAGTACTCAGCTAGGTCTCACTTTGACTTCAGAAATGTGGATTTTTTTATATCATGATCTCTCCACTTTCTCATTCAGGCTGAAAACCTGAATGTTACTGTAAAATCAGTAACTTGCTTTAAAACAGCACTGGTAGAACAAAAAATGTTCAACATGTCATGCAGATTTGAAGGATGTTTGGGCCAACAGCAGATTAGTCAGAAAGGAATGGAGAGGCTACTATTAAAATTACAATGGTCTTAACAATACTCTGTTGCAGACTTGTATAAACTTGAAAAACTTGATGGTTTTTGTGTGATTGGAAACATCTGTGATGCATTAGCTACTAACACTTCCTCTGTGTTATCACTGCTACCAGTTTTTGGAGTTGTTTTATTGAATTGTTTTGAGATACATCAGTTGTTAATGATTCTGCAGTTCATCTTGATCACTTTTGCTGTTTTTTAAAACTATATCATGAGCTAGTGCCGTTTCAAACCCCTTGTTCTGCTTTGAACATTATCTCTAAAAGAATATTTTCCTTGTTTATATTCTCCTTGTATTTGTGGAGAACTGTCTCTTTTCTTTAAGCAGCTTTTTCTTTTCCAGTTTCTTCTAGGATTTCAGGTGACACTAAAAGTCAAGAATAATTACTGCAAAATTGTATGTTCTTGACAGTGATCTATTGCAGGGTCTTTTCTTTCTGTTGGTTAGTTCTCATTTCCTCTGAAGCTTTTGGGCAGCTTTTTTCCCCTTAGAGTTCATTCTTGTCCTTCTGCACAAGTATATATATTAATGTTGTTCCTAGTGCTTGTACACGAAATCTGTAATGCAGGAATAATGTAAGGTAAATAATGTAATGCAGTAACTGTAATAAATGGGACACCAAGCCAATAAATTGGATATCGCAAGATTTATTTAAAGAGATGGTTTGGTCTGTTTGCCACACTGAAGAGGTTGGATATGTTTACAGTTGCCAGGAATAACTTGCAGAGTATTCTGTAACTGCATATTAAATTTTGCTGGTTCTCTGTTCACTTGCAGAGTCTAAATGGAGTCTGGCTTAATAAACAACGCCTGGATCCCTCAAAAGCCTATCCTATCACTGAAGGAGACCGTATTCAGTTGGGAGTGCCTTTGGAAAACAAAGAGACTGCTGAATATGAGTATGAAGTAATTAAGGAGGAATGGGAGAAAATCAGACCCTTTTTAGCCCAAAGGAGTGACCTGGGAAAAGCTAAGAGTTCAAGAACTAAACGTAAATTTAGTTTGGAGGAATCAGAGACATCTGGATCAGAAGGCCCTTCAAACTCCAGATCCAAAAGAGACAGAGTGTCCTGTGGCAATGAACCTCTGGGTGAATCATGGGGAAAGGTAGAAGAGGCCAAACAGTTAACAGGGAAGATGCATGTCAAGCTGCCTTCTCCTGGACCAAGCGAGCAGGAGAGCGGTCCAGTGCATAGTAGCCCTGTGCACCCTGAGAAAGCTGTGTCTGTCACCCATAAGGACCAGAAAAGCTCTGGTCTTGCAGAGTCATGGACTGGCTTGGAAATGCTGAGGAAAACTCTAGTAGACATAATGAAGTTGAAGGTGAAAGTGCAGGAGAAGCAGACAGCAGTTCTGAATGTGAAGCAGAAGCGCAGGAAGTGTGCTCAGAAGGAGATCCTGGCAATGGAGCAGGAGCTGCAGGAGTTGCAGGACCAGCTGTGCATGGAACAAGAGCATCATCAGCAGCAGGTGGAAGAGCTGGAGAGGACATTCTCTAAAGAGCAGCAGAAGCTAGAGGTATAATGATGATAAACTTTTTGGCCTAATTTTTTACAAACAGGTTCATTATAGCAAGACTAAATAATTTCAATGAGTAAAAAAGCGCATTTTAGTTTAAAAAAAAAAGCTAATTTTTTTATTAAAAAAAAATAAATTACAAAAACCCCACAAGTCTCTGATCTTCTGTGATTACAGAGAGGACAAGTTGAAAAGTATTCACTGTAAGTCTGAATTTCTCTCTAGTATATGGCTGAATTAATGCCCAGTTACATGAAAAATCCGTTCCCTTTCCAAGCAAGTGAACCACTGGATGCCTTAATCCCTGCAGGGAAGGAGATTTTTTCATACTTTCAAAAAAAACCTTTCTTGCAATCTGTGTCTTCAAGCAGTAGGGTGATAACTAGCTTTTTTAGATAACAAACTGAAGTTTTTCTATTTAAGTTTGCTCAAAATCTGGTTTAAAGGAAGTAAGAATTCATCTTGGAATGAGTTTCATGATTTATCAGCTACTTCCTTTAAAGTGTGCTGTTAAAGGGGAGACACCTCTATCAGAAGTACAGAAAGCCTGGAGTTGTGTGCATGGGGCACGTGGGGAAGTAGGTATGTCTGGCGTCTTTGAACGTGCTTAAAGATAAGAGTTGCAGGTTTTTTCTCATGTTTGAGTTGTTGCTGACCTCTCTGCTGCTATAAACGTGCTGATTCCTTCACAGCTGGAATAACATGTAGGTGTTCCAAGTATGTAACTCCAAAAGATATATCTATTTTAACTCTACACAGTAAATGATGGCTCTAATTTCTGTTGTACCCATGTAACACTAGAGTGGGACATCCCAGGGTTTCCTGAAAACCAGCGTTGTTTCTTTAAGCATATCCTCTAAAGAGACTGTGCAAAGTAGTAATTTTCAGTCCCTTGCTTTTTTAATGTCTTTTTTGTTTGTTTGTTTGCTTTTCCTTTCCTCCAAGAGTTTTCCTCCAGCAAAAAGGTCTTATTTTGTTGTGGTTTGGGTTATTTTTTTTCCCCTCAGGGAGTAAACTGGCAACACGGGGAAGAGAATCTGAAGGAGCAACTGGCCCAGGTCCTGCAAGAGGCAAGTAGTTATGAATCTGGATTTAGTCTAACTGTGAATCTCAGATACTTAAGTCTTTCTTAGTGCTGTGGCCTCTTGGTACAATTCTAGGACTTTGCCTCTGGTGCAGATTTTCATCTACAGACCAAATTTCTGTCAGAAAGTGGCAGACCTCCCTTTGTGGGAGCTACTACTTCCCAGCAGATATTGTGAGAATATGCATTCAGATTGAAAGCATTAAATAGCTGCAGTGATTTTTACTTGAATTTGGTCCTTGGGCTGGCAGGCTTTTTTGTGAGGTGGGTCTGCTAGGTATCTGTTGTTTTGGCAATTATAACCATATGAAAAACATTTTCACTCTTGTTTAGGAATGTTTTTGTAAGAGATTGCCCCACACTTAGGTTCCCTAGGCTTTTTCCAAAAGGTCTTTGCTTTTGGAAAGCTGATCTGAAAACAGCTTCAGGTAACCCTGCATATAGTGACAGGTTTTTGTGATCCTTATGTGTCAAATACCCCTTAATACTCAAATGTCTCTCACTCAAAATGGTGACTATAAAACCTAACTGAAGTGAAAGAGTAACGTGGGAGAGGGAATGAGAAGTGCCATGACACTGGGAAGGTCATAAATAACTGGCACTGCATTCCAATTTTAAGGCTAAACTGCCTTAACACTCCAATTTATATAGACATGTGTTGCTTTTTTAGGAGGAGATTAGGAGAAATGAGTATGCTGAACCTTGTGATTACAGCCATGTATATTTAATAGGATAGCTGATAATGTCACTCATAATTTCTGTGATGATATTGTTACAGCATCATGCTTTGATGGAAGAACTGAGCCGTAGTAAAAAAGATTTTGAGGAGATAATTCGAGCCAAGAATAAAGAACTGGAAGAAACCAAGGTAAGGTATAACTGAATTCTTAGTTTTATTCATAAGTGAAACATGATATACTGCAGCAGAGGAAATGGTTAATTTATCATTTGCCTTGACTGTACTGTGCCTCCTGTACTGAAAAACTCCTGCATTTTGAGGTGGCAGCTGACTCTAGTCTCCAGGATTGGGGGAGAGAGGGTACACCTTGCCCCCTTCATAATATAGTTTTGAGCAGTCATTACTAGATCTTTCTCAATCATAAAGCAAGCCCAGGGCACCTGAACTGTGTGTTGTGCAGAAGAAGTGGGCCCATTCCACAAAGAAGAGTAGTGTGTTTGAAAAGTGAGGTGCTTCATTTTCAGTTAGAGTGCACTCGGGTAGAACTGCAGTGTTCCAGCAGCCCTACAAGAGAGCGTGGGACTGAAACAACATGGAATTTGAATAATGAATGAGATAAGCCACATTTCTTCCTGCCCTTGACACAGGGCGATGAGTGGAAAAATAATTAAGGAGATCTTGCCCTGTGTCTTAGTCCTGGAAATTAGAACATTATCCACCTCTGGCTGTTTGCTTTATGGTTTGTTTTTTATGTTGTCTTTGCAACTTGCTTGCTCTTTCAAGTATAGCTTCAATTGGAAGATTTTCTCTGTTATTTTTAGAAAAAAGAGGTGGTACCTAGGAGCCTAATTTAACTCCAAACAAAAAAAAAATATTGGGCAGTTAAATGCAAGTAAATGTTTTAAATTCTTATGATTCCTTTTTTAAGTATTTGAGGTATTTTGTTGGGTGTTTTGCTCTTTACATCAAAGAACTGTTCTGTTGACTTAAGCCAAACTCATTCCATGAAGGGGTTGAAAGAGATTCTGAAAAGATTGATCCAGCCGGTGTTTTCTTTAGGCTGAAGGCAATTTTGGTAAGGGCTGCTGTTCTTGCTTGTTAAGTTCTCTATGGTGCGTAGGAATATTCTCAATAGCCCCGTGACTACAAAGCAGAGAGAGGTTGCAGATCTGGGTATGTAATAGACACAAACATGACATGTGGAGACTTGCAGTTTTATGATTTTTCACATGTACTACTTTCCCCTGCACATGCACTTCCTGCCAGTATTTATTGAGTAAAACCTTGTTCTTTGTTGATACATGACCATATGTACTTTCCTATTAGGAGGAGAAGGAAAAGGTGAGAGCCCAAAAAGAAGAGGTGTTGAATCAGATGAATGACGTGTTGGAGAATGAGTTGCAGTGCACAATCTGTTCGGAGCACTTTATTGAGGTATGTTTAAACCGGTATGGGTTTGCTAGTAAAAAAAAGACTTGAGAAGCTTTCACTAGTTCTATTAAAGTAATAGTGAAGCTTATTTCTTTACTTTGGTAGTTTAACAGTTGCAGCAGTGAGTTCTGGATAAGGGCTGATCCAGAAACCCATTCTGTCTGCCCTAACTCTTCTGGGCAGCAACTTCAGCTTTAATGTCCCTACCTGGATAGAGATGAGTGCTTAATCCTAAAATGCATATAGGCTTGCAGCAGTTTTGTGTGGCTTTGCACTTGTGCTCTGAGCTGCTGCTACTAACCTGCTTGGTTAAGAATCATTTTATAGTGGATCTTGCTTTAAGTTGATGAGGATTGGACTGCTTCAGGTTTAGATATAGGAAGAGGTTAGCAAAGGAGGGAAGGTGCAGGGAGGTGCGGTGTTCGGTCAAGTCCTTAACTGTTTATATCGTTCAGATAAATTTCTTTGAGAAGGATAAACTGACCTGCTTCCATTTGATTCTAGAATTAGTAGGTAGGCAGGCTATGCCTGAAATGCAGAGTGTTGTTTCCGTTTGTGTTTTGCTAGAACTTCAGTTTCATTACAGTCATTACTACTACCTGATGTGTTAACCTTGTTATAATGACTTATAGAGCTAGCTGAAGCTTTAATTTCTGGTTTTTTAGTGATTTAAGATGCTATTCTGTAGTATTGGAGTTTTCCCATAATTTAATTATTTTCAAATTGGAGAAACTTAAAATAGAGTTAATTCTTTCTGTCTGTGTTTCTGACTTGCTATGATCTACACTGAATCCATTAACCAACTTGTAAAGCTTGTCTGCACTCTGGCACGAGAGAGTTACTTATGTGTAACCCCTACAAAGGCTAAAGACAGGGGCTTTGGGCTTCCTCCTCTTCCCTTATAGGAAATGTTCATCTACCTTTTTTCTGACTTCAGTGGTTTTTTTTTTTTGACAATGCCTGTGTGAGCATGCACTGATATGTATTCTTCCCTCAAATTCCACAGGCAGTCACTCTGAACTGTGCACACAGCTTCTGTTCCTACTGTATCAATGAGTGGACGAAACGTAAAGTGGAGTGCCCTATCTGCAGGCAGGAGATCAAATCAAAGACACGCTCTCTGGTGCTGGATAACTGCATTGACAGGATGGTAGAAAAACTGGATGTAGCAATGAAAGAGCATCGCCTGACCCTTATCAGAGAGCGGAAAGGTGAGAGGTGGGTGGATGTGGCATGATGAGTACAATCTCTCATTCCATCTATTTTGTACAACTTTCTTTGGCACCTATATACCAAGGAGATGCTCAAGGAATGCAGCAGAAACGCTAGAAAATTAATTTTAAGGTATTTTGTGTAGCTTTACTGCACATTAAAAAAATAATGAAATTAATAAAAAGTTTGGAAAAATAGGTCAGTATGAATTGCCCAGTCGAGCAGGACAGCTTAACCATACTAAAGGTTATGCTGTTTCAGAGACATCAATAAATAAAAGCAAAACTATAGAGAATGGGCCTTGAAAACTTTACCAGGCACCTTTTGATTAAGCTATTGACTACATTACTGCAAAAACTCAGCAGAGGAGTGCCTGACGAGAAACTGAATCCTCGACTATGTAAGAAATCTCTGAAGGGGAATGTCAATGTGTCATGTGTGTGGCTGAACTGGTAGTTGCTTTGCCATGTTAATTTTTAGGAAATTGACCACTGTGACTTAAATGCATAACCTCTTGCCTAGTTGTAGCTGAAAGACTGTGCATGGTGGTGACACCTTTAAGTAAAACTCCAGTATGGAGCATTCCTATTCTGCTTCCCTTTTACAAATTTGTTTCTAGAGCACACAACACTGGTATCTAGGTGCGGAAATGTAGAAGTCTCTTCCTGCTACCCCTTAACAAATTTCTATTGCTGTGTTCCCTTAAGTAATTGTCTTGTTTTCCCCTTGTAGAGGTGAATGCATGTTCCTTCATTTTGCAATGCGTAAAGCCTTTTTTACCTAATGAAAGGTGTTTTTGGAACATTTCAGATTCTCCATGGTGACATAGAGTGACTTCGCTAAGCAGTATTAGTTCACATCTGAAATTGTCACTTATTTAACCAATTCAGTCTGATTCCCTCAGGAAATTGCTCAGAGGCTGCCCAACTCGGCTTCGTGAGTTGCTGTCACCTCTGCAGAACTGATGCTGCTCTTGTGTAATACCCAAATCTGCAGGGTATGCCATAGCACTAGCGAACTGTCTCATCAGGTAGCTAATGGTGATGGGATGAAGTGGTGCTTTTGTTGGAGCCCACTTCTTTGTCGTAAACCAGTGGTCTTCCTGCTTGTTTGAACAAAAAGGAAAAAAGCTCATAGCCTAGCTTCACATGTGATAGATGCTCTAATTATTTAAAATTATTATTAGCTAGTAGGAAATAGTTTAGCTTCACCACGACACACTTCAGGAGGAAGGATGAATTGTTTCTGTGTGGTCTTCTTATTCAATGATGGAAAATCTTGACTGAGATGAAGATAACCATGTAATGTGAGTTCCTAAGAAGAAATGGGCTGAAAGAAAAATAATGGTGCAAGTGGCACTTGGGAAGTTCAGTCAGAGCTTCCCAAGAAGCCTTTGCAAGAGCCTTAGTATAACAGGCACCAATAGGACAGCTCGCGCTATTAAGTCTATGGAGGTTTTGACCATTAAGGGGCCATAAGTGTCCTGAGCAACCATTGTTCGAGGGCTCCTTACCAAATTTTGTTCCTTCCCTCTTTCTTACCTGGCAAGGCACTGTAACAGCCACTTCCATTGCCAGTTGTGTGCCAGTGAAGGGATGGAGAATATCTCCTCCTCATCTGTGCTATCTTAACAGGAAAAGGCATATAGGAAACTTAAGAAAACAAACCAAAAAAGCCCTTTGATCTTTTAATGCTGAAAACTGAAAGGAAGAAGGCTTATGCCCTGCAGCTTTCAGACCTATTGCAAACTGGCAGTGAGAGGCTATTTTTCAAAGAGAACTAGTAATTTAGCAGCCTTTGTGGGTACAGTGGTCAGTGCTAACTTTTGTATCTCTGTTTTTTGAATGCAGAGAAACAGAATGCGTTGGTGAAACCAGCCATGGACAATGATGGCAGCGTCATTTCTTCCATCTCCTCCGTCTTTTTGATGAGCAGTTGTGACAGTGAGGACTCTGTGGAGGATTCTTACTATAATGAAAGCTACTACATTGTCTAAAAACTATTACTGCAGACTCGTTTGCCTGTGTGCTGCCCAGAACAACCTAATGGTGTTTGGTTGACTACTGCTGGATGAGTGGACCGGACATCTAAGGGATTCTATGAAGAGGCCGGAACTGAAAACTAGCAGCATTTGGAAAAAAGACCTTATTTTTTGAATGAATGTACAGAAGCTTGATCTCTAAACCAAAACTGGGATCATGAGAGAACCATCATTTTGCTGGATAGCTGACATACAAAACCCAGGCTTCCATGATCGCTCGTGACCTATTTGGTGTAATGTAATAGTTTGTATGCATCGCTGCCCTTTCCCTAGTGAATGACATGTTTAAATGTGTACATCAGCTTCCCTTATTTCAGGCAGCAGAGGGAATGACCCAAGCTATTTGAGAACTTGGCCATCCCCACCAGCAGGCAGGAGAGGTGTATCAGCAAAAAGTGCCAACGTGGGTTTTCCTCTTTTCATATGGCAGCTAGGGTCGTCCCAGGCCTCTGGCAGTAAAGGAAACAAAGGGTAGGTTATGGACTCTGCCAGCTGAAGTGCATTGTAATCAGAGCTGCTGGCCATCCCTTTGCTCTTTTGATGTTACTCATTTTGTGTTAGATAGGGATGGAGAAGATTACATCTTCCAGAATTCCTTAGCTAGTGCTCTTTTCATATAGTATGTTTGCTTTCTTCCCTCTCCAGGCTTTTGCGTAAAGGGTTTTAGAATTTGGAAGCAGAGCATCCAGAAGATACTAGCAATGACTTCAGAAACACGTGTAGCAGCAGAGAGGAACCTCTGCCTCTTCAGAAATGTTGCTGAATTAGTGAAATACCCTGTTGGCAGAGTAGGAAAGCAGCATCTGTAGGCAACCACAAGGCACAGAAGGAAGCATTCAGTTTTATTGTTTACAAAACATTGCTGTTGAGCCGTGGGTTGTACTACCCTCACAGCAAATCACTCATCCCGAAGAGACTGAGCAAGTCTTGCCTCGTCCTATCATGACTTTGTCTATGAAGTTCCATGTTCAGTAGCATATACTTTTGACTTAGCTGTTACATGGAAAGGACTGTTTTACACTGTGAGAAGAGGATGGGGGAAGGCCTTCTCATCCATAATATTTCTTCAGCTATTTGTATGTACTTTCTGTGTTTATTTTGTTTAAGAAGAAAAATATAAATCCATTTCTGCATTAGTCTTCCTTGGTACAACTGATATGAATATCTTTCTCCTAGTTTTCTTTGATTTTTATTTTTTTGAGAAAACACAGACTATCTCATTTTCATGACTTTGCTTCATGTTTTAATTGCTGTAAGCAGTGTGACTATTTTGAAGTTCTTTGAAAGACTTGTGCATTCAGGAATTGATAAAGACAACCCAACTCTTCAAGCCTGTGGCTACCCTAACAGTAATTTGGTAGATACAATCGTACCTCTTACATTCTTCCACTACAGAAAGATCCCACTAAAGAGGTGTGTGAATGATGATGCTGTCTTAAGGAAGCGGTGCATTCTGACAGATTTGATTGGTAGGACTTAAACAAGGGCGGTAGGTCTGATCTGTGGGCCAGGCAACTTTCTTAAAATCTTAGTGTAAGGTTTCTTTTGTGAAAGAGACTCAACTCAAACACCTTGAGTTTTCCTCTATCCCTTTTAATATTAATTTTCTGTATATGATCATAAAAGTTTCTTTTGTGAATATATGTTCTCTAGGATGTCTGAGAGAAGAGGGTTCCTCAAAAAACTTGTGAAATAAGCTGATGTTGGAACAGGCATTCCTGATGAAAAGGAGTAGGAGGAAAATACTCTGGCTAGCTAGGACTGCAGATTCTTCTACTGTGTATCTCTTCCATGTTGCTGTGCTATTTTGCTTTTGTTCATTTTGCTAAATATATTTATTTTGTTATGTTGGTGTTTATGCATATTGCAGAGAAGGATAATGCTTCTCCTAGTAACAGAGTAATTCTTCAGTGTGATTTCTGTGCGTGTCCTCTTTTCAGTAGAATATGAAGAACATAAGCAGTATACCAAACCTTTTCCATTCTTACGGGTAGGTGCATAGTGTGTAAAGGTTGAAGGAGAGAGATTAAGTAATAATACTGTTCACTTGCAAAAGCATTTCACTGACAAAAGCAGAGCTCTCCTCACAGTTCACTAAGTTCCTCAGTAAAACTACTGTCAGATACAGAGCCAATGACTAGACATAAAAAAAAAATAAATGTCAGCTGAACTGTTGAGCTTATGCAAAAGATGTCCATATTTCCAATACTGTGCTCTCCTTTGGTCTGAGGTCTGGATCCTTCCTTCTACTTGATTGTACATCTCAACATCCCCTTGGAGATGTCATGTAGTGTGATAATCAAAAATTTTCAGAGTAATATATTGTTTATCAACATCAGCAGGAGTAACTGGGAAGGAGTGCTAATGGATTGCAGAACAGGACCATGACAGAGGCATGGTGTGCTGTTTAACTCCTGCAGATCTACGGATGCCAAGATCAGTCTGACAGTTGCTTTTCTCTTGCATGTGTAGTCTACTGCATTAGTGCTTGGTGAGCCTTAGCAACACATGTCATTTAACTTTTGCAAAACATGTAATGTGCACTTTAATAATCCAGCTGCGTCCCCCCCCTCAATGTGGGGTTTTGATTTTTTTCCAAGATAGGCTCTGACTAGTCAATGTTTTGCTTCCGGCTTGTAGTTCTTCCCTCCTTGACACTCCTTTTGCCGTAACTTCATATATTTCGATGCATACTCTAGAGTGACTAGATAAATCATAAACTACGCTTCCCAAATAGTATACTCCTGTCCCTTGCTGCTACCACATTTATTTTTTAAGATTAAACATTCATGCCTGTGTACTAAGCTATATGCCCCTGGGTTTCAAGCTTAATGTGAAGTAGAAGATATCTCAATTAACATTTGAAAATGATTGACAAATGATCTGTGTACATGCATTAGGCTTTTATTGCGTGAAAAGCTCTATCATTGCTGGCCTTACAAAACCTGCTCTGGCTTTGCCCAAGGAATGGAGCTGTATTTAATGGTGAAGCGCCTGGTGGTGAGCAGGCTATAGGCTCCTCCATAGGAAATCTGCAGTGCCACCAGGCTTAGTGACATCTCCAGCCAGCGTGTCGGCAGGGCCCTGAGAAGGGATGGGGGCGTGCTGCCCACGGTCACCCCCACAGTGGGGGAGCTGCTAAAAGGTTGTCTCCTTCAGAATCAGGAAAAAAACTGTTTTTCTAAGAAAGTACCTCTTTTAAGGCAGTGGTTGAATTATCTGTGCATTAACACACTTTATATACTTTTTTTTAATAAGCTTGCTATACATTTTTATACACTTTATATATGTTTTTATACACAATATATTTATAAAAATTATATGTGGATATATAACATTTCACGTAGAATTTCAATATATTTTTACCCCTGTGCACCCCTACCTCACCTCAAGGTGGAGGTGCGTGAACACAATTTATATACATTTTTATACACAATCTATTTACAAAAATTGTGTGTGTGTATATATATAAAAAATGCATTTTACATAAAATTTCAATATATTTTCCCCCCTATGCACCCCTACCTCACCTCCTGGTGGAGGTGTGTGAACACAATTTATATACATTTCTATACGCAATCTATTTACAAAAAGTGTGTGGGTGTATATATATAACATTTTACGTAGAATTTCAATATATTTTCAGCCATGTGTGCCCCCACCTCACCTCCTGGTGGAGGTGTGTGAACACAATACGTTTTTTATACACTATATACGTTTTTAAACACAATATATTTACAAAAAGTGTGTGTGTGTGTGTATATAAATATACACATGTAACATTTTACGTAGAATTTCAATATATTTTCACCCCTATGCACCCCTGACCTCACCTCCACGGGGAAGGACTGAGGCCGCCGCTTACCTTCTTCCCCGCCGCGGCGGCTCCTGAGGCCGGTGCCCTCGCCGCGGGCAGGGCAGAGCCGGTAGGCCCGGGCCCTAGGCCCGCTGCCATGCCGCCGCCGTTGCTAAGCGACGGGGAGGCGGGGGGTTACTTCCGGGTTGCGGGCGGGCGCGTCACTGCCGCGCGCCGGCGGGCTGAGGGAGGACCCGCGGGCCCAGGAGGGGCGGCGACAGCGGCGGTTCCAAGCTGGGAAACGAAACCGCCGCCG
>JAHREE010000287.1:103918-232007 GCA_033628505.1 Tringa tobata
TTTAAGCTGCCGTTATTTTCGCGTAGTTTTGAAATCTAGCGGGAAAAAGGGGAGGCGCGGAGAGACCCTTCGGTGGGGTTTGGGAGGGTGGGGAGTCCTGAGAGGAGGTGAGCTAAGAGCGCGTTGAGCTAATAAGAGGGTACCTCGGAAGAAATAGGAAATTGCTCTCGGTTTGTTAGAAGTAAGCAACCGGGGAAATTAAAAAAAAAAAAACAGCCTCAAATTGACACAAGAGCAGATAAACGTGAGTTGGCTGTAAACGAGCTTCTACCGGAAGGGGAAAGATTTCGGTGAAGTTGTGGGATGATTTTGCAGTTGGAGTCGTGGGGATGAGTAAAGGAGTTGGTCTTAAGCTGACCTGTATATGTTGGTGGAAGTGAGTTTGATACCAGAGGGTTCAAATCGGTGCCCCAGGACATTTTTTCTAGTTCAGTGTTCCTATGTAGTGTAATAAAAACCGGTAAGTTTTTATTGCTTGCTATCAACAGCAATGAGGCTTAGCTAGTGCTCCCATTATCTATGCCTTTTAATTTTTACCTGCTTTCCGATTCCTTGGTTCTTGTCCTCTGCAGGCCTTCCCAGTTAGTTTCTATAAACTCCATTTTAAGTGTTAGTTCTTTCTCTGGGTTTATTCAAAGTTTATCAGCCACATCCATCTTGCCAGTAATTCCTGGTGAAAAATACAGATACACTCCAACTTGAGTACACATATTTAATAAAGTTCTGCTGTGGAAGTCATGTAGCAAAGCTCTTTTATTAATTAACATTTGCAGAGGTAATGTCAGAGGTGTTCTGTGTCTCTTGTGAAAAATTGGTTCCACCTTGCATGTTTGCCATTAGATTGATTTTCTTTCTTTTTTTTTTTGTGTATGTGTTTGCGTAAAATGAATCTTTTATTCTGTAGCAATAACCAGCTGTCATATATTTAAGTTATCTAAGTGCTGACATCTGGGTTGTCTTCATCTACAAGCATTTAATGATAAGCAGGTTATAGAAATGATTTGAAATTCAAGTCACCAGTAATAGGGAAGCTTCTGCGTAGATTTCGTGTCTGTTTCGTTAGACTGGCTATTGAAAAAGGTAGGTTCAAAAGAAGACAATGCTTCTTACCTAAAGCAAATGTAAATTGAGAAACATAATACTGAATAGTCCATAAAATTATCTATGCCACCATGCTGCTGCTCCTTACTCTCCAGCATGCAGGAGAAAGTTACTTTGTTTAATGTTTAGCAAGTATGATCATCTTCTTTCAGCAAAAATGAAGAGAAGGACAGAACCTGAGTTTAGCAGCCCCCAGAAGAAGCAGAAGAAGAGGATAGAAGACTTGGGATTAACCCTCAGTTCTACTTCAGATGATGAAACTCAATTCAGTAATCATACTACTCAAGGTAAGGTTGAAGATAAGGTATATACTGCTGCAGGGAATTTAAATAATAACTAGGAATTGAACCCATGTTTCCTGAATCTTAATTAATAGCCTGAACTACTCTCTCTTTAGGAGAAAACCTACGTTATTTCTTTTCACAACCTTGGATTGACTTGACTTTTTTAAGCTTGTTTAAAATCTTATGTAAACAGTTTCGTCTGGGAATTTTATGAATTCAGACATAGAGAACAGAACTTGGAGTAGATGACAAATGCATGGTCCAAAGCTGTAAAGATTCTTGTAATATACGAGCAGCATTAATCTTCTCAGTCTCAGCAGTTATTTCTGATTTGGAAACTTTTAGTAGTGAGGAGTTGTGGGTGTTGTGCCATAAGGAAACATCATAATCCCTCGTTGTTTAAAAAGTAAAAATAAAAAAAACAGTAATCACATTTTTGTGAATGGGAGAAATTGAGATGAATACGAAGGGTTGATTGGAACTCATATATTGTAGCACCTTCTCTTTTGCTGACTCAGTATGATTTTTTGCAGGGAGAGAGGAGTTGTGAGAACTCACAGGTGTTTGGTTTCAGAAAGAAAAACAGTTCCAGGGTTAACTAAATTAATGGCCTACTTTTTCTCGAGTTGGAGTGCGCTTTCTCACCTGGAGCTTGGGATGTACCAAAGAGGAGGCTAGTGCCCTACACAATTGGTATCATTTTTGTGGGGTGCTTTAAACTCTCCTAGGATGGTATTTCAGGTTGCTTCATGATCACGCCTGCTACTTCTTGGGAGTCTTGGGCTTTCCTGTGGTCATAAAGTGTTAGTGAGAAAGGGCCTGAACACATAAAGAAGCCTTCATCTTGTGAAAATGGAAGGGGATGTGTATGGAAGATGGGTGGGTCGGTTTGGGAGTAGTCGTAGTGACAGGGTATGGTGCGTGTACCTGGCTGGCAAGGCTGGAGGTGGGTGAGGAGGTTAGAGGTGCAAGGTGTAGGAGCTGGGGTAGAGAACACTGTGTGCACTCAGCGCTGAGCTAAAAAAACAATATTTTTAACTTTTTTTCCCCCTTTTGATTATTGAGTTCATATACAGGTTAGAGTAGTCTGCAAGTTTTTAGTGTTTAAGAAACAAGTTGATGAAGTTCAAGGACAACATTTTGAGTAGGGTTAATTGTTTATTAGTCTGTTGCACCCCTTGTAGCTTCTGATGAAAAAAGAAAGTTCAGGGGAGAGAAGTGGTTTGAGGTCTGATCTCAGCTGAGCATGGCCCAACAAATGTTAAAAGCAAGAAGAGTTGTGAAGGGACTTTCTTAGGATTCATGTAGCGGGTGTTGTGTTTGAGGTACGTCCCGAGCCTCTGGAAAATAAGACACAGCTCAAAAGCAGGCAGCAAAGTTAGTTGAAGCTGTGTATTGGAGAAGTAGAAAGCAGTAACAGACTCTAAAGCAAAATCTCCTGTACACATCTATGAACTTCACGAAGGAGAGATGCATGTAGCTTGTGTGACAGATGTTTGAAAATTAAGATGGGTATATAATATTGCAATAGGTGTATATGATTGCAAAAATCATAGCCTTCCTTGTCTTGAGCTGGAAGCCTCAAAGGTCGATACTGTAAAACTCTAGCATAGTAATTATGGGGGAACACAAGTCCTGAATCTTAAAAGCAGATAGTTAAGCAACAAGGATTGAGCACACATTGAAAGGGTTTTAACTACAGTTGTAGTTAAAACTATGCTGTCTTTCATTTTCACTTTCTTGTGATGGCCTTTCTTTACTAATTTTCCAGCTGTTTCCTTTTACTTCTGCTCAGTTTTCTATAACAGGAAAATACAGAGATCTTGGAACAGAAATAATTCTGTTTTTTCTTATATCAGAAAAATGTAAGAGTTCAGTCCTTCTTTCTAGCTAATTATAATGTCTTTTGTTAATGTTTCTATGGAGCTAAATAATTCCTTTTTAAGTGATAAACAGAAAAAGATTAATGCTGCTAACAACAGTTTTCTGCACTATCTCTGGGAAACTTAGGCAGTTCAACTTCTCCTAGTTGTATGAGGTAGCACAGAGTGATTTCTAGCACTCAGCAGACAAGGGAGGCTCAAGAGGCAGAGGACGAGGAGCGTGCACAGCCATGAAGCACCGCAACGAAGCACGTGGCTGTGCTTGCTGTGGATTACTGCTCAAGTAGTCTGTATGGCCCTTCCCACAGCAGTAACTTTAGTATGACTGATGTGGTGCTTTGCAAATTTCAGGAAGGAAGTATGTGCTGTTGCTTCATTCTATTAGTGGTATTAGCAGAGAAGAAGCAGAAGGCCTCAGTGGGTTGTAGGGCCTCCCTCGCTACCCATCCGGTACAGAGCAGGCTGTTAGACAAATAACTGACTACTGTGATTCCTGCCCAGATCCCAATTTCATCCAGCCCCGAGCAAATAGGCTTGGGCATCTCGCAATGGTAGAGCAGCAGCAAGGACTATATGGCTCATACAGGCCTGGGTTCTTCCCAGGTAGATCCCAGGGTGGAACTGGGCAGAGACAGAGCTTTGTTGTTTGGTGCCTGTGAAGGCTGTGCTGCATCTGTCTTGGGTGTCTTTCAAGCGAAAAAAAAGTCTGTTTTGAGTGCCTGCTGTGTATGGTGGAACATATTACCTTGATTGGACCATTGACGTGATTAACTTCTTCATACCTTCATCTCTGTTGGGGTGTGTCTTCTGACATTATCTTTCACTTGGGTTTATATGCAGCAATAAACTATAGAAGTGAAAAACTGTCTCATTTGCTGTAGTGAACTTGTGGATCCTTGCTACTGAGGTGGCTAGTGGGGGTCAAACTGAAGTTTAGTATTGGGACTAAGGGATTCAACTCTCTTCCTTCTGCAGTGTTGGCCATTTGGTAGATGCCCATGTACTTGATACGGGTTTTTGTTAAAGTTAGGGATGCATTTATACCTGTAGTTAGGTAGGAAACTGAGAAAAATCCAGTATGTTTTATCAACATATCAGTAACTATCATTATTCTTGGGAGAGAATCTTCGTGGACTTTCTCAGCTGAGAAAGGTCAAGCACACCAGTGTACTATCGTGGTCATGCTGTGGCCTGCTCTGCTGCTGTAATGGGGTTTGCCCGGCCCCCTTGGGGTGCTGGTATCCATTGGCTCGGAGAGATGGTGTGTGTCCCTGAGACAAAGGGGCAGATAACCAGTGGTTTATTCCCCAGGGTATTTTATATTAGAGCTGTGTGCTTCCCATAGCACGTTTGAGATGCTGAAGTGTCCTCTCTATTTACCTGCTGAGAGGATTTAATAAGTCATACTGTATAGTTCTTAATGGGATTACTGAGATGTCTTTATTCCATTTTCTTTTTATATTCATACTCACTTTTCTCACTCTTTTTGTTTTTTTTTTGTTTTCAGAGTCTTCCAGTAGCAGCAGTGGGTCTGACAGTGAGAGCGATGAAAAAAGACCAGTTTTCAGTAATGAGTTCAAACAAGACTCTCTTGTGGAGGGTACTTCATCTCGCTACTCAATGTATAACAGCGTCTCCCAAAAGCTCATGGTACGTTAAAATAGTTTTGGAGCAAACTGTTAAAATCTGATGAGAGCAAAGTGAAAAGACCAGTCTGTTTTAAGAGATTCTGATCCTGCTTGTGGAAGGGTTCTCTCCTTCTTTGAGACAGCTGCTGAGAACTGGGGGAGGCTGAGAGAGCTTGGCTGAAGGGGACCTGTTAAAAAAGAAAGTTTATTGATGTTCAAGGCCTTGGAGCAGGGAGGTGAATGTGAAGGGAAGGATCTCTGGGTCAGGCAGCTTGCCTGAGCTTGAATGAAGAGTCCTACCATGGTTTTTTGCAATGCTTGAGTTACAAATGCCTTGTAACAAAGGCCTTAACAAATTCTGTGATTGACGTTAATTTGTTTGGTCTTGGAGTCTGGCTGGCATACCCTTGTAGAATTTTTACCTTAATAATTAAGGTGGTATTTTTTCTTTCAAGTAGTGCCACTCTGCTTTATGCAGGGCCAGAAATTTCTTGGAAAGGCAGGAAGTTGTGAACAATAGCGAATGGGACAACTGAACTTTGAAGGTGATTGCCACCCCCTTGACTGCATAGTGTTAGTGTGGGGAAGAAAGTACTTTTAGGAAGTTCTAAGAAAATAGTTGACTGTCTCTGTCTCATAGTTCCGAATTTGGAAACTTTTTCCAGAGTTTAAAGGCAATAGTAGGCTGTAAAGAAGCGTTATTTCTTTTGGTGCGTGCTGTTACGCTTATTTCCTAACACAAACTTTGTCACTGGTATCACAAGTATCTCATAATCCTGAAAGAATTTCCATTATTGATAACAGACAAAGAAAATGTTATTTCCAAGGACAGCAGATGTTGCAGTTTGGGCCTCTCACTCCAAGGAGAGGAAGAAGAGAGAGAAAGAGATTTATGAGTTTAGAAAAAATATAAGCTACTTTAATGAAATGTTAATAATGAAATAAAAAGGAAATAATGAAATAGAATATATATACATATAAAAATATATACAAAACCATATCAAGCTCCCAGAGGGATGTCACTGGCAGGCCCTGGGAAAGTTCCAGACTGGAAGACCCTATTGGTTGATTTGGGTAGTCTGACCTGTCCACACCTCCCCAGAGGTGGAACCCCACTGTGGGTTAAGCCACCAAGACAGCTGACCCTGGTCACCACAGCAACAAGTATCAGCAGGAGCCTCTCTTGCTGGAGGAAGAGTTGGGTCTGCTCCACCCCAAAGCAGGACAATGATGAGATGTGTAGTTGTGTATTACTTGAAACGTGACAGGAAGTTTGGAACTCAATGAGGGACTGAAATTGGGTCCTCTTTTGTTCTGTGCTTGTACTGTACTCACAGGAGCAGGGGTCAGCAATCTTTCCATGGTGGTAGGCCAGCTTGTACCTGCCTTTGCCAAGTTAAAGTTCAGTCTTCTGCTAGAAACTGGGAAGTGCTAGCTGCTCCTAGGAGTGGGAACAGGGAGATACACCTCCACTCAAGGAGGTGGAATGCTGCTGACCAGAAGGATCACACCTCTACATGAAAACTTTCAGCTGTTGCTGAATTCAAAACTCCATGGGATCCAGAGGCTGAGAGTTGCTCAATGTACCTCACTGTAGAAAAATCCCGTTGCTGATCATTCAGAATCTGTCCACGTGCGTTTTTGGTACTGGGCTGGCTGATTCTAGCACAAGACTCTTTCACTTGGAGAGTTTTCTCCTGAGCCAATTAAGATGTGTGCTTTCAATTGCCACAATACAGGAGCTTTTACTACTGAATTTGAGAGGCTTTTATTTCCAAGGCCTCATAAATTTGAGTATAAAGATTGTTGTGCTATCAAATCTGGATGAATGACTTGGTAGCATTAGGTAAGTAAAATGAAAATAATCCTTGATTACTAGGTGTTCAAAATTCTGTCTTCAGAAAACCAGTGTGTAACAGGCTCAGTGGCTGTCACGTTTGGTGTGTATATTTGAAGGTCTGATGCAGAGCCAGGCAACAAGGGCCACGGGAAAACACCATGTACCTTTGTATGAAACCTGTCATGTGTTCTTGTATTGTTTCTCATACAGATTGGTAATATACAATGTTTTTGTTGATTCTCACAGGAAGGAGTATGTGGATAACATTCACTCAAAGTAAAACTTAATCCTTAAGTCTTTTATTTACTTATTTTCTCTTAGAGGGATTGAAATTGACTGCATTCATGCTTTTGGTTGTTGTTCTCTTGTTGTTAAAATCTATGAAGAGAAAACCTTGAAAAACTAGCTGTTAATTAACGTATTTCTTTTAACTGAAGAGACTGTATTTCAGGAGCAGCATGTCTTGCATTCTTCCTCTGAGTTTTAGGTCGAGTTTTAACTGATGCTTGAAATGTGTGTAAGTGCATGTTCACAACAAAGAATATCATCACAACATGAATTTTTTCCTGTGCCAGCATCTTTTGTTTTATGAACCTTTCATGCTTACTGAACACTCTGATGAATGGCTCCAGGTTCCTCACAACTTCTCCCTATGAGCAGGCTGTTCCCGAATTACTGAACCTTTTGTAATTTGCTGTCATCTCAAACTTCATTTTTCACATCTAGTTTTTATGGATCCTGGCTCCATGAAATGAACTTAATACTAAGTCCTGAAAGCCACAACTGAGATTAATAATGCTCAATGCCTTCAAGTCAATTCAGGGTGATGTGCCGTTTTCCCTGCTAGTCTTTGACCCCAGTAGTAGTACATAAACACAAGTCCACTTGCCTCAGTGTGCTCCCTTTGCTTTCTCTGTAGGCCAAGATGGGATTCCGAGAAGGAGAAGGTCTGGGAAAATATGGCCAAGGCAGGAAGGATATTGTTGAGGCCTCCAATCAGAAGGGAAGGAGAGGCTTTGGGCTGACTCTCAAAGGATTTGATGGGGAGCTCAATATTGATTGGCAGGATGAGCCAGAGGTAAGTACTTCCTGGTTTGAATCTCTTCTGTTGCTGTGTTCAGGATTTGCCCTCTGGGAATGGAGTTTAGTGTTGTCTGCTAAAACTGCCTACCTATTAAGTGGCTCTGCTGGGAAGACACAGGCCTTATTTTGTCTCCTAACAGCATGGCAAAGCTTGTTTTCTGTCACATGTATTAATGTTCTGGCACAAAATTGGTTTCAGATGGATTGTTGCTGTGGTCTGTAGGATTTGTTTTCTGAGTTTTCTGGAGTAGTGAATGCAATAGAAAATTGTTATCAAGCTCTTTTAGGTTTACCATTTTCATTTTGTATATCATTTTTCATGCCTGTCTAGGTGATTTTTATTTTTTTTATTTTTTTTTCTGAGTATGTTTAATAGTCCGAAATAAAATGCTAAGATGTCTGTTCCTGTGTCTTGTCAAGCTCTTCAATGGGGAAGAACATTGGGAAACAGAAATAGATGTTGTCAGGAAAGTAAAGTCCAGTTTTGATACTATTTGGTGTGAAATAGCCGCTGTATGTTTGTATTTAAAAAGAATAAAACAAACCAAAACACTGAATCCTAAGGATCTGGCAGCTGTAGAGTAAGCCAGAAGGTCCCAGCCATTGCTAGTTAAGGGTAGCACTGCTTGTCAAGTCATGTATGGTGCGTGTTATAGTACTTTGCTCTCCATTCTTTGAATTGCTTTCAGCAGTTCAAAATAGTATCGGAGGTTGTTCATTGAGACTCAGGAATTTGAGACCTGTCCTGTAGGCTCATTGGTTTAGGTCTTATTTTCCAGTGTGTTTCTACAGCTTACAGCAGTTAAGTGTGTGATTAACTCATGTGGATGATGCTACTATAATAAACATAAGAAGGTTAGTAGAACTTAGCAGCCTCTCTTCATGGAGGAGTAGCATCACATTGATCTTAACTGCTATAGCAATTCCTTCCCAAGATTATAAAAATTGTTCAAAGCCTGAATTAAATTGTGGAAGGAGGGATCTGTCAGAAAGAACGTGTAAATCACCATCAAGAAGTGTGATTTTTGGCAACTGTCTCTTTTGCAGCATCTCTAAAATGTACCTTGAGAGTACTAGGCTTTTTCTTTGTCTTGATTATTTATCGGACTCTAATGAGAGGAAGGTGGTGTGAGTATTTTTGTGGTGGAGTGGTTTGATTTGATTTTTGGCTTGTGTGGTTTTGTGTTTTGTTTTGTTTTTTTTTTAAATCTAAAATACAAACAAATAAGACATCTTTTAGACTAGGAGAAAAAAGCCTCTATGGTTGGTCCTAAAGTCATGGCATAACCCTTTATTCTAGGATTGGGAGGCAAACTTTTGGGGAGCAATTAGTTGGCATGTTTTGCTAGCAAAAACATCTTTGACTCTTTCCATGTCTTGTGTTTGCAGCCCAGTGCCTACGAGGAGGTGGACTGGTGCCTTGAGTGTACCACGGAAATCCCTGATGCCCAAGAGCTGAAGGAGTGGGTGACTGTGGGGAAGGTAATTTTTTAGATCTCAGTACTTTCCAGCCTAAAATGACGCAGGGCTACTCAGCCTGAAACAATTGGTTTGTTAAAGAGTTGTAGAATAACCTAAGTTGGAGGGAACCTTTGGAGATTGCTAGTGCAGCTTCCTGCTTAAAGCAGGTCCATCTACATCGGGTTGCTCAATGCCTTGTTTGGTTGAGTTTTGAGTATCTCCAAGGATGGAAATTTCACAACCTGTTCAGGCATCTGTTTCAGTGTTTGATATAACCCAGTTGACAAAAGTAAATTTCCTTGTGGCTTACTGGCATTTTTTATGTTGCAGCTTGTGTCCATTGCTTCTTTTCCTGTTGCTGTCCATCTCTAATAGTCTAGATCAATCTTCTCTATTTTCTGCCATTAGGTACTTACAGCAGTAGGATCTCCCTCTTTCCTTTCTGAACAAACTGTATCTCAGTCTCTTCTCATATACCAGAAGCTTTTGCACCCTTGTCATCTAGGCGGTCTTCATGCTGGGCTTGCTTCAGTATGCCTACCTTGTACTGGGGAGCACTAAACTGGATGCAGTATTCCACACGTGGTCTCAAGATGCCTAACAGGAAAATAATTCCTCAGCCTGCTGGTTATGCTTTTGCTAATACAGCCTAGTATGTGGTTGGCAGCCTCCATCCATTACTGGTACATGTTGCATTCTGAAATGACTGATACTGTGTTTGCTAATTGTTATCTGTGTTCGTGTCCTGTTTCAGAGGAAGATGGTGATTGAAGATGAAACAGAGTTCTGTAACGAAGAGCTTTTACGTAATGTCCTGCAGTGCAAGGTGAGTTCCCTTCTTTAGAGAAGAACTGGAGTTTTGGGGAAGCAAGTGAAATAAATAATTGAAGAGGATTGAGTAGTTTAATTAGGTGATTGGCAAGAGCTCAGAATGTCGTCTTTCACCTCCATGTCACTGGTATGACTTCACATCCTGGTTGTTACTGTCTGTTCAGCAACCTGTTCTGCACCTCAGCCTTCGAAGAGATGAATGAAAAGAGTCTCTCATTTTTACTCCAACTGAAAGGCAGAAGACTTGAATAAGCTAGGGAAATAAGCTCCCTTTCTTTTCTTGTGTGTTCCATCTTCCCTTCTAGATTTTATCATGCCCTTGTAAATTGCAGCAGAATGTGAGTGTGTGTATATGTGTGAGAGAAATACCTTAGGCTGGGACTGCTTTTGAGGCGGCTGACCACATTATCAGGCTCTGGAGCTATCAGTACAGAATTCTTCAGTGTTACTAAATTTGCTAAAGAACTGGGGTGGCTTAGAAGAGGAGTGACTATCATGATGTGACAGAAAAAGATTCTGTATTGGTGAACAAAACCCTGTACAGAGTTTTCTGTCTAAGGAGAGAGAAGCATGAGGCTAGGAAACGCTCATGCCTACCTATCCTTCAGGCCTTGCCAGGTCCAGCTCAATTTTCTTTCTGTTTGTGCAGAGTGTATTTGATGAGCTGGATGGAGAAGAAATGCGTCGAGCTCGAACAAGGTCTAACCCCTATGAGATGATCCGTGGAGTTTTCTTCCTGAACAGGTTTGCAGAACTGCTGGTAATGTAGTCCCTTTCCCATTTATGCCCACTTTCAGCCTTGGGGGTCAAGGTTGAAACTTAATAGGTCTCTATATATGTTTTCACAGGGCTGCAATGAAGATGGCAAATATGGACCATGTCTTTGACTACATGTTTACAAACCCCAAGGACTTCCACGGGGTGAGGGCCTCTAGTTAACTTTCAAACAGCACTGCTTTCTCAGAGAATGGAGATGGTGGGGAGAAAGGAGAATCCTTAGGATACTAGCTGGGAAACCAGGTGCTTGAAAGAGACTTCTCTGAGTAGTGCAGTTTATGGTATATGTCTTTTGATTGATGGGAGCTGTTACTGGGTCAGTAGAATTTCCTCAGTTTCCTTTTGCAGAGGCCCTTGATAAAGGAGCGAGATGCAGAGCTGCTTTACTTTGCTGATGTGTGCGCTGGTCCCGGAGGCTTCTCTGAGTATGTCTTGTGGAGGCGGAAGTGGCACGCGAAAGGATTTGGCATGACCTTGAAAGGACCCAATGATTTTAAACTAGAGGACTTCTATTCTGCTTCCAGTGAGCTCTTTGAACCTTATTATGGTACGTAGTGCCTGCATTGAGTGTTACTTGATGTTTTTGCTTATGCTGCAGCCTCTGTATCGGGAGCAGGGCTGGTATTGATACCAGCATGGGGATCTAAGAGAAGCCTGTCCACAGAGAACTATTTTGCAAGGTAGGAGGGGGCTGTTATTTGAGAAAGGAGTTGAGATTGATGAGCTTGCATATCGAGTCGCATTTCTGCACTTACTTCCAGTCTGCCCTGGGAATGTGTGTCCCATTGTAATAGTTGATACTTGAGTGCTTTGCTTATCTGAAAATTGTAGAGTCCTTTAAGATTGCTTGACAGCATTTTTCCTGCTTCACTGATGTCAGCCTGAAACACAGTGAGTGAGTGGACTTACAGAATGGTTGGAAGGGACCTTAAAGATCATCTAGTTCCAGCCCCCCTGCCATGGGCAGGGACACCTCCCACTAGACCAGTTTACTCAAAGCCCCATTCAGCCTGGCCTTGAACACTTCCAGGGAAGGGGCATCCACAACTTCCCTGGGCAACCTGTTCCAGTGTCTGGAAAGAATTCCTTCCTAGTATCTCATCTAAACCTCCCCTCTTTCAGCTTAAAACTATTACCCCTCATCCTATCACTATGTTCCGCAGTAAAGAGTCCCTCCCCATCTTTCCTGTAGGCCCCATCTAGGGTACTGGAAGGCTGCTATAAGGTCTCCCCAGAGCTTTCTCTTCTCCAGGCTGAACAGCCTCAGTTCTCTCGGCGCGTCCTCACAGGGGAGGTGCTCTAGCCCTCTGACTTGCCCAAGGATCTGTTAGCAGAGCCAGAAACCTTACTTGCCCGACTGGCAGTATGCTTCTGTATCAGACCTCACTAGCTCTGTTTTGATAATTGGTTGTGAGCTGTCAGTAAAAATAAGTAAAACAGATTTGGGCTGGCGGCTGTATCTGTGACTAAATGAGCTTCTTAATCGAAAGAGGTTTAAGCTAACATGTTTTACCTTGCTTTGAGACAGACTAAGCAGGCATACACAGGCAATTGCTGCATCTCACCTCGTTGGAAGGTAACCTGTTAAGCTTGCTGATATGTTTGAGTTCTCTATCTGCCTAGCCTCTAGAAATAGGAAGGGAAATACAAGGATTGCTAGTACTCCTGCTTATTATTTCAGACTGTAGGAAACTTGAGTGTGACTGTCTTGTAGAAAAAAGGGTTTGCTTTTCTATTGTTGTGCTTTGGTTTTTTTTCCCTTCCACCACTCTGACTCTTGTTGACTGCCACTTTTGACACCTGACCATGAACTCTCAGAAAATGGTTAGCGGTTCAGCATTATTATCTGTTAAAGAGAAGGTTCATGGCAAGGGCAGCAAGGTAGATAAACACATTGTTCTAAGGGCTGCAGCATTTGGATCTTCATAACTCACTGCAAACTGGTGCTCTTATGGAGAGATGGAGATACCTGGTGAAATGAATAGCTCAATGACTTTGATGCATTTTCTTGGTCCCTTTCTGTCTGTAACGCTATAAAGTCTAGTGAGATGTGTACAAACTCTCTTCAAGTGATGGGAAGGAAGTAGACTGCCGTGATATTTGTGTTGTGAAGAACGGTAACAAATTCTAGCATCAGTTCACTTACTGACAGGATGATTGATGAGGAATTTAGTTATCAAAGCACTATCATGCATCCTGATCTCTGGTGCTTTCTAGTCCTCTAGTTCAGTTAATAGGAGCTGTAGTTGTAGAAGATTTATAGGGACTAATACCATATAGAAGTTCAGGCTTCCTCAAAGTCAGAATTGGTGAGCTCTAGAATACACCTTAGATTAGCTTTCTAAAACACCAGCCTGGAAGACAACGTACTTCTCTTTAAAAGATCCATATGGGAATACTGTACAAACATTCATGCACAAACCCTATTTTCTTTTCCCTACTCCCTTTATAAACTTGTTGCCAGGGTTGTGTTTTTTTCTGGGGGAGTTCCTTTTTAAATTCCAGGTCACATTGTGTTTGGAAACAGAGTACTGTGTTTCTTTGGAATGATTTAAATTCTTAGTAGAAGGTTGTCAATGCACAATAGAAATAATTTTGCCGTGTCTGTAATAACATGATTTTACAATGATCTATGCAATACTATGTCATCATGTAGTCCTTCTCTCAGGGGAGGGCAGTGAATTACTTGTCTTTTGCTGAGGCTAATGTACAACCCATCATTTTAGCATGGTTATTATATGGCTTTGTTTAGTCCTGACCACACAATTTGAATAATTTTCCTAAATTAACAAGCATCTTTGGTCGTGAGCAAGGGAATGTGTTATTGCTTATTTGCCTATCAAGATGTGGGTAATATCTGACTAAATGTTTATTGAATACAATAGATCACCTGCACATGCTGATTTCTTGACTGTACTTGCAAACATGTTAGTAATTGTCTACTCTTTTCCCCTTAGGAGAGGGAGGCATTGATGGAGATGGAGACATCACTCGCCCAGAAAACATTACTGCTTTCCGGAATTTTGTTTTGGACAATACTGATCACAAGGGAGTGCATTTCTTAATGGCTGATGGGGTTGGTCCATTTTTTTTAATTCCTGCGCTGATGACCAAAACTGATACCTCAGTCTGAATGTAGGGATGTTTGACATGTGTCCATAGTTACAATGTGAAACTCTTCAACGCTTGCCTTAAAAATTCCTGGTGGCAGTGTTTTCTGTCTTAAAAAAACAGGAATTATCATGATTCCATGACTTAGCTGTAGAGAATCCTTTGCTTAACCAACATATTTGTGGAGATACTAATCGTATGCTATGTGCCTTGCAGGGTTTCTCAGTGGAAGGTCAGGAGAATCTGCAAGAAATTCTAAGCAAACAGCTCATGCTTTGCCAGTTCCTTACAGCGCTGTCTATTGTCCGGACAGGTATGTTTTATCCATTAATCTTCTTCCTCTCCTTCTCTAAGCTGTGGGTGGCATTGCAGAAGGATGATGTACAATTGTTATTAATGTGCCACGAAGTCTGCTCTGCAGCAAGGCTGAGTTGCTTAGAAGTGAGCATGTATGCATATATCCTGCGATGATTGTCACAAACTTAAGAGAACTGGGGCAGAAAAATCAGATTATTTATGTCTATTTTGCTTTTAATTAAAAGCATGAGGTAAAATGCGTTAGTTAAAGCTCTAGCAATGTGTTGTGTTATGTTATGTAGCTGTCTTAGGCTAAGGTCACTAGTGTGATAACTGGACAGTATAGACAAGTTTTATGACACTAGCTGAACTAACCGTTTCCTGAATATTCTGGCAGGGTGGTTGAAAAAGAGCGGTGCTTATCCAGTTCATCCTTCCCTCTAACTTGCAGCTTTTCTCCTTTAAATGGGGTGTAGATAGAAAGTTTGCTCCTGAGACAGAACACATACTGATTTGATACTGGTTGGGGAAATGCTTTTCTCTTTGCAGAGGTACAGGGAAGATGTTTCATGGAGCTCCATTGACCTGCTTCATGAATGTATTTTAGATGATGTTTAATTGTACAGAAACACTCTTAGCAGTTCTGCAGAGGTGAAAGTTATTGAGGTGTCTTGTATCTCATTGTTTCCTTATAATCTGCTGGTACCAGTGTGCTTCCTCTCTTTTTTTCCAGGAGGACATTTTGTCTGCAAAACCTTTGACCTGTTTACCCCTTTCAGTGTGGGACTTGTTTATCTGCTGTATTGCTGCTTTGAGCGAGTGTGCATCTTTAAACCTGTGACAAGCCGCCCTGCTAACTCAGAGAGGTGAGATTTTTGAGCATGAGGGGCTATTAAAGAAACTCTGTCCTCTAAATACAGTGATACATGGATGTGGGTAAATGCAGTGAAAGTTCTGTGACCTGCCTCAATTTGCAACTATCTTGGAGGAAGAAGCGTTTTAGATGCTTAGCAAATTACATTTGAGAAGGTAAAGAAGGTATTTGCCAAATTACCCTTCTGGGGAGAAAGCATTGGAACTAAATATATAACAAATTCTGATTTTCATGAAACAGCTATGGTTCCAGTGAAGCCAGAGCAAATTATGATGTGTTTTCATTCTACCTTTTGACTTTAGCAGAATTAATTTTCTACTTGAGGGAGATCTGTGGGGTTTCTCAATAGGGTTGAGTCTCTAAGTCTTTCCTGAGTGTAGAAAATGTATTATGACTTTGTGATAGGTGAGATTGCACCCTCCCCAGGAAGAAAGAATTCCTGGGATTTGGGAAACTGCCCTGGTAATGAGCGTGTGGCAGGAAGGTTGGCTTTGTGGAAGAACTGAACCCACATGATCTGTCTGCCTTGCTCTGCAGATATGTGATATGCAAAGGATTAAAGCTAGGTATTGATGACGTGCGGGACTATCTCTTCATGGTGAACATCAGACTCAACCAGCTGCGCAACACTGATATGGATGTGAATTCTGTTGTCCCATTGAGTGTGATCAAAGGCGACCAGGATTTCTACGATTACATTGTCCAGTCCAATGAAAAGTGAGTGCCTGTGGGCAATGAGGGCTGCTTGCTGTAGACAGGTTAACCAACATGACCTTCACTTGTAGCTTCTTGCACTCATGGAGGGACTTGTTGATAGTGCTACACTGCTCTGCTTTTGCTCCCTGAGAGGCTTAGCAGAGCAGAGGGACCCTGTGCAGAGAGAAGTGGTGTGTACTGTTAGTAACTGTTTATCCTCTGAGTACTGTGTGGAAAGGAAAGGAGGCTACTCCCTGGTTCTTTCCAATGGTCTTACTGTCACTTTGAATCATATTGGCAATGATCCATCACTGCTCTGAGGATCAGACTGGCTTTCTCCTGTTGTGCCAGCACTCTTTCTTGTTTTGAACAGTAGAACAATTTGGTGGTGATTAACTTGCTCACTGACTGAAGCTTGTCCTCTATTTCAGCCACTGCAAAGTTCAGATAAAGGCACTAGCCAAAATTCGCGCCTTTGTTCAAGACACGTGAGTATATTCCTCTGCCTTTCGGTAGGGACTGACCTAACCTACTGAACCTACTGTAAATAAATTGCTTTGCCCTTCTTTAATGTATTCTTGATTTGAGCTGATACTTGGCTTGGCCCTTGGAGCCAGGAATAGTGCTTTTAGGTAGCTTAGCTTGTATCTCTGCCCAAGTTATTTGCAGAAATGTGTGGGTGGGTGAGGAGTCCTGGAAGTTGATGGTCTATTACCCCCCTTGTTGAGAAGGCTTCCATGCATTCTTAGCAGGAATGAAAGCAGAAAAGTAACTCCCAGCGGGTATGTTCAGTTCTATAGTAGCCATCTAAGCTGGGTGTGGTTCAAAGCACCCAAGTTACATGCCTAGAATTACCTAAACCTTATGACGTGAATCTCTTGTGTAAAACTAAAGCCATTGCAATGTATAGCTGTTTTCCTGGCATGACTTTTCTGTTCAAGTGTCATTCAGAGAGTGTCATAGTAGAAAGTTGAGTAAGTTTCGGTAGCAAATAATTATCTAAGAGTTAATCCTAACATTGATGCTGGTTTTTGTGTGGCCTTCAGCAGGTCTTCACTGCTGTTTGTAAATGGGGCTGCGTACCCAGCTCTTGGATAAGCATAAGTTCATACTAATACATAACTTCTTGAAAATATTGAAGCCCAGTGGTACTTTCATGGGAAGGAGTAGTGCAGACCATGAAACAAAGCTAAATGGAGGGATTGGAGATGGGTGGAGGGTGAGGAGGAAAAGCAGCATCCTTTTTTGTGTAACCTGTAGATGAAGAGTGTGTGTTTGTCATTCCCAAGCCAGACACTGAAAGATGCAAGTTTTATAGGGCTGGAATATGCAATGCTGCAAGAGTGAGGAGGTTTCACCATCTTAACAGTCTGCTGTCTTTCTCTAGGACACTGATTGAGCCACGGCAGGCTGAAATCCGAAAGGAGTGTCTCCAGCTATGGGGGGTAAGCAAGCTGCCAAGCAGGGAGGTCATGACGGTGTCCTTGCTGTGGTGAAACAAGAATAGAGCTGCAGTACAGATAGGACTTTCTAGCCAGAGGTTTAATACATTGTCTTGTGGGAAAGTCAGAGACCATTTCAAGCCGTTTATGTAAGCAAACAGGATGTTTCTGATTAATTAAGCGTATGGCTTAACTGAGCAGGCTTCTTTGCTGCAGTTGAGAATATTTCATCGTGCACAGAGTGAACTCAGCACCTAGTTCCCAAGGAGCAGAGCTCTCTAAAGGATTTTTTTATGAGTCTGCAGTTTCTCTTTCCTGAGCTTTTGACTGCAGTGGGGCCATAGATATGGCAGTTTCACAGGCTAATTCTTTGTCTTTGAAACAGTATTTCACTGAAACATGCATAAAAGCAAGAACTTAGCCTGAAACTTTCTGAAGTTGCCTGTTGTAGGCATACCACATCTCACAGGAAACATTAAATTTGCAAAACATGTCAGATCTTTTATTTGTCAGATGACCTCTCCAGCGACTGGATTCCCAAAAGCAAAGGAGTTTCAGGGGGCAGGGTGTTTTGTCATGTATTGAAACTAGAAAGGTTCCTATGAATGTGCCAAAGAATAATGCATATTATCAATCGTTTGGATTTGTTGTCAGATTCCTGATCAGGCTCGTGTTGCTCCTTCATCTTCAGATCCCAAGTCCAAGTTCTTTGAGCTGATCCAGGTGAGACTTTACCCAGAAGCTTGTTCTGAGTCCTTTCATACAAGTAGAACTTTTCCCCATAGAAATTAAAAGATGAAGAAGGTAGTCCTGGATCACCGTTTCATGTAGAAGTTGTGTTTGCCTACCTGTTGATGTATGGTGTCTAATTTGCCTTTTCCATACTTTGCTCTTTAGGGCATGGACATTGATACTTTCAGTTACAAACCCACTCCTCTGAATTCCAGTACACTAGAGAAAATTCGCCAAGTGTTAGATTACCGGTGTATGGTGTCTGGAAGTGAGCAGAAATTCCTCCTGGGGCTAGGGGTAAGTGTTGAAAGCAAACTGGGAGTTTTGCTGGTTCATTTCAATGCTACTATTCTGCCTTGCAGTTTCATTCCATCCTTTCCTCAAAAGCCAGAAAGGATCCCCATCAGCAGTCCCTGAGACTGCTATTTATTTCATGTTTCTTCTGACTTCACTGCTTTTCACACTAATTAACCCTGGTTTTGTAATCGCAGCCTACACAGAGACCTGTACTCTTGCTAGTGTCTCTAATTATCTTCACTGTCCTTTTAAAGCTGTTCTATTTCTGGTTCTTTGTGCAGGTATGAAAAGTCACTGGCAGATTAGAATCAATGTTTTTGTTCCTTTGCTGTAGAGATTAAGGTTCTTCCTTAAAACTTCTGACAAAGAAACTGTCTGTGACAGTCTAGGACAAAAAGATTCTCTGAGTGCTGTTCTACCATTAAATCAGAGGTCTTCCCTCCACCCCTGGCCTCATGAAGCTTTGGCTGAATCTGACTCTGCTTTCTACACACAGAAATCACAGATCTACACCTGGGATGGTCGCCAGTCAGACCGCTGGACAAAGCTGGATTTGAAAACTGAGCTGCCGCGAGATACCCTTCTCTCTGTGGAGATTGTTCATGAACTGAAAGGAGAGGTAGGAGGCTATTCTCTCCCTTACCAAATGGCTGCAAATACAATGGGCAGTTTCTGCAGAATACTGCAGATAGATGCTGCAGAACAAATATTCCATCTGTGCCAGGTGCAAGTTTTTTTGTATACGATTTTTAGAGAAACTATTTTGGATTAAGTTCCTTCTTTCTCTCCAGTGCTAGAGATGTGAGCTTTTAACATTATTTTGGAAATGCTTTGGACGTGACATGCTGCTCTTGCCCTATGTGCAGCAGCAGATGATATTGCCAATATGACTTCATGTATTCTGTGGCTCTTTTGGGTACATAACTGCTCAGTAGTGATTGCAGGCTTTGGGGAAAAGATTTTCCTGGTATATTCACAGTGTAAGGTTTTGCTGCCTGGGAGTCTGCCTGTCCTCTGGCACCTCAGATGAGGATGCTGTAGTGCACTGGCCTTTGTGCTCTGGTACCTGATCAGGCACGGAGAGCTGGTGAGGGCAGCCCTCTCTCCCTCCCCTGAGACAGAACTGGGTAGTTAAAATACCCCAATTACAGGAGGGTGGCATGTTACTGTACATTGGGCAGCAGGGAATTTGTATGCCTTTAATATCTGGAAAGGTGCCTTCTTGCTAGAAGAGAATGTTGTCCTGTCAAAAAACAGGCTATAAATCAAAGCTGAAGTAACAACAGTCTGAGTAGTAAGTCTCTGTATTACCCTCCCCAGGGGAAAGCCCAGCGAAAAATCAGTGCCATACACATCCTTGATGTCTTGGTGCTGAATGGCAATGACGTTCGAAAGCAACATTTCAACCAGAGGTATGTAGGATCTGGAGAAGCTTCTCACACATGGGTACAAATGACTGGAAACAAAGTTCTCACTAACAGCAGAATGCTGAGCACAGGGAGACAAGTGCATTCCGCTGAAACACTGCTGTAAAGATGAACTGTGAATGAACCTGCTCTGAAGTGTACCGTGTATAGCCTTTTCCAACCGTACCTTCTGTGTGAATGAGGGCAGGTCTAGCTTCTTTCTTAGTCTGGGGTGAGCTGGGCACAGTCTGGGTAAAAGGAGCATCCTGGGAATATGAGTGAGCATGGCTGATAACTGGCTGAGGGAAAAGGAATGAGCCCTTCTATTTCCTTCCTCGGGGACACGATGTCTCCAGTAGTCCTACTTTACTGCTTTTCCATGTTGAGCAGCATGTGAGCTTGTAGATGAAACTATGGAGACCCATTTCTAATTTATAATAGCCAGTATCACTGGGCACTGAACTGGGAGGGCAGAGTGAAAAAAGTCTTGCTCAGTACCCATTTGGCTAGCAGTGGAGGCAGTGTGTGTATACTGAAGTGTCTAATCAGTTATTCTGCTGAAACTGTTACCTATCTATCTGCTGTGCCAAAGATCTCGCTAACTGCTGGATTCTCCTTCCTTTTTCATTTAGGATTCAGCTGGCAGAGAAGTTTGTCAAAGCTGTTTCTAAACCTAGCCGGCCAGATATGAACCCCATCCGGTGAGTGGTGACTCCTTCCCTCAGCCTGGCGTGCTTTGGTTTCAGTGTGCTGAAGGATGAAGATAAGGAGCTGAAGTAGAGTTAGATTTCAAGCTGAAATTCGTAGTTCTGTTACGTTCAGTGGAAAGAAGCTAAAAGCCCTTTAAATATCTAAGAAAAGGTTGTTAGTGGAGAAGTTGTAAAAGGAACGTACATATCAGACAGTCATGTTTTCATCATAGGTGGATTGGCTGGTGCTGATTTCAAGTATGTGCTATAGTAGGTCTAGTGCCCAGTTACCTTAATCATTGCAAAGGCTTCTGTGTCCTTGTCTGCCCTGAAGGGTCAGCAGCGGTACAGAGATGCCGACTGTTACTAGATTAAATGAAGTGCTGACCAGCATTTACAATCTCTAAATGGTTAGCTGAGAAGAAGGCTTTAGTTACAATCCCAAGGAAGTTCCCGAAGAAGAGATTCGGCTTTGGTTGCCTCCTGACCTTCCATTTAATTAATTCTGCTACAGTGGAGCATAAAGGAATCACTGTGCTGCATATCAGATAGGTATTGTGGACAAAAAGCTTCTGTTCCAGAAGCTAGAAGTGCTGTGATACTGTGAGAGAAGCTGGAGAGAGGGAAGGAGGATGTTCTCCTTGGTGGCTTAATGAAAGATAACGAGTGGGATCTCAGTTAAACTCAAGACAAACAGACAGTTGCAGTAACTGGAAGAGCTCAAAATGTTGTGGAGGGCTGAAGGTGAAGTAAGAAGAAGAGCTGTCAAAATGGGTTGTAGAAGGACCCTTTGCTGCTGTCGTGAAAAGGTGTTCAAACAGTGCTATTTGAAGCCTGATACTTGTACCCATCTGTGGGAAATGGGTGGCTGAAGTGTCAGATCAGAGGCAGCGCTTTTGAAATTTTCTGATTGTCTTTCTACGTCTCAGAACAACAAAAAGAGAAGCAGTTTGACATAATGATAAGAATGATGACTCCAAATCGTCTTTACTCATTAAAAAAAAAAAAAGGCGAGCTGTTTTTACCTCAGGGTAGCTAGTGAGTTTGTGGCGTCCCTGAGGATAATAACGGTGAAGATCAGGCAGTTTAGTTTTACTCTGAGGCCAGTATGATGAGGCCAGAACCTGCCTGGGGCCAACCTTGGTGAATTTACCTCATGGGAAAACAAAAGCACCCGAGACTTTCATTGTTCTTCCTCTTCTGTATACTCAGCCTGAGGTAAAAATCCACAGCTTAGCAGGGAGGATGCTCCTGTGCCAGTTACAGCAACCCAGCTGTGAGCATGCAGGTGCCAGGTTTTCTCAAGCCAAGAGAAATAAGGCACCGGCGCAGATTGAGAAGGGTGAACCTCAGTCATGCTTGACCACCTCCCACTGTACAAAATGAACTGTCTTGACTGCTCCCTGTAGCTGGGACAAAAAAAGGACAGTTTAAATATTTTTAAAAATCACTTTTTTTTTTTTTTCTTTTCGCCCCAGAGTGAAGGAAGTGTACAGATTGGAGGAAATGGAGAAGATTTTTGTCAGGTAAGTGACAGGCACAAATGAGAGACTTCAGGGCCCACTGAGGTTGCCAGCCACCAGTGCACGGGAGTGAGGGGGATGTGCTGATCTATGCTTGAGGAGTCCTGGAGAAAGCTGTTAGAGCCTGTGCAGCATTCTGAGATGCTGCCGACTCAGAGCATCATCCTGATGAGTTCTAATGCTGTAGATGTGGCCAATCCACTTTACAACAGTAGGATTAGCAACAGTCCTTGAGTTTGTGTGCAGAAGTGTCAGTGGCTTGAAAGATTTAAGATTTCATACCTGAAATGGGAACCTCATTTGAATTAAGTGTGGTAGCTCATCACAGATCCTTCACTCAATTTGCTGCCTGATGTAGACAGCTGTGGCTGGTTTCTCTAGTCATGTTGGGGAGGCAAGAAACAGAATTCTCCAGGATGTGATGATTTTGTCCTGTCATATGTGGTGCTGCCAGTTTTCACTGTGACACCCTGTGTGCAAGAGGATGGTAAAAGAGGGGAATCTCTATCACTGCCTTCTCTCAACATCTAGGTTAGAGATGAAAGTCATCAAGAGTTCAGGGGGAGTACCCCGGCTATCCTACACTGGCCGAGATGACCGGCACTTCGTGCCCACAGGACTCTACATCGTACGGACTGTGAACGGTAGGAAGAGAGAGTCCTTGCTCTTACTTAACTTTGTGTCTTCAAGTAAAAAGTATTGACTGGGCTTGCTCCTGTTGTAACTTGGTAAAAAATTAAGGGGAGTATTCCAATGCCTAGAGATTAACTGCATGTAATGAGGGCAGCTTGGATTTGGATAAGGTTTAGGGTATTTATATGATAGGTTTCTCTGTTGGGGGTTGATTAGCTATTGTTCGGGTAATTTCATTTACTTACTTGACTGGCAATTTTCTTTTTTAATGAAATCATACTTTTTCATCAAGAAGATATATTCTAGAGTAATAGTATGTGGAAATACTCTATTTGGAATGTCAACTTTTAAATGCGGTGAGAAGGGAGTTCCCTCAGTGAATAGAGCACAGCTTGGAAAGCAGGTCGTCTTGGCAGAGGGAAGGGAAAAGGAGTAAGAGCAGGATCACAATTATTCTGATAGATTCCTCCTACCTGCTTGCACTGTATGTCTATTTATACTGTGCTTTTTTCCTCCTTTCCATTTTCTATCTGGTCTCTGTGACTCTTCTGCAAGATCCCTGGACGATGGCATACAGCAAAAACTCCAAGAGGAAATTCTTCTTCAACAAAATGACCAAGCAAGCAACATATGAGCTCCCTCCTGAATCCATCGCACCCTTTCAGTGAGTACAAGCCAGGGCTGAGGCTATGGAAGGACAGCAGTGTGTGAGTGCATGTGTGTATTTGGAAGGGAGTTCAGGCGTGCTGTGCTGTTCTTGCAGTCGCTTGCAATGCAAGCACAGCTTGGTCACCAGCAGGGTGTGCTGCAGAAACTGGCGTCTTCTCAGACTTCTAGGAAACCACTGATCTGGATTCATGGATTTTGCAATTAATTGTTATGAATAATACACATCTCACGACTTTGTTTACCTGCAGCAAAATACTAGTTACTGAACTTCCCTGCACACAGGGATGTGGAAATTGAACCCAGCAACTGTAATTTGCTGCATCTCTATTTTAAGATGCTTGGTTGGAAGTTGCTAACTTAAAAGAAAATCCCAGTTCATTTAGCCCAGGCTCTGCACTAACCTGTAGGTAGCTGGGAGCTGTTTAAAGAGAATGAGAGAGAAAAGCAGCAGCTCTTTGGGAAAGGATGGAATGGCTTGTCATTGGACAGTCATTAGCACTGTGGCTGCTGAACCCCATCTGTATCTTTTTGAGTACTAGGCTAAGGCTGGGTCTTAAGTACAGCAAATCCTTAGGCTCTGTGACACCCCTGGGCTCATGGGTGGGGATGTTCTGCATGCTCTGCCCTCAGGTAGTCTCAAGAGATGCCCTCCACCACCACTACTCAGGACTGTGTCTCTAAGCGACAGCTTATTATGGAACGGGGGTCTGGATTTCCTTGCTTTGAATCTCCTTACCTACCTTACAGCAGTGTTCTTAAGAGTCCTTAACCAGCTGGAAGGAAATGGAAGGAGGTGCTTAAAACTGTAAAAGCACATGACGTTTTTTCCACCCGTGTGTCAGGATGGAGTTAGTTCTGTGTATGTACTCAGTAGGCCAGCATGAACCTGCATGAACAGTTGAGGAGGTGGAGGGAGTGCTCCTGTGGGACTCGAGAAGGGATGTGTTGTATTGTGGTTAGTGAGTACTAATGTGTCTGTAATTAGCCATTGATGTATGCTCTTGTCGCTATGCTAGTACTGCTTTGTTAGAACAGTAGCACTAAATAAGCTATGAATATTAAGTGTCAGTAATCGTACAAAACTAAAGGCTGCTGTGTCAGTAGTAATTAGCAGCTCTGTTTTCATTATGACTGCGACTAAGTTGATGCAGTGAGGAAGGGCTGTGCTTGATGGATGGAGTGAGAGATGGCGTTGTAGGACCAGCGCTCTCAGCAGCCAAGTGGAGCTCGGTTATTTCACACGAGGGGGAAGAGGGGATGATCCGAGCTGGTTTTGTACAGCATGAAGTGCTGTTCATTTGCAAAGCTCCATAGGACAGCTATTACTGATGCTAGTAGGTTTGTGGTGAGTGATTAGATTGCTGCTTGCTGCTGCTGGCAGACTTTCTAAATTCTTCATTAAGGCCTTTCCATTGCCTGCAATGACAGTTTCATCCTCTCAAAAACTTGGGGGGAGGTAGGTTTTCCCTAATGACATGTCTCCTTCCAGCAGATACTGAACTGAATCTTGAGTGAAGCTAGACTTAACAAGTGTGTTTCCATGGAAATCTCTTAGGCTTGGAAGTTGCTGTACCTTAAGGGCTGCAGAGATTGTAAGGTGAATGAATGCACCGGTCTTTTTCTAAGATGCCCCTTGGATAGAATATCTCTGTGTGACTCCCCTTGCAGAGGTAGATGTCTCTGTAGTGCACTTTGTGGCTAGGATGCCAGTGTTTTCCTTCCCCCTCCCCTGCCAAACTAATCTTGCTCTCCTCTCTGCCCACAGTGTCTGCCATTACAGCCGCCTCTTCTGGGAGTGGGGGGAAGGTGTCAAAGTGCACGATTCTCAGAAAAGGCAAGATCCAGAGAAGCTATCAAAGGAAGATGTCCTGTCTTTCATCCAAGCACACTATCCCTAAGTCTGCTCTCTTGAGGGATGCAGGGGAAGCTGAGCCCAGCTTGGATTCTTCAGGGAGTGACGAGACTGTGGGGAGGCTCCACAACTTTTATCCTGGTCTTCTCCAGAGCTGATTTCCTGGAGACGATCTAACCAGGGGGTGGTATGCAGAAGGCACAGGACGAGGCTCTACCCTGGCAGTGTATATAAGAGTACGGCCCAGGTAGCGCCTGCTGCCGGAGTACCTACAGTGACTCCTGGAGCCAAGGCCTAACGCTCTTTTGTCCTGACCTACTGCATGCATGAGGCCAAGGGGCTGGCAGCTTTTTTTGCTCCTGTTCAAACATTCAGCGAGGTTTGTGGAGCTGTGTGTGTGCCAGAACTCTCCAGGCTTGTGCTTCCCTGGCAGTGTGGGAAGGAGCAGAACTGACTTGGTGGCAGAGCTGGGCAACAGCACGCTGAAGCGGCCCTGCATTGTTCCTGGCAGCTGTCTGTCTCCTTGGCCTTGACAAAGGCCTACACTACCCCATGGAGGGTGTTAACTCATTGGGGAATGCTAGCTTTGGGATGCGAGTATGTATTCTTGATGGTGTCTCCAGCACTTGTGCTCATCAAGGCACTTGGCTGGCCACTGGCAATTCCTATGTGATGGTATTCTGTTGGACAAAGACCAGTGCAGGTGATGAGTAGAGTTCCTGGCACAGATTTGATGTGCTGAGTGCCAGGGCTTCCTCAGACCTCTAGAAACTGCTGTGACAAGGACTTCCCTTCTCCAGGTCAGTGACTGATTCTGAGCCAGCAGCCTGCGGTTAATTTGTGAATGTGTCTATGCCTCATGGTACTTTTGAGACCAAGGTGCTTTGATTCTTGGTACTCGACACTGTTACCCAAATTTTCAGGGAAGAGAGCGAAAGTAGGAGGGAAGACACAGGAAGGTTGGAATGCTGGAGGTCTTTGGAGGAAATCGTGGAACATCCAACTTTGTTAAAAAGCCCCAGGTCTTCAGTGAAAAGAGATTTTTGACTTTCACCATGTTGGTTAGTCAGAAGAAATCCTGTCCCCTGACTATGCCCACTGGAAAGGTTACCAGACTTTCCTTTTAAGTGTCAGAGTGGGATTTGAAACTCTCCATGTCTCATTGGCCCTAGAGCTACATCTGGGGTGAAAGCACAGAGCTGCGAAGTTCTCAGCGTGGTATTTGTGTGTCAACAGACTTCTCCGAGCACTGTGCTGGGCTCAAAGTTGTCTTCTGTTGCATGTTTTACCTTCACTTCTAGCTTCCATGGCACTTTAGCCAGGTCTTCCACATAAATCAGAAGATAACACACAGTTGACAGTTGACTGCTTTTGGCCAAGCAGCAAAATTGCCCTTTTTATTTTGTTCTTGGCTTGTTTTTAAAGAGCTTGGCAGAAGGGAGGAAACTGATTTAAGGGTTGTTGAACTGTGCCTTAAAGAAAGCTATAGTTCTTCTAGAATCTATAGCAGTCATTTAGATTCTTTTTTCTTTCTCTCCACACCCATATGTACGATTTGAACAAGCTTTATGTAGCAAGACATGGAAATTTTCACTTGTAGGTGCATGGGTGCCCTGCACCCCACCCAAAGAAGCCAGAACAAGGATGGTGTGTTGCAGGAGTCCCACCTCCACCCTCCACTGCCCAGCATTATGTGTAGGTTTTGTGCTCATTCTCAGCACACAGTTAAGTGTCATCCTACAAGTAGGCTGTGCTCTCTGAGCTCAGAGCACTTCCATGTCTTCACAAGCAAATTGTCTCCATATCCCTATGTATTAATTCTCTACAGTTTGGTATAAATGAACTTTGCAGCTGTAACTCCTTGCAAAAAAACCCCAAACATATACGCAGGCTTGGTCACTGCAGAACCACACCCTGGCTAAAGGAGCAGCACAGAAGTTGGCATGGTCTGTTGGTCAATGGAAACTGGACGTGGCAAAGCTCAGGAGTGGATGAGGGGCTAGTTTTCAAATAGGTAGCCCCGAATATTGTGCAGGGCAGCTACTCTGTTTCTTTTGAAGCTCTGGCCAAAAGTGAAATGTGTCAAACCTGTTTTTTCCACATTGGTGATTATTAGTCCCCAGACACAGGTAGGTCTACCATGTCAGTTGAGGGATGACATGCTGTTACTGCATCCTCTTGCTGACCTGTAGACTCCCTCTGCTCTAAAACATCAGTAAAACATGTATGAAAGAAATGGTGGCCCTTTTTCCCCAAAGAACAAGAGGCCTGTCACTGGCAGTTTTCTTTTGGCAAAGGCACTTCCATGAGGGGTGAGAAGGAATCTCTCCCAGTGGGGAATAAAGAACCTCCAACTGTGGTGGTTTCCAGGCCTGATCAGTTGGCTTTTTAAACCAACCAGTAATTTGAGTTCTGGCACGTTGAACCTCCTCGAGGCTGTTCCAATGCCAGCAAAGCATGCTGCTCCCTTTGCGATGCTTCTTTGCTAAGTGTTGTGTCCTCCACTCAGGTCTCCTGCGGGCTGGCAGACAGAAGGGTGACTAGGAAGTACACTAGGGTGAGTGTAGGCCTCTGAGGGAACAAAAAACACTGCTTAGCTGCAGGCTAGTTTTTATGAACAGATACTTTCTGTTTACCCAGTTGTCTCCAGCTCCTCCCGATTTTAATTTGCTTTTATTTTTAATATTATTTTTGATGCACTGAACCTTGATTCTGAATCCTCCTTCAAGAAGGCAAGCATGAGCCACCATGCTACCTGCTTCCCTGCTGCAGGGGAAATAGGGAGGGATGATATTAGGAAGGGGGGTGAGGGAGGTCTTGCTGAAGGGAATGTTTCTGTACATTAATTGCACAATGTATTGATATTAGGCTGTGTATCATTTTGTGTTGACTTTGCTTTCATTGTCTTTATTACCAATACAGCCCCTTTAGTTCACAGCAGTGCTTGTTTACTTTGCTTCCCTCAAAATTCTGGCCAGCAGTGTGTCAGTGTGGCGACAGAGAAATGCTTTGTACAAATTAAATTTTAAAGGCAGTCCTATTTTAAAGGCTTTCTTGGCAAGTTGGAGCACACTCAGAATCACAAAATTGTAAGGACTGGAAGGGACCTTTGGAGGTAATCTAGTCCAGCACCCCTGCCAAAGCAGGTTCACCTAGAACAGGGCTAGCTCTGGTATGTGTCACTGGATCAGAATGAGAGGGGACCACAGAGGACAGTCTCCAGTGCTCCTCTGCAGCATGCTAGGCTGATTTTTCCACTCGAAGCAAACGCTCATGTAGACTCCAGGTGACAACAGACCAATAACCCACTGTTGAGACTGCACTGACCAGGGATATTAAGTGCCTAACCCAGTCTAGGATTATTGTCGTGCAGTGTGTGCCAGCAGGGAGAGGGTAGAATGAGAAAGCAGTGGCTGAGAGGTATGTTACAGAACAGGAAAGAAAGAAAAACAGAAGTTACAAGGTCAAATTATTTTATTTAAAGCCCTGCAGGGGCACATTCATCCCTGGGAGTTAACAGTAACTTCTCTTCTGCAAGTGTTGATTCTCAGAGGCACAAAATGTCTACCAAGCTCTGATGCACTGGAGACTTTCTCAAAGCTCAAGCCCGCAGATCTCAAGTTGGAGAAAAAGAGATACCTACCTCCCACCTGTTTGGTGGAGGGTGTAGGATTCCTTTGGTCCTGTAAGTTAGTTTGGAGGAGAATACATCTGTCAGCTCTGGTGACAGGTGGAGTCTTTAGAGTTTGGTATCCCTTCAGCTTATGGCTGAGTCACAGGAACCAAGAAGGTGGGATGTATTCCGACCAGGCTGGGCAGAGAGCACTTGTCTGCAACCACCGAGGTCCTCTTCAAAAGGGAGAAGGTATCGCCTTCCTACTTCAGGCTGGATGGTCCAGACTGCGTTTTGGGTAAGACAGCACCACCTGATTCCAACCGCAAGTATGCTGTGGTTTCTGAGTTGTCTCCTGTCCCCCTCAGTTCTCAGAGAAAAAGCTTCCCTACGACGAGGCTTGGAGAGGATAAACAGGAACAGGTATTTGAAATGCTGATCCTCACCCTTGGGGGAGGCAGAGTGGCGAGACGAGGAAGAGCTCCTTGCAGGAGGGTCATTTGGTCAGCAGGGAGAATTCTTGAGTGCAATCACATTGTCCAGCAGGCGTAAATAAGAGCAATCAGTAACCCCATGGCCACAGCAAGGGCGGCATTCTTGCGATTTTCCTTACGAAGCACACTCAGTTCTTTCTCTGGGAGAAACAAACAAAAGCCTTGCTTGTGAATGTTCTTCATATTGCAGCTACATCTTTCAAAACACAATCTTACAAATCACAGTCTTAAAAGCACAATACTACCTTGGCCACAGGCAACTCTTTTGGGATCAGTATGCAAAGCTGCTAATAATAAGATGCTCGGAACAGGAAGTAACTAGCAGGAACCCTTTCATTTGCAAACTCTCATTCTGTCAATCTATCTCAGTAGCTGTGCTTGGGAATACTTCAGTGCCAGACCCATTCCTGTTTGCAAATGACCTTGCTCTGGGACCCTACCAAGGACAGAATGGGTCATTAGAGTAATTGCTTGTTCCCTAAGAGAATGAAGAAGACAGAGGGGTAGAGAGCTATTTTTACTGTCTTCTAGACATAACAGCTCAGCACCTTTTCCTAGTGCTTAAATTCATTTAAATACAACTGTGGCCACCTTTGAATGTTGCAGAATCTGGGTTTCCTTGTGCCCCAGAAAGATGAGTGTGGAATAAGTGTAAGCCTGGATGTAAGATGCCCATTCTGTTGGGGTCTGCAGCTTTTTAGATAGGTCACTTTCCCTGACCTACAAAAGAAGAAACACAGATGCAGAGAGAGAAAGGAAGTGGCTACCAAAAGTATAGAGTCCTTCTGATCTCCAGTTCTGTTCGGTTCCCTTTACCAAAGATGAGAACCCAGTTCTTGCTAGCTCTGTTCCACTAGACTTGGCATGACGGCATAGGCAGGAAGTGAGGCCTACAGCACTACATGGCCAAACAGCAATGATTATTTTGCAGGGCAAGGTTGGGTGCAGACTGTCCCCAGAGGCAGACTGCTCTTGCTGCACCAGTCACTGCCTCTAGTTTGCACTAGCAGCCTCCGAGGGGATGACCCTGGTGCTGCAGGTTCCCAAACCAGTGCTGGTATCAAAAGAGGCTTTTAGCTCTTCTTTCTGCCCCTGCTCTTCCACGTGGTACAAGCATTCTCATGCAGCCACAGAGCAAGCCACTTGAATCTGCAAGGTTACAGAGGAGGAGGTAGGGGCCAAAGGCCACGTAACCCCAAGCACAGCAGTGCCAGCTTAAACTGATGGAGCAATGCCACTGGCACTGCAGTTCACGGCCTCAAGTGTGTCAGCTGGAATAAGCAGAGATTGAATCAGAGGCCACAGCAGTGATCTAAGAAACCTGCGTGCACTGTCTCTTCTGTTCCAGGAGGAGCAGCCGTCACCATTAGGTGAGGCTGTTGCTGCTGTCTGAGCAGCCTGTCAGACTGCTCTGTTGATGCCAGCGGTGATGGCTGACTGCTGGTAAAAGGGTGGCAATGTGCATTCTTCTGCCCTGCAGTTCTCTGGTGGTGGGCCCTTAGGGAACAGCTTTGAATCTGTGTAAAATAACTGTTAGTCTTCTGGAAACAGTCCTTTAACATAAGGTAAAATGTTAAATTTGCTGGCCGTACCTCAGCTTTCAACTCTCCAGGCCTAGAAGAACAGTTCTGCTGCTTCCCCTTGTGTGAGCTCTGGTGCTTACACTGCTGCAGAGTGCTGTCAAGCAGTTAATGCACTGACCAACACCAAGAGCCTGAAGACATGCAAGGCAGCACTCCCAGCGGAACAGCAGTGCTGTCAAACGTGTGGTAGCTCAGAGGGACTCATTTTAACTGTCTACAGCAGGACTTGCAGCAAGGAAAGACCCTGTCTGTCTGGAACCGGAGGTAGCACATCAGTGTGAATCCCTATGCTTGTGTTCTGAACAGTCCCAGAAACTGATGCAGCGAGAACCTTCCCAAGGAAGGTATACTTCTCTACACCCCAGACAGCACTTGCCAGCTTGCTTACCAAACCTCTATTTAAAAATGAAAAGAAAAAAAAAAAAAGGGGTGGGGGGGCACGATGTTAAAAGGCCACTCAAGTCAATCTGATGGCTAAGATTTTGTAAAGACTGGTAATATGGGGTATGTCAAAGGGAAATCTTTCCCCCCTCATTAGCTGATGCTTATTTTTTTTTTCTATGATAGCACAGCTCAAGCATGAGGATCAAGATTCCTATTATAATATGCTGACTAGATTTCCCTCAGTCTTGCTCCCTTTGGTTGAACCTAAATTCAAAGGCAGAAGTCAGAGGTGGCAGGAGCTTGAAGACGAAGCTAAGCTGCAGCACTGATCCCATCCAGCCCAGAGGGACCGTTTTTAATGAAGCTCTTACCATAGTTGTCAGCTTTGGTCATTAGTAAGTTTCTCTCTCTCTCCAGTGACTTTCTGTAATGAGAAGAGGAGCTCATTACCTGCAAGGCACAACACAGTCTATTTCTTTGCCTATATGATGGAAGAGACTGTCCCACTGCCGAGGATATCTGCTCACAGAATGAGTCCCTCACCCTTCACTGTGGAAAGGTGACAGCTTAGAAACCCCCAGCTGTGCAGAAGAAGAGATGCAGCAGTATTAGATTCCTTTTTCTTCCCCCAAATGGCTTCATGTCTCTCCTTCCAGGGCAGTGTCAGTGTATGCAAGCAGGGTAGAAAAGGGTCTGTGTGTCAAAGAAACCTCTGCTCTGTTCCTCAGGTGAATTAGGAAGTTCTGCCACAGGTATGGGATGGGGCAGGGTCCCTACACACTGCAGGATTCTGTGCCCCTCCAGCACATGTGGCTCAGTGCTGGAACACTAATTCTTCTCACCAACTGAAGCTGGGATCTCTTTGTCAGAGGTATAAAATATACACAAATTGGTCAACTCGCGGAAACAAGCTGAATCCAAACCCAGTAACAACCAGTTAAACAATCTGTTACTAGACCAAAGACTCAGTATAATAACAATAAAGAGTAAGGCAGGCCAACCCATCCCTTGTCTTAAACTGCACAAGATGATTAATTAAATACAGTTTAAAATATAAATGCAAAACAAACTGCCTGAAAGCAGCAGCCTTTCCGTTATGGCAGCGAGGATACGGTCACTCCTTCCAGACTGTGTGCATATAAATAAACATGCACTAACAAATTATCTCCCAGTTCAGATTAGACTGAGCAGGCAGTAAGTGTAACAGAGTTTGTTGTTCCCCTTGGGGCAGAGCAAGAACCTGTAGGAGGAAAGAGATCCAAATGTATGTGTACAGCTAGTTAAGTCAGGGATGGCAAGAAAGCAAGCCACGTCAGAGCAGCGGGAGAGGAAAGGGCTCTCAAAGGCAACTGGGGAAAGGCAATGTGGAGTGCAGCCAGGAGGAACTGAGAAGACAGATTTACCAACACGACTGAGCTGCTACTTTGAAACTTGCCTTGTGAAGAGTCAAGGGAGGAGGCTTTGAGAATGAGACATGAAGAAACCATGACAACTGAATTTCAAAATGGGAAAGCAGAGCTCTCCTTTGTGCGCTACTCAATGAATCGGTAATTTTGATCATGGTACCTTCCTCCAGGGTTTTTCAAATGGTCTGGATTAGGGCAACAGAATTTCTGTTACTCAATGATCTTTAAGGTCCCTTCCGACTCTAAACATTCTATGTTTCCATCTCCATACAAGTTGTAAATTTCAGAAAAGGCCCCAGGAATCCTTATTCCTAATTCTTTGCTCTAGGCCCTATATTTCAGAGAGAAATCATACAGATATATACTCTCTTGTCAAGCTACCACAACTGTAGGTTTGGTTGCTGACCACCTAAGTACCAGACAAAGAACACAGTAAACATAGGAAGAATTTCTTATGTTTAGAAACAGCCTAGAAAAGGACTGTTAAGGAACTAGAGAGATGAAGGACAGGAGGGGACAGGACCCTGTCCAAATATGGATGGGAATATAAACCACCAGTAGAGCTGGCAGGGAAGAGAATGGAAAGGAGGAACAAAGAAGTTAAGCTGAGGCTGGTAAGAATCAGGGTGTGGAGATGTCACCACTGCTAGGATCATTTCTAATGGGGTTCCGTAGGACCATACTGTAGAGCAGACACTGGGACAAACAGGACTGCTCCCTGGGCCTACAACTGAGCTTCCCAGCCTTTTTTGCTAGAGCAGAGCAATAGGATATTGGTGACTGGAAGAATGTCCTCAAGCAGAGAGATTTGAGAATCATCTGGTTGATCTAGGATCTCTTGCTTCAGCTCTAGACAAAAAATCAGGTTCTGCCTGTATCTGCTACAAAATCCAAGTCAAAGTCCTTGCTTGAGTCCCAGCTCTAGAAGACTACAGTTGCCTCTTCTATGTCAGTGACATATTTCAGTGGAATTGTCCCTCTTCCCTTTCCCAAGGAAAGCTGGTTTGTCACTCCATCCCTACATCCAGACACATTTGCAACACAGGCACAGCAAATAACTTCCCTCAGCCCCTTTCCAGTTCCATCCCAGCCTGGATTAGCCCTCAGTTGTAGCTGCTGCACATCTCCCCTGACGAACTTGGGGAGCTTTGGCAAGGCTTGAGTAGCAGCATGCAGTGAACCTTTGCCAGACTCACAGAGCTGTTTCCTAGCAGACCAGGAGCCAGCTCTGCAAATAAACTGGCAAATTTCAGGCACTGCTTGGCTGGTTGTGGTGCAGGTTGGAGAGAGGCTGTTGATAAGATAAAGCTCTCTCCATATATCACTGAACTTTGCACTCTGGCAAGCTCCCCGGGCAAGTTCCAAGCTGGGGGAAGACAGTCTTGTCATGGGGAACCACACATTCTCATCCCTTTCAAGAGCTGTTGATCAGTACTACAGCAGGATTACAGCTAGCTGAAGTGCACAGCCACAACTGTGAAAAGAGGTGTCAACAATACCTTCCTTCAGGGCTGAGCTTCTCCCTGCGCAGTTTAAGATCCATCTCCTCCATGCTCTGTCTGCAGCGTGCCAGCTTCTCTTCCAGTCCATCAATCTGAAAAACACACCAGTCATTTCCTCTCCCAGCTAATATGGATCCATCCCCACTCAGATGGGAAGGGTGAGAGCTCAGCCACTCCACCCCCTTCCTCCCCAAATCAAGGGATGAACAGCTCCAGCTCTATGCAGACAGTACAGAGCCCATCACCTCCCAGATCAGCATGTATTATACCCCATGTGTATTATACCCCAGTGTGTAATCCTAGACACAGCCAAGCCAGCTCTAACACTCCCATTCACGAAGATGGCCAGCACCTTTTTGCTAAGATCTGATCCTGTTCCAGCCTGTTCTAGTTTCTTTGCATGTGGCTCCACAAGCAAAGATGTCATCTAAGTCATCTTTATGCAATTGAAAGAGGATAAAATGAGAGTGCCTGGCCTTGGCCAAAGCCTGAGGGACAAGGTCTTGATTTAGTGCTATGAATGGATGCAGAAGTTCATGGGACGTGACTACAAAGCACCCTCAGCTGTCTGCTTGGGTGAAGAGGGGACAAAGGGGAGACACTGATATCTACCATCTCATTTACCTGCTAAATCTACAACAGCAGTCTGCATGGTATGCTCAAAAGAGCATTTTCCACCACCTCCACCCTTCGACCTGCACCAAGTTTTGGAAACAACATGCTACTGTGCAGAAAAACATTGGTCATCTCCTTGTGACTCCTCATCAGGTTCCCTAACAGCCACCCTTCCCCGCTGTGTCTTCTTGTGGAGGAGAGTAACTGTAGATAAGTAAAAGAGGGCTGATCAACTTGTGTGCAAATAGATTGCCCAGGAAGGAATCCTACCACAGACAACAGTTCTGGGAATCATTCCTCTTTTCTGCCTGGCAACAAGAGTGTAGACATCTTTAGGAGAAGTCTGTCTTTCAGGCTTGCTTCCAGCAGGGCAACAGTGGGACTAATCAGATAACATGAACAAAACATCCTAGCCTGAAAAAAAGCAGCCCTGGTGCCCTGAGGTGGCAATGACCTCTCTTTTTAGCTACTTGGTGCAATATTCCCGCTGTGTCTGGTTCTCCCAAGCAAGGCCGAGGCCAGTTAGATGGCTGGCAGCAGGCCTCTCTGTGGTGGGAGGTTTCACAAATGAGAAGCTATGAGGCAGCACAGTCCTGAGTAAAGTACTGAGGTGGAATGAGACAACAGCTGCCTGGACATCAGCCTCAAAGGTGGCCCAGAGCACAAACACTCCCATAAACAGTGACATGGGAAACAAAATCAAAGGTAGTGATCCCTAATCATTGCTACTTTGGGGATCAGCTCTGTCCTGAGCTCGTAAGCAATCTCACACCTTCTGCTCAGGAAAGGCAGGCCAGCGTTATAAATAAGCAGGATGGGAGAAGCAGCTTGACATAAAGGGGAGAACAAAGCAGACTGCGAAAAGGAATTCAGCCAGTCAGGTGAACAGTCTCACTGCAAGGAGCACAGTAGCGCTGGGGAGGGGGCCACCTACAACAAGGCTCAAATAAATCTTTGCATCTTACCAGATAACAATTTCCAAGTCCCTTGCTATTAGGCAACTCTGCCAGGGCTGTTGAGATGCCAAGCTTCCCAGAAGCCCCTGCACACTTCCTCTGAGCCCAAGGAGAGCACCAAAGCACATGACCTGATCCCAGAGCACAGAGAATGGCACTTCTGTGTTTGGCAATGCTTGGGGTTTGCATGGATGGGGACACAGGTATTTTTGAAGCATGTTAGCTGAAAATGCATTTGATCAGGGCAAAGGTAATTGTCCTCCTCCATATCCAGCTGTGCCAGTTAGGAATGTTAACTCCAGGTGCCCATCACTACCCGTGATCCACTATAGCAGATTCAGTGACATGCACTGCCCCGCTCTGCTTCAGGGCCAACTAAGGGCTTCACCCATGTCAGCTCTGGCCATGTTTATCAGCAAGTTAATTTGAGTGCAGTGGAGTGGAGGTGGGGTGTCCATCCAGTCCAACTTAAAAATTACTATCTCCCTCACCAGTTCCTACTATTTGCAAATGACAGTGTTTCTGCTCCCTCATCTGTTGGAAACCCCCAGATACATACAGCAGGAGGTACTTCAGCAGCTAAGGAGGAGCCAGTAAACTTAATACAATACACCATGCCTTCTCTGGAAACAAATCATGTTAAATAATACAATTTAATGACGACTTTTGTTAGTCAGCTGCCAACCCACGACTAAATTATCTATATCATTGCACTTCCTGTCCTCTCCAGAACTGCTCCTCCTGCTCAGTTTGCAGTTGTTCTCACTAGTAGATTCCCTGCCCATATCACCGTCATTTCATGAGGTGTAACAAGAGGATAGTCCGCACAACTCTGCCAATGCTTGTACTTTCTGCTGACTAAAAATCTCCAGATTCCACATAATACTTTATTTCAACTGGTTTTACTGCTCTTAAATCAAGACCAAAGTTTGGGTCCCCTGTTGGAGAGCAATAATTTGCTAATAAACCACATGCCCTAGAACTGCACCATCAGCTTTGCTGAGCTGGGGGCACAAGGGACAGAAAATAATAATAATAAAAAAAAGGCAAGGAAGGAGGAACAGATTGCTGAACAAACAAAATATTTTTCGTCCAGAATCTCACTATTTCTTCTCTTCAGCCTAGTCGGAGGCATTAGGGGCTATAAGGAAGGGTAAGACTGAGGATTCCCAGATGTTATCCATTTACTGTGCCTCACGTTCCCTACTTATAAATTAGGACAATACTATCTGCCTCCTGGAGGTGGCTCATTTATAGAAGGATCCTCAAAGACCGACCCAAACTGTGGGCAGAGCACTATTTTGTTATGTCAGTGCCATTGCCTCACTTGGGATTTGGGATCTGTTCCTGCAAGCTAGGAGTCTCTCAGCAGCTCTGCTACCCAAGTAACTCTTCGCTGCAGGGCAAAGGAAAGAGAGAAACAGAAAATAAGCAGAGCGAGAAATCAGAGTAATGCCTGGGAATCACTGATTACTCTCTGGGCTGCTCAGGAAACTCCCAGGGGGGCCATAGCCTGTAAAGCTGTAGCACAAGAAAAGCTGTAGAGCTTTGGCATAATTCCCTGCAGCAGCTCTCCAGGAGAGCAACCCTCGAAGCAGGTCCACACCTGAGCTTGTGGTGGATGGAAAGCTTTCCCTCCCACTAACTAATTAGGTTAGGTGAGAAGGTTAGTTGGGGTACATATGTAGGCCAACTAGAAGCCCGTGTGAAAACAAAGAGCCAAGCTCGCTTAGCTGAACCATCAGTGCACTTCACGCTGGCTTATCTTTTTGGCAATCTCAGCACAATGGCATGTAAGTTGTGAAGACAAACCCTTGCTCTTTCTGGCTCTCCTTTCCATGAAGAGGATCCTCTGGGACAGAGGTGAAGTTCTGACACGACACCACCTCAGGTTCGCGTGGCTTGTAGCAGGGACACAGGACTTCACTCACAGCAACATTTTAAAGTACTGTCAGTTAAAAAGGGCAAGTGAAACAGGTGCTTCACATCTAGGCAGCAGCTCAGGGCACACAGACCTGCCCTTCTGCTCCTCAAGAGCCACTCCAGAAAGTCAAGTCCCAGCAGCTTTGGACACACATGGGGATCTAAGACCAAATGCCTGCCTTGCTCCACAAGGTATGAAAAGGCATTGAGCCATTTTTGTTGAATTCTGGCAACACTTGCTCGCAATCTGGAGACCTTTTTAAACCAGAGACCTGGAGCGCATTTCAATCCAAACTGACTTACATGCTTATTACAAATCTCATTTGTTGGGACCATCTTGGGCAGGGAGCCCGAAATGGCTCACATAAAGGCAGAGACAAAGAGAAAAGGAAGCAGCTTTGCTTACAGAGTTGAGCTAGATCCCTTTTAATACATTTTGTAATGAATTAATAAAAGCTTTCTTTCCAGCAGAAAGGCTAAAAGCGCTTTTCAAGAACTGGCATCCACCCTCCGCTTTTATGAATTCCCTAATTAAGATACTGGCAAAGAGCCATATCACACACACTTCGACATCCAACAGCGTTAGGTAATGAGGTTTTCGTCTTCTGACCCTCATAAAACAGATCAAAGCCAACTGAAGAGGTGGGGGCAAAGAAAAAAAATCCTTCCCTGAGCAGTCTTCTCATGCCTTGTCACCTGCCAGCACACTTGAGCAGTTCTTTTCATAGAAGAATTAGTGGTTTCTGCATCCACAAATTGGCTGGATTATTAAAATCAGTCCAGCAGAGATGAGTTTTGTTTAAATTCAAATGCTAACTTGCAGTTCACGGACACAGTTCCATTTTCACCATGCTCTTGGAATCATTTTTGCATGCTGGCAAATCATTTTGCAGACGCTGTGCCTGCAGCGTGCTTGGAAACATTTACCAGGCAAGCTACTACGCAATAGAGGATGATCCACCAGCGAAGTCTAAGATAAATCATACAGAGCAACCCTCTGTTCAGTAAAGGATAAAGGGCTGGATCCTACCTGCACCTCCTCCTTCAGCCTTGCAGAGACTACCCAGTTAGTCCTCCTACCCTGCCCCAGCTCAGAGCAGTGGCTTTGCAGAACGGCACATAGACGTGACTATGCGGCACCACCCCCAACTTTACTGAGTACAGACTAAGTTGGCCTTTTCCCTACTCTTTATGCTCTTGCATAGACACTGATCAGCCACTGCCTTGTCAGAAGCAGCAATACACATTACAATACTTTCTCCAAACACGCACTCGACATTTTGCAGCTCAGGCATTGCCTGAGCACAGGGTGTTTCTCTTTGTATTTAATAGCCCCACTTTTTTTCTTTCATTAATTCCTTTTCCAGTTGTTGTCTGAGCCACAAGTATATTTTTAAGGGCCACAACATCCTGTGGCAGGGAGTTTCACAGCACAGCCACAGATTATGGTAAGAACCAACCCCTCCTGTTTGTTCCGAGCTTGTCAGCTGGTGGTTTTATTTGACAGCCCTAGTTTTGAATTGACAGGGAATGTTCATTCTTTGTTTAAAACTACAAATAGCACACGGAGGATATACAGGTATACCAGGTCCCCTTCAGTCATGTTTTCAAGGTTAAAAGGACCTGGTATACTTAGCTGTTTCTTGCAGAGAAGTTTTCCACATCTTTGATAATCTTTGTCACTCTCTTAAGATCATTCCATTTTCACTGTTTTCCTACAAAATGGACCAGTCTTCCCAGTTTAATTTTCCTGATGAGTTTCATCAAGAAAGTTCTGTGCAGCTCAGCACTGTCAATGGGGCTGGCTGCCTGTCAAAAGACTACAGAGCTATATGAAAGGAGAAGTGGCATGAGTTTAAACCACCACCACATTATAGAGACACATTTATATCAGTTTAAACCAGGTCATATCAATTACACCTGCAATTTGTAAGTGCAAGCTAATCTGATAAGTGTCCATATAGAAAATTGCATTCATTTAGCATCATGACTTCAGTTAAACAAGCATGACTCTGCCCAGATTAGGCCTTTCAAAGCTAGCCATGCATCATGTCATATTAAGACTCATTTGGAAAGTTTTCTTTACAATCATAACAGCTCAGAAGGTAATACCGAACTGAATGAAAGTTTAAATTATGAAATCAATATCTTGGTTGTCACACATTTCTGACACCTAAAACATAGCCTCATCTACCTCTGGCTTAAACGGATTTTGTTTTTTCCTCCCTAGCCTCTACTCAGTATGCTTCTTGTCACTGCAAGGAGAAGAATTTTGCCCACAAGTAGTATCTTTTCAGTGAGAGGCTAAGTTTTCATTTATAACACTGAGGAAGAATAGTTCTACAATCCTTTCAAAAGTACTGCATTCTACCATGACAACTGCTGAAAAAAACCCCAAACAACAAACCCCTAAATATACCACAAGTCCCCAAACACTTTGCAAGAATTTGCTGTGGGAGCTAAAATCAGTCCCTTTTTATTCTGTGACCAGCAGGTCCCTGAAAGGCTCACTCTTTTTACCATCTCTCTTTTTGAAAGGTAGACCCTACTATGTCAACTCTCCTTGTCTGTCACATCTCAAACAACAACCACCAAAAATTCATTATTTCAAGTAGGCTCACTGAAAAGAAGCTTGTCAGCACACTCCCCTCTGGACTGCCTTTGGAGTGGTTATATTTGGGTTAGAGTGTCCAGAAATGTCTATTTCTCTAAGGAAAGCCTAACAAGATGAAATAGACCAGAAAACGACTATAAACTGAAGTCCCATTCATATGACACACAGTAGGACACTCACCTTTACATTACTGGCTGATGAAGCACATATGACAAGCTCCAAATTCCTTCCCTGGCCTTTCTACCCTGGCTATCTTGGTCTGCTGCGCACAAGCTCATCTAAAAGACTTCAGGACAAGCAGGTCACCAGTGAGATTGAATGGATCAACTCTGCCCCACTTCAGCCATTTGACAGGAAGGTTCAGGTTTTTGTTGTCCCCAAAGAATCCACAACACGCAGACTTGAACTACAGTCTCTCCACTGCCTCCTCTGAATCAGTCCAGACAGCACTGTTCAGTGCAGGAGCCAGAATTAAGTATGCTTCAGAGGGACCTTAACTAACATGACTCAGACTGTTAATGCAAATACAAAGCTTAAACAAAGCTTACCAGCAGGCCTCCAACCACTCAGGAGATTATGAAACACCCAAGCACAACAATAAAAAAAGCAGCTTTAGAAGGAAGGCATACTCTTAAAAACCAGACTTTTCCCCTTCTCCTTGCTGTGCTTCACAGGCACTTCACGTGCTTGTTTATTGCTGGGTTCCTCAAAAGCAGCAGCCTGTGCCCAGCACACTGCTGACTTTCACCACCGCACACGGTGGCCAGGCTGTGCACAGATTTGCTAGCAAGGGGCAGGAGCTTGCCACAGCAGCATCCGTGGGCACAGGCACTGAGGCTGCCTCTCGCTGCCTCTCACCGCACTGGCCCAAAGGGCACCAAACACCAGTGCTCAGTGCAAGGCGTGGGACAAAGCCCGGACACCGAGCTTTCCAGTGCGGGCCGATGCCACCTCAGTCTCCTCCGCCACCCTCGCACGTCAAGATGGCGGCCAGGACCTAGCACTAGTGCAACAGGGCCTAGCACTAGTGCAACACAGCCTAGTCAGAGCGGTGTTCCTGAACCCCCCGCTGCCACACTCCCCAGCACCCGCCACTCTCTTGTGAAATGCCTCGCCTCATCCCAGACAAGCCCAACCCGGCCGTGCCCATCAGCAGCAGCGCCGCCACCCCCCCTCACCTCCCGGGCCACGCTCAGCCCCTCTCGCCTCCTGCCCATGGTTCCCGGTCCGCCGGCAGCCGCGCATGCGCAGTCGGCCGCCCCGCGCCACCGCCCGAGCGCGGCCACGTCCGCGCGGCCGCCGCCACTTTGGTGAGGGGTTGCGCTCCGGGGCGGCCGCCATCTTGGTGAGGGCGTGTCTGCCCGGCGGCCTTCGGGCATGATGGCGGCGGCTGTGGCCGCGTGAGCACGTTTTGGCGTGGCTTGAAGACAGCCGAGGACGTACGGCAAGGTGGCGCATGGTCCTCAGGGTGGCAGCCGCTGCTTTGTGCGGGCGCTGCCCCCAGTCAGCTCTGCCTGATCCAGTGGTGGCGGATGAGGGACGGCTGGGGAACGACCATCAGGCTTGGAAGCCGCAGTGGGACCCCTTGGACCTTCCTCTCCACCCCCCAGAGACCCGTGCTCCTTCGGGGGGAGCTATTGACAGGGGTTTCCACTGTGCTGTCTGGCCAGGCATGTCCTCTGGGCCTGTCAGAGTGCAAGTTTGGGCTGATCAGTTGGTTTTCCCTCAAGGAGAGCCAGCTCCATCCACCTTCAAGCTTCTGTGGTGCTCGGGCCGCTCCAGTGCAGATCTTGCATTGCTGGGAGCCAGGGCTCACCTAGGAAGAAGCCAATCTCTCAGAAAAGCAAGGCACCAACATGAGCACCGATTTGCTCTGAGTTACAATCACTGAGAACTTCAGGTTGTCCTTGGGCCTTCGTTCCCAAACACCAGCTTAATGCTAAAGATGCTAAAGCAGCTGGAGGAAAAGCTAGCTGCTTGATCTACCAGGAGGCAGTGCTTGGTGCACACTAGCCAGTTCATTGCAAGATGCTAATCAGAACGTTACATATGCATGGAAGCTTTTGTCCTGACCCAAGAAAGCTTTTTGCGAAAGGCTGCTATCTTGTATTAAAAAAAAAAAAAAAAGAAGCAAGAAACACCACTGAAATGCATCTGTCTTCAGGGTAGGACATGACTGCTACATGACAGAGAACGGAAGAGCTATTTGCTGACCAAAAAATGGAAGGTTGGGCAACAGCAGCATTTATTAGAAACACAGACTGAATTTTCATTTTAGCTTAAATACACTGTGCTGCCTGAAATTTTGCTAGGATGGCAAGAGTGCAGATGCCTGTCATAGAAGGAGTGATAATACTAATGCCTAATTTGTGTGTTTCACCTTTCTTTCAAAAAAAAAAAATACACCACTACATTTTTACTACAGGAGGTGCAGTTGGTAACAGCATCAGTCTCATTTTTTCTCTGGAGAAAATGAGGGATAGCTGTACTTGTGTCTGCTTCCCAGTCTGGTACTTGACTCTATGTTATGGAGCCTACACTGCTGAACTCAAAGGAGCCAGAACTCCTGCCTCCAAAGTAAGACACAGATAACTGTTTTCCAAGCAGAAGCAGCTCAGTCAGAAGGCAGTAAAGAAACTGAGTAGGAGCAGCCCTAGAAACTGAGCAGCCCCCAGAAACTGAGTACCCAGCAGCCCTAAGAAAGCACAGCACCGAGGGGGGCGAGAAAATAAAGAAGTGGGGGAAAGTTATTTTTTTCTCCTTTTAGAAAGAAGACTTGCTTAGTGAGTGTAAATGCAATCTTAAAATGCATAGAGGTTTGAAGAAAACCCATCTGTTATGGTTTGCAACGGGATGAAATAGCCATCAGTTCAGCAGAAAGCATTTTCCCCTTTACAAAAGTGAGTATTGATTAAGGGGAGGACTGTCAATTCTTACATACGCACTTCTCCACAGAGAGACATACATACACTATTTTGCGGGCAGACAAGTGTCACCTTTGTTGTCACATCTTTGGGGAAGGGGAACTGGTTCCTCCCTCACAAGCAAACTGCCATTCCCACCATTGCAAGCAGCAGTTTTCTGTTCATGTGTTACTCCTCCTGGCCCTCCTGAATACATTAAGCTGGTAACCTCATTATGCATGTCACCTGGTCTTGGGTCTCCTGATTCTGCCCTCAGCTGGAACCCTCTCTGTGTTTCTTTTGTGGCATCATTCAGGTCATCTATGCCTTGACGCAAGAAAGAAAAACTGTTCCTTTTCTTCAGTAAATTTGTAATCTTTTCCTCCTTGAAACCTGAAGAACAGGTCTGGAGGTTTTTCACATGCAATGACATCAGCTCCTGTATTTCCAAATATACACAGACATGAGTATTAATTTGAACTACTCGATATCAAGTGGCTACTGACTGGCCACAAGCATATTAAAGCTGGAAATCAGAAGTTTCTAGCTGTGAGAGCAATCAGGTTATGGAACAAACCTTGTGCAAGAGGGGTGAGAGGAAAAGAATGAAATAGTTTTAAGTAATATCTTGAATGGGATGGTCTAACACAAGCGTGTAAGGGGAAGGTGCAGGATGTGATGACGTTCAGGTGAACACAAATAACATATCCAGTAATGAGTTTGGATAAAGCCCTGATGAGGCCGCCCAGGATCTCTGATTAAGCTGTCCCTGCTGTGTTGGGGGTTAAATCCCTACAGCCAAAATGAGCGATGAAGTGATGTTAGCAACTAAAAGTTACACAAGTGTCACTCTGAAAGGAACATTCAGAAGTCAATCCGTCTGTGTGCCCAGAGGCAGGATCAGACACTGACAACACCCAAGCAGGTGTTTGTCTTACCTGCCCTTAACACGCGCCAGAGATACCTCCACCTCCTTGGTACCTGTTACACTGCTCGTTGACAGACAGCTGGGAAGGTTTCCCTCCTCTCATAACCTAATTGAGTTTGTTGCATCTTGACCTATTCTCAGGACACATGGGGAACAATTGATCAGTACCTTTCTTATAATAACTTTATACATGTGAGGTCTGTTATCATAGTCCCTCTTCTGTTTTCTCCCTGCTAGACTCAATCCACTTCTTTCAACACTATGCGTTTTGCACCTCTTACACTGTTACCTTGCTCCAGTCCAAACCTAGACTAAGCCTGTCGTGTGTCGCCTCTAGCCTCTTGAGGATACTGAGAAAGCAGAAAGTTACTTCCTTTGTCTTATAGGTAGCATGCCCTAGTAATACAGCCAAGAATTAAATTTGCCTTTTTGTGCAATACCTTCACAATGGCAATTCATATTTGGTTCATGGCCCTGTAACTCCTCAATCCATTTCCTTAGTGTTGTGGTCTAGCCAGCTGTTCCCCATTTCTTTACTGGTGCATTTAATTTTTTTCTCCTCAGGGCAGTATTTTGAACCAGTTTTATGCAATTTTAGCTGGCCGATTATGAGCCATTTATCCAATTTGCCAAGATCAATTTTTCGTATCCTGGCTTCAGTCTTGCAAGCTCTTCCAGTCATGTGTTTTATAAACATACTTTATTTCGTCATCTAAGTCATTGAGAAAACTAGTTGATAGATCTGGCCAGGCACCCCTGGGACTCTGTAAGTCCTCCTCGTCTGACTGCAAACTACTGATAACTAATTTCAGAGTGCAGATGCTTGACAAATACCATACATGATGGTTTCAAAAAGCCTTACTACGCATCAAGATAGCCTGCATTGCTGCACCAGCTCTCTCCACTATTCCAGTTACTGTGGCAAAGAAAGTTAACTGATGTGACATGATTTGTTCTTGGCTTTCTCTCTGCTGGCTTTTTCTTATCACCTGATTATCTGTAAGTGATAACAAATTGATTATTTAATAATTTGTTCCACATACACTGAGGAGATGGAAAGGTAATGACTGAGGGCTGAGGAATCAACATTTTCAAGAAGGTTTAGGGACACTTGCTGATTTTTATCAGGGCAGTGCTGACTTGGAGGGTAATTTAATAGAACAGATATTAAGTCTTCACTAGTAATTAAGTCTTTACTAGTAAATTAAACAACGTCAGGAAACGTTCCCAGAATACTGATTCAATCATCAGAATTAAGTGTCAGCACACCCCAGGATGGTTTGGCTTTGTTCCACTAGAACTGTCCCAGACAATTTCAAGGCATGATTTGGGAGTTACCATAGCCAGAGGACCATTCCCAATAGACTTTTGCATGAGGTTGCTCTGTTTCAGAGGTGAAGAGAGTTTAATAATATGGATGTGAGCCATTCGGTGCTAGTTTGCAGGATGTGTCTAGGAGAATGTTCCTGGGCACTCCTGATTTACTGCCTTCCTACCTCCTTTTGCCTTCTCCATCTGCAAGATTCACTGTGCTTTGTAAGCACAAATGAATCAGTCCTCTGACAAATCTCAGAGGAAGCTGAGGCCAGACGTCTCACTTTATAGATGTGAAGAGCGAGGCAGTATCTGACCCAGTCTCCACAGCAAGTAGGTAGCTGGGCTAGCACTGAATCCAGGGGACTGACCTATTATACTTGGCTATACTGTGGGGACCAATCCCTTATCCCCCAAGCGTGTCCTTCCCCAGCTTGTCAGGCAATGCCTCATGAAACTTGAGATAGGTGGGGCCTTCCAGGGACCTTCTGAGAGCAGGTTTCCGTACCATAGTGGGTGTCCAGCTCTAGCCTGGTGCCATGTCTCCCCTCCCAGCTGTACAAAATGCATCTGGTCACTGGTGTCACAAGAAAGGAAGTCACTGCCCCACGTCAAGGGAGAAACCTGCCTGCAGGGGAAAGCCAAGGTGAGAGCATGCAGGGCGAGTCTTCCTCTGCCCGTATACTTGCACCCGTGAAGAGGTGGAAGGAAACATCTTGCTGGTGAGGGCAGCCAAGGATGGGCCATCCCTGGGACAGGACAACTCCCAGCACAAAGGAATAAGCAGGAAGCGTCACCAGGGGCAGGGTTTGTGTGTTGACCTCCCAGAAGGAGAAAAAACTGAATGCGGTGAAGTCAGACAGCAAGCTGAGAGGTGCTGTGAGCTAGAACTGAGCTGTGGAGCTTTGTTTTCCCCCCCACTTCCTTCCTATAGGACCAAAACATAAATTCCCTCCTTTCTCCCCAAGCCCTGTAGGCAGGGATGAAATTGCATCTTTATGACGATGACCAGGGAACACAAATTCCGCTTTAGACATGTCTGCCCCTAGCAGGGACAATTGCAGAATTAAGTGCTACCAGGGAACAGAGGAGCAACAGAAAACACTGTCAGACTTCTACAACCTGAAAGATGCTCCTGTAGGGTGGGGTGGGTTTTTTCCTCTGGGAAGATAAATATAGAGAAGCCAATTGACTGCATCTTTAGTTTGTGTGCATCATGTTCTCTGCTCCCACCTTGACAGGCTCCACACAGATTCTGGGAACAGCTTGAGATGATAGAATTAATTAAATGAAATTAATCAAAACAACCTACCCAGAGACAAAACTGGCACTGGTGAAATGCAGAGTTGGGCCAAGAAGGGATTCTGTAGCCAGGGCTGATGCCTGCCCTCATCAATAGATTCTGTTTGGATGAAATCCTGTGTCCTACATGCCTCGGTCAAACATGAGGGGCTCTGAGGAGTTGTGCGCCTCATGCAAGACCATGACTGTCCATGCAGTGCAGTAATTGCAGTGGGAACAGATGGAGTCCTGCTTTTCACAGAGCCAGGCACAGCATGTAATCATAGATCTCACTTTGATGCTGAATGAAGCTGAACTCCAAATCGTGCTGTGTTAGTCTGGAGAATGGGGGAGAACTGGAGCAATGGCTTTTGGAGATGTGATCTAAGACAAATCCATGGCTCCAGCGGGGGCGTCCCACTCTGAAAACCTAGAAGCAGGGATACCGATTTGCCCAAATGAATTACTGAAAATTGGAGATTCCCCTCTGCTTTAGTCTCTGCCTGTTCCCCCAGGACATGTCAGCCCAAGTTTTCTTATGTCAGGTGCCTTTTTAGGGGCCTGTCCCAGCCATTTATGTTCTTTGTTTTATGAAAGCATTGCTGTCCTCCCAAAAACATACTGCATCACCTTGAAGGTCTAAGAAACTGTGTGGGCATAGTTCCTATCTATTGAGCAAGGGTAAGAGCACAGTTACAAGAAGAAATATCTGATCAAGTGCTCAGATATATTGTGGAGATGAGTCCCTTATAAATATCTGGGAAAACAGAGAGAGACCCAAGCAGCTTTATGAAGTGCTGTGTTATTGGGGCCACAGCCCCGTGGCCGAGTTTATTCTGCAGCCAGTGGAGGTGCATCCATCACAGAGACGGGTGCCGTGGTGCAGAGGCAGAACAGGGTCCTGCTGGTTTCCCGGGAAGTCACAGGGAGTTCTGTATTTCTGAATCAGGGCATGGCTGAGTGGAACAGCGTGCCCTGCTTTGGCAAGTATCAGGGGAGGAGAAATGTGGCTATCACAGTTCCCCAGGACGAGTTTGCTTCTGAGCTGTGTTGGGGATCTTGGAAAGTCTCTTGAGGAGACCCCCCTGGGCTTCCATGCCACTTCAAAATTGGGTGAGTGGCTTTATAGCCATGTTTTCACCTTGGGGTCCCTCAGCTACATTCTGAAGAGCCTAAGCCTTTTCTTGGAGATTGATCCCCTTGAACAGGCTCCAGGGAGGTAGAAAATAGTTATTTAGCAAATGGGCTGCAGAGATTTAGGGTGTTGAGGTTGGCCTGGTGGGATGGAGCTCACACGTGCATCTGTGCTGGCATCAGAGGCAGCAACTGCATTTCTGGTCCCATGCTGGGCAGCTGGTTTCTACCTCAGTCCTCTGGTGACCACATTCTCTGTTCTTGCCCCAGTCACCCCATTTTCACCTGCTCTACCTCCTTTGCTGGCGGTCGTTAGGAGTTAATGGGCCAGTGCCCAATTCTCTTCTGTTTCCATCTTGACTTTCCCACTAAATTTATATGTGGCATTTCCCTATCTCCTTGTCCCAGGGGCATTAAGATCTCTATTTTTGGTTGATGGTGCTATGAAAGGTATGAAGAAGCTGAGCCATATCTGCTGCTTGTCAAAAGCACCATGTTCTCTATCTGGACCCCATGGGGTGTTTGTCCTACAAGATTCCAGGTGCTCTTAGAGTAGTGTAGTGCTCAAGAGTTTCATAGCCTTGCTGATAGAGGTGGGAGAAGCTAAACCTGTGCCTCTTCCTACGCTGTCTCTTCTGCAGGCCTGTCATGTGGTGGACAGGCTGCTGAGCATCATGGCTGATCCAAACAGAGCTGCCACTTGCTGTGAAAGAAGACAGCCATGTAAATGTATTCCCTGGCTCAGACAGCTCGCTGTGGAGTCAGGCTGTGTTCATCCCCATCTGCAGGGACAGTGAGGAACTTGCCCTCTAATGTGTCCTGTGGTTTTCTGGATGGCAGGATGCTCTCTGGAAGGAAAGTGCCTAGTATTTATGCTAAGCACTGTCCTTCCCAGTCACCTTCCTGCTTCAAAGCCCCTCTTGCTTAGCTTGGTGCTGGCTACTTGTGGGCAAGCCCTATGCTCCTAGGAGGACATGGCTGACCCTTCACTTATTTCCTCTGGGCAATGGGAGAGAGGCTTGTGAGCACAGGAGGTACTCAGGTCTCCCCAAGCAGGGAGAAGAAAGGAGTTTGCTCCTAGAGAGGAGTTTGCTCCTACACCGAGATGTCTGCAAATGGGAGGTGGCAGCCCTCTGCATCCCTGCGTGCTCTTGTGTTGTTTAGGTAGAAAGAGAGTGATTATATCCTTCCAGGTGTCTGCTGAGCTCCAAGGGAATGTGCAGCTCGCTGCCTCTGATCAAGGGGCTACTAGGGAGTCTGAAAATAGTCTTATTTCTCCTGCTATCATTTCTGCTTTCTCAGATGCCTTCCTGGGTGATTGGTGGAGACAAATACTCCAGAAATGGGAACCTGGCAAGGAATCTGAATGCCCCCGAGTCTGAGATGGCCAAAGAGCTGAAATCAGATAGACATGCACACTCACATCATTAGCCGCTAGCCTGCATGTGAAATGAATTGAGATTTCCTGAGCTGGGATCCAGCTGGCGCCCTAACGAAGACTTCCCCTCATTCTTGCAAGCAGACAATATACAACGACCCAGATACACCCCCGGCTTCCCCAGGCATTTCAGTTATATAAGTAGTCCGGGTCTTGATCAGTGTTTCTTTGATTATCTCTGTGCGCCCACATAAATATACTGTGTGTGCGTACACACAAAATCCATCTATTTATCCACCCCACAAACCATTTTGCTGGGAGACAGCATGGTCTCCTGAATTTTTTATGGCTCCGCTTAGGTTGGAAACAATCCAAGGGTCAAACATTGTGCTCTATCTCCAGTCACCTTGCCAGTCAGCGCAGAGCACGGATCTCTGATACTTTCTGAATCTCTGATCACCCACAGGGCACTAAATTACAGCTATTACACCTCAATTCGCTGTACAATTTTATTCTTTGATACACTACCTGCCTTTGCCTGTCTGCATAGCAGTGAGAGCAGTATGCATTATTTACCAGGCTAAGTACACTGCTGCTGCTAGTGCTGGGGAAAAAAAAAAGAAAAAAAAGATAAGAGAACTGGAACAGGCTTGAAATATAAAACAGTGGCACAAATACTGCTTCCTGGGAAACAGCTTTGCAGTTATATAAAACTTTCTGAGATTTTGCAGTCCTGTTTTCCTCATTGCATGGAGATGTGTCTGTGGCCTTCCAAAGCTCTTCCTGAAGAACAGAGGTGCTGGGGTTGATGGGGAGTCCAGTCCAGCCAGTGCCCTTGCTTCAGGAGGACCCCATGGGGAGCAGTGTGCCTGATGGGGAAGGAGAATGAAAGGCACATGGTGAGGAGAGCAGGATGCCACTCTCTCCTCATGGGGTACTCCAGGGCCTTAAATTGGCCTGTGTTCCTTCTGTTTCAGTCAGAAATACTTCTGGGCACAAAGAACCCATTCCTGTGTTACTTCAGTTGATATATTCCAGCCTTTCTCCAACCTAACCACGGTTTGTGTTCCCTCCAGTTGTCTCTTGAACCTTGAACTCTAAGGCAGGGATTTGAGGAATAAGATCAGTTCCAGAAGATTTCCATTTAGTGCAGAGATTATAAAAAAAGATCACAGTTTCCTACTTTGGCAACCTGAGAAAGGCAGGCGATGGCTGGGCTTTGCTGCCCTGCGCTGACTGCTGTGTCCTTTGGGCTTCCTTCCAGGGCAAGGGTATGTCTGCAAGGCAACTTCTGGAGCATGCCTGGGCAGAGCTGGCCGGGTGACGCTGTCCCCAGTTGACCAGCTGAGAGGCAGCTCCAGGCTTCTCTCCAGCATAGGCAGCTGATGGAGGTTCCAAGGCAGAGCAGGATGTATCCTGGCAGGAGTGAGTGGTGGAGCCAAGGCCAGCCCAGAGAGGGAGAGCCTGGGAGAAGCAGGCTTGCTGCTTATGTCCAGTGAGAGGAGGTGGGATGTGCATGGTGGCTGAGTAGTTGCTTTCCTTCCCAAATGCCCTGCAGATATTCCCTTCACTTCCACCTCATCAGTGGCAACAGTTGGACCAGCTTGCTGTGGCTCTGATTTAGGCACTACACAGAGCAGTGGTCAGACAGCACCTTATCCATCAGGTTGTGAGTATAGTGGGTGCTAATCTTGCAGGGAGAGTGAAATCAGCTGTGCATAAGTTGTCTGTAGACAGAGCTGAGCAGAGTCACGTACTCAGACCACCTCCTGGTCTTTTATTTGTTGAGATAAGCTGCAGCCAAAGTGGTTTTAAATCTAGTCTGTGGTCAGGAAAATGTTTGCTCACTGGCTGAATGTCATGAGGCAAATGTAGAGGGGAGAGAGAGCTGGGGCTCTGATTATTGCAGAGCTGGTTGAAGTGGCATTGGCCTGTATTGTGGCAGTCAGTGCTCTGATTGTTTCCACTCTCCCCAGTGTTTGGGGGCCATATTCACTTTCTCTCCATCTGCTTTCCATCTGAGCTGGCCCCATTATTGCTCGGCAATACAAAGTAGATTGCAGCTTGCTTTCTCCATTCGGCCCCCAAAGCAGTCCTTAGAGGAGATGGATTTCTGATTGAAATCGTCCCTGTCAATTGCTGCTGGGATTCTTCTGACACAGCATGAAGATACTTCTTGTGAAATTGCTAGTAAGAGAGGGCTGTGTTTCACAAGGCGCAGGCTCCCACTTCCTCCCTTTTCCTGGCAATGCAAGACTGTCCCCATTTCAGAGATGCTTCGCACCCTCTCTAGCTTTTGCAAGTCCCTGAAGCAGGAGCATCAGAGCAGCCCATGGAGGACTGCCCCCAGTTCTCTTCCCTCAACATGCAAGATTGTGGTCTGTGCCTCCCTAGATAGGCATCTTCCTGAAATCAGTGCTGAGATCTGAGGATTTTCCCTTTCATGCTGAGGTGAACCAGCTCTGGGTGAACCCCGAAGACTGTGTTTCTGACAAAAATCATCAACTGTATTCTTGTCCCTGTGTTGGGCAATGTTGCCCGTCCTTGGGCTTGAGCAGTCCTGACTGTGGGAACAGGAATTGAACCCACACTCGGATGAGATGCTTACAGGGTCTTTGCCCTTGCTGAGAGCCTATTCCAGCTGTCCCCTTACAGCCAGCCTCCCGCATTGCTTCAAGTCTGACAGTATAGTTTTTTTTAGCCCGGTCAAACTGTGTTCAAATATGGAATCCTCTAGGAGATTGGGTGAACTTGTGCCTACAGGTTAAACACAGTCTAAAGGTTGGATGGGGTCCCGTATCCAAGCTGTGTTGGTGGGATCCAGGAACATAACTTTTATTGCTGATTCTGGAGGCTGGTCTGGCAGAGCAATGTGGGTACAGTCCGAGAGTCTTTTTAGCTCAGCTGGGAGGCGGTTCAGGCACAGTTTGGTGTGCCCCTGCCTTCTTTCAAGGGTGGTACCTCAACCATCAGGATGCTGGTGTGAAAGGGGAGTTACCTTTGCTGCAAGTTTTTCCTTCTGTGGACAGCAGGGGCTGGGGCTGTGTGAAGCAGGTTAATAGCCTTATTACCTTTTCTTCTCAGATTGTCTGGCTGACTAATGTAAAGAAGTTAGACATCAGCACCATTTTCTCTACTTGTGCCTCAGACCTGAGAAAAGGTTTAAATGTCCAAAAGCTCATCTGTCTTTTCCAACTAGATCACATTCCTCACCTATTAGGGATAAAGCGGTTGCCCTGGCTGGGCTTATTCCTCTCCCAGGAAGAATATGACCGCTCTATGCTCCTCTGATGGCTCTGAACGTGGGGCAGCACGCACATCTCCAAGATGAGGCCAGATATAGCTGGCTGTGCTGCTCCAGGCTGTCTCACAGCCATCGCCTTGGCTGTGAGCACAGCACTGGCAGGCAGTAGGGACACCCGAGCATGGAAGAAAGCAGTAGAGGAAAGAGGCTGCAGCACAAGGCATACATTTTCTTTTCTAATTTGGGATTTGAACTGTGTGAGGCACATGCAAGTGGGATTTGAATGCTTTTTGATGACTTTACAAAAGGACTCCACTGTTCTCAGATATCACAACCTAGAGAGACAATAAGATAAGCCAAACTGCTTAGCTCCAACCTCAAAAGGCCAGTCCTTGAAATGACATCAAGTGTATTGCTTCAGAGATGCTGTCAGGGTTTGGAAAAGGCTGGAGAAGTGCCATGAGGAAGACATCAATAGGGGAAACAGATAGACAGAGAGAGCCATTTTGCGTACCAGCTGCTGCTAAGGCTGACAAACATGGCTTAGCCGTATTTTGCTCTCAGGTGGAGAGCGCTTGGGTGTTTTCCACACATGTTCCTCCCTGCAGTTTATCTCAGAGGGGAGTGCTTTGTCTCAGTTCACATGCAACCGAGCAAAAACCATGCCTTACTGACCTCACTCGCACTCACAGATGCTCTTTTGAGGGCTTTACAGATAAACTGACCTGTGTCTCACTGGAACTTGTTGAGACCTTGGCCCAGAGCACCAATCTCTGATGTGTTAGGGTTGCTCCTGTGTTAGGAGAACCCAGGCTGGGACTGGAGACACTGAAATACCGTGGAAGTGTTAGATGGCAGAGCACTCCTGCCACTCTGCTCCTGTGAGGTGGGTTGCTTCCCATGCAGGGAAATTTGCAGATGGAGGTCATTTGGTTCCTTCCCTGAAAGAGCATGCTGTTCCTTTGCTTCACTCTTTGGACTCTGGAGGTCTCTGACAACAGCAAAGCTTGCAGTGGATTGGAGACAAGGAGCCTAGGAAGGGTTCTCTGTTCTTCTGGGATTTCCCACATGCAGATCCATGAGAGCGCACCAAAGGAGCACTTTCCTGTGCAAGCTGTCCCGACTTTGGGCAGCCCTGGCAGCTGACAGCTTTTTCCAAGTGCTCTGCATCCAGTGGTGCCCAGCGTGGTGGCGATAAAAAGACAGTGTGATGGAGAAACCAGCTTGTGGCAGCCCTAACTCTGTGTTGAGCCTGCCTGTTTTTTCCCTGGGAACCCCTGAGGGTCTATGGGGAGTAGTGGAGCATGTGGGTGAGTTGATGTCAGGGTGAAAGAGCAGGGCAGGGGGAGCAGTGGCTGCAAACCCTTTGGCTCTGTGGTTTCCCACTCGGGGGGCACAAGGGCCTTGGAGGGCAGAGGATGCTGCAGAGCCTACCTACAGGAGTTGTTCCCAACACCCAGCCCCGGGTACATTGTCCTGGAGGAGCCTGGGGCACAGCTGGAACCTACCGTGTCCTTGTCTCTTGCTGAAGGAAACACTTTTTCCTCAGCAGGCATGTGTTTGGCATATGAAGGCAGCAGGTACGCTCCAGCTGAGGTAAGACCCACTCTGTGAACCGTCTCCATTGAGGCCACGCTCCTTCCAACTCCAAATGTGCTCAACGGGAGACCTGACTTTTAAATTAGCAAGAACAATTTTTTTATGACTTCTTTTGCAGTCCCTGAGTGGCTGCCAGCCCTGCAAGCAGCAGGAACCCAAAGCTGCCATTTGAACGCCCCGACAAGGAGGGACTGGCAACAGAAACACTCTGGATGAGCTGCTTGGAGAAGCCCTTGGAGTCATTCAATTTAGAGGCTGATATTAACCCATTTCTGCCTCCCCTTGCTGTTTATTATTAGAAACCTGGAAGCAGACACCTCACCCCTTTGAAATATCTCCTGGCTTTCCCCCTCCAGTCTCCATCTCCTGTCACCAGCATCCCAGGCACCTCCAGGGAAATGAACTAAAAAGCCATGTGTGGCAGATCCACAGGCCTTGGCAAGAGAGCAGACACCAGGAGCTGGTAGCAGTTCAGTTCAGAGGATAACATCCCAAACGGTAGCGCTCCAGGAACATAGATGTGGGCAATACCTGCTATGAAAGCAAAATTTACTCAGTGGGATGGTAGTTGCAGTTCACGAGGAGCCAACACCTCATTAATTTTCTGCTGTGTGTAAAATAAAGCTGTTAATGATGTTTAGTCCTTCTTTTGCACCTTTCCTTTGAGGAGCTTGAAAGCATTTTGCAGACACTAATTAGTAATGGGTTGCAGCTCCTTGGGAAACACAGCAGAAAAATAATCGGTCTTTTGTACTTGGAGAAACTGAGGCACAAGGACAATGTTTTTTCCTACATGATGCCAGGAGAGCACGAAGCAGCAGGTGAATAGGTTGGAGGCACCAGGGTGGGGGAAATGACCAGCCCTCTTTGCTCAGAGCAGGCTAATGTGGGAACACAGGCAGCACTGGGCGATTTGCAGCCATCTCCTGAGACAAGTGCCCTAGAGTCTGTAGGAGCAGCTTGTGGGACTGTAGGAAATCCTGACCCTAACCATCTGCTTCTGCTTGAACTGCAGTAGCTTTGGCTGCCTTTCTCTGGCAGAAGGCTGAAGGCAGAGATGAGTAAAGCTGTTTTGTCTATTGAAAGACAGGCTGAACTGAGTACCTACCAGAATGCTTTGAAAGGTTCTCTGCTGAGGGTCAAAGTAGGAAAGAGGAGTGAAGAAGACAAGAAAACCCCCTGTCACTGGGTGGCTGGTGCCTCTCTAGAAGTACTTTGTACAAGATTTTCTTTTCTCACTGCAAGCTTGGGACTTACCAACATGACTCTATTTGGTGAGCTGCAAACCCAGCACATTCAGCAGCAGACAAACAACAGACAAATCCATTCTGTCCTTCTCAGCAAAGACACAAAATTGAGTGCTTTTAATTGGCAGAGTGCTGGGTGCAGGGATATACTCTCCAGGTGACCAGGCACTGGCCTTCAGGTGAGGCTGGGTATGGCTGAGGTGGGTTTGACTCATGCTTTACCCTGGCTGTGAAAGGGACATGTGGATGGGAGGCAGGCAATGACTCTTTTGTTGCCACTCTGGATGTTGCTCTTTCAGAGCTTTACAGACAAATGAGTAGCTCATCCCTTATGCATAAAACAAGTTGTAGGAATTTCTGCTGGTCCCTTGTACCCAGCTGCAGAGATAGTCACACACTTAGCCAGAAAGACCGCTCCCTTCACTCCTCTCCACTGAGCTCTGTTCCTCACTGCTGGCTGGGAGGATTTGTCTCTCCTGTGAAAATGTTCCTGGCATTTGATTCTTGGCTTCCTCACTCACCTCCACCGTGACAGGCACAGTGTTTCTCATCTGCCCTTTTGCTGAGCACTGTGTCCACAGAATCTGTTCTTCAGGGACTCTGCTTGAGTAGTTGCCCTGAGAGCTAGTGTAAGCCCTGCTGTGAAGGATAGTGGGGTTTTAGTCACAGAAGGGAGGCGGGAAGTTATTTGCTTTACCTTTTTCCAGTCTTATCTAAGTTCAGTAAAGGTAACCTTTCATGCAAGGAAAAGGCTAATTGTCCTCTGCTTTATTCAGGTGAGAAGAGATTCAGGTCTTTGAGCTTCTCTTGGAATAGTCTATTTTCTATTTTGCAAATTCTTTGTCAGTTATGTTATTAAGGCCTGGTGAATGCATGGCAGCTTCTGTGTGAAATGAATTTGGCAAGCTCATTTCACATCCTAAGGTGTAGGTATAGGTGTCAGAATCCAGGAGCTTGTCTCTTGCCTGGCTGTGGCTAGCGAAGAATCCAGCGGCCTTTTGGATCTCGAGCCTTAAGAACTGCAGCCAGATCCAATGCAAGGCAAGGCAGGGAAGCCATAAATGCTCTTCCCTGTCTTCTCTGGGGACGAATGACAAGCTTTCTGGAGGTTTCAGCTGTCCATCTTTGTCTGGGGCTACACAAGAAAGCCCAAGAAGGGGCATTTCAAGATCTGACAGTCTCAGTCTGCAAGCAGTGCTACAGTGCTACCTTTTAGGTAGCCTTTGCTACCTGCTTTAGAAAGATTGACTGACTAAGGGTTAATTGCTGCTGGAAAGCCTCCCCCAGGTAGCTGTTACCCTAATGTAACAACAGCATGGCTGCAGTATCCTCTGATCCATTACAGCCCTTATCTAGAGTTCTTTATTCATTTTCTAAAATCCCTTTAATTCATGTCTTCCCAGAAGACGATCAGCCCTCTTCTGACTTCATCCTACTTAGCCGTGTATATAATCGCCTATAGTAATCCACAAAAACGGCACTGATACCTTGCTGCTTGAGTTATAAAAAAAACACTTTATCCTCTGTAGGAGGAGTATTTTTATCTCTTTCTTCCTTTTTCTTTAGACAGATTAATAATTTCCTAGGTTTATCACAACCCCCATGGGTGTTGGAGTATTTCCCATGCCTGGTATATACTGTTCTTTGAGGCTAAGTTCAGCATCTCTTCTAATATTTTACTAGCACTCCATCACAAGTGGTTGTTTTTTATTTTCTTTGCCTTCTGCTCTTAGTTCCTTCCCCCACTTTTTTTTTTTAATATATATTTTTTCCCCTCTAGTATCAGATAAGTTTGATTTGTTCTTTGTGGGTGACCTTGTGATGTGACTTGGTGTATCCGTCAGCAATACCTGGGAGCAAGTGCTACTGGGTGCTGTTGTGCTTGGTGCATGAGAGCAAGCAAGCATGTACTACTTGCCTGGACCTGCAAAGATGAGTTAATTGGTACCTCACCTAGAAGCACCTGGCCCCACAGAGCCCCAGATTAGGCACCTTGGTTTTCTGATGGGGAGAGAGAAGGTCACAGCTAACCCAGCCTTCCTCTGGGATTTTTATGTCCACTTCAGCCTCTGAAGTCCTTTCCTGAGAGCAGAAAGCAGTGCCTGAAACACAGCCTCTTCTCAATGTCTTCCACTTCTCGCCTGTCCAATGCAAGAACCAGGAGTTCATCAAGCCATGCTGACAGCTAGCAGGTTCAAAAGAGGAAACATCTGTTCTTCACGCATCATGCAGCTAAGCAGTAGAAGTCCTTGCCATGGGGTGCTGCATGTGCTTAAACTTTCCTTGTGTTCAAGGGAAGGTTGGATGGGTTCACAGAGAAAGAATCCAAATTAGTTCACTAAACATACAGAAACAAAGGTAATTGACTAGGTGGGCTTTAGTGTGACTGAGTCAGCCTCAGGGTGTTTCTTACACTCCTCACCCCATGGGGGAAACAGGTTCAACTCCATTGGTGTGCTCAGAGTGGGGTGCAGCCCAAATCTCACAGGAGCCACCAAGCTGAACACAAAAGCTGGTGGCAACAGGTCATTCCTCAGCGCTTCTCCAAGGGCACAGGTAGAAGCCGCGCTCGGGCTTGCCATGCCTCGGCTGTGCCTGTTACCTGTGGTGTTGCAGGGAAGGCAGCAGCAGCATTTCCCCCGGCTGCGCTCTTCATGGTGGCTGGCTCTGGCAGCACGCTCTGAAAAGGCCTGCCGTATCCTCTGCAGGGGGAAGGAGGCAGGTGGAGGGTTGCCTGGTTGATGTATTGCTATGCTCTTAGCTGCTCGTGGAGCAATAATTGTAGCTTATAGGCTCTGCAGGGATGTTTTAAGGATCTGCATTTTGTGCTCACACATGCTGCTTAATTCACATGTTAATTTTTCAGTTCCAAATGGAGATGGTATTCACCCACCTGCTTCCTTGGCGTGTCGGGCTGCCTAGGTAATCTTAATGAAATGTTTTGCATTCTTGGGATGGAAGATGGTCCACAGAGGCAAGAGCTGAAATGTGATCAGCCCTAGGCAGGGAAAGGTGATCTTCGCGTGATGGCGTAGGAGATCTGTTACAACTTTTCTCTTTGCGATATATGGTGAACCATACCCCTCTGACACACTCACTCCTTCTGGAAAGAAGGGATAATGCAAAATCTCTCATGGGGAGCCATCAATTCTGATTTCAGTAAGCAGCAGTAAATGAGGCTGAGCTGTTCTGAGAAAGGCTAAATACTGAATGCAAAATGTCGCAGAAGAAAGTCCAGTCTCCTCTGTAAATCCATTAAAGAGTCCTTAGCACCTATTTACTCTACAGCTTCAGATAAGTGAAGTTATTTTATAACTTTGGCTTTCCTGGGAAAAAGCTTAAGGTATGGGTGATGTCAAGATGACTAGCTGAGAACTGGCCAACTCTTCTGTCAAGGAGGGCTACTTTGGTCAGAATTCCAAGAGATAAAGTAACAGCCCCATCTGGCAGCAAACAGGTTGAATTCTCCTTTCCTCTAGAGACAGCAAGCTTCTTAGGCCTTGGGAACTGGCAGATGGCTAAACAATGCAGAGATGGAAATGAAAAGCAATTAAAATCCCTTCTACCAGAACACTGGAATTATCATATGAGAGCGGCTCTGCTGTCCCTCAGCCTGATATCTGTGGTCTTTCTCTTACCAGCACTGAGAGTTGCAGGGAAGGAGGTGGCAGCCACCATGGTGGGCATCCATAGTCTAGAACAGAGCATGTACCCAGGAGACGTCTTCTCTATCCCCTCCTAGTCAAGCAGCAGAGGTCCTACACTGAGCCAGGAGGAGTTAAAATCCCTTCCAGAATGATTTTATTCTGTCAGGTGTAACAGTGGGTATTTTCATTATTCATGTCAATGGTTTTTCCTGTTCTGAATGCTGCTAAGCCTCTGTCCTCGCTAAAATCCTGTGGCAGTGAACTTCACAGGTTAATTATTCATTGTGTAAAAATAGTCTCTCCTTTGATCAGTTCAAAATGCATTGCCTTTCACTCAATTTGCATGTCCTCTGTTCTGGTACTATCGGGCAGTCTATATGAGGGAATGATTTACTTCTGCCTGTCCGGTGTTATTTTGTACCTTTTTTTTCCATCCCTTGTATTCATCTTCTTTCAGTATTACCCTGCCTCAATTTCCCTATGTCTACCCATTCAGAAGGCTTTACTGGCTTCTAATCATTTTTGCTACACTGTCTGTTCCTACTGTGTCATGTCAGAGCTGCCATAGTCAAACCCAGAAGATGGGACTCACCCCTGTGTGTCCCAGGTTTCAATCCCACAGAATCCAATAGGGCTGCACTTGTGTGACACAATGACAGAGCATGGACAGGACATTGTCTGGCTTTTGTTCTTTATATGTCATCCTTTATGTACCTAGATGCTGTGTTGACCTTGGCACCCAGATGGCATTGGCCTCATGGACAGCCTTTGGGGTGCCACATCTGGCAAGGAGAAGTCTGCTTCCTATCAGCATTGCTTGCTGTGCCCCACTCACATTTGTCATTAGAGTCCTGCATCATCACAGCTGTGGTCCCCCAACACATCACAAGGCAGGGGGCAGCTCCAAAATGAAGTTGGCTTCAAAGTCCTGTTTCTGTAAAGACTTTTTTTTCCATTGAGTTTCCTTTTATCTGGATTTTTAAAATGTTTAGCAAATGCAGCTTCCAGCTTTCTTTTCCGTAATCATGCGGTTTGAAAATCTATAGGGAGAAGGCAAGCTGAGATGCTCAGGAAATAGTGTGCCTCCAGGAAGTGAGGATTTGATTCTCTCCCTTTTCCTATCCACTAAATAGTATAGGATTTACAGAAGAAGGGTGAAGACTGATAACACAGGCTCAACTGGCTTTCCACAGCTTCCTCCAGGACCGATGAACACAGACACTCTTGTGTGATCTGAAGAGGTGGCAGAGGTACCCTTGTAATAGAGTTACATAAAGAGAGGAGGAGATTGCTGAAGTCTTCTTGCCTCTATGATCACTTGTTAATTCTATTACCCATATAGGTGATGCTGCATTTGAAATCCCTCACCAGATTGACCGCTGATTGTGTTTTAGCAGTTCTTTGAACCTATTTTTCATCTTCAATAGCTGCTTACATCTTACTTTTGACTGCTTTGCTTTCAAATGGTGCCAGCCAGTGTGAGAAGTGTGGATGGAGGCTTTTTGAAAGTCCAGATAAACCACCTCACTTTTCCTTTTTCTGCTGTTTTGCTGACGTGCACAAAGCATCCTAGTAGATGTGTGAGGCATGAATACTTTTGCTAAAGCAGTGTTGGTTTGTTCCTGTTATATCACCACTGTCATCTAGATGTTTTATTCTTTGCGCTTTAATTATCTTTTCAGCTAATTTGCCTAGTTCAGAGTAAGGCTCATTGGTCTGTAATTCCCAGGATCACCACTAATGCCAATTTTAAAGATAGATATGCTTTTACTGCCCTCTAATCCTCCTTCAATACAGTAGCTTATTTTAATGAAATATCATAAGCATTAGAAGACCTGGATAAACCATTAAGGCTCTGTGCTTTCCTGATCTGTGGATGTACTAGGTTGCTCCTACACCTATTCTCTCAGCCTCTCAATCTTTTGCAATCCCTTTTCCATTTTGCCTGAAAAGAGTAGTCCTGGTCTAGCCTCATCCTCCTACTGAGAGGGATGCTGAGGAGAGATCACCTTTCCCTGCAGTGTCTTTCCTCACCCTAGCAGTCCCTTTCAGTTCCGTGACTCTTGGCAGCGCTGCCAGCTCCTGGCAATGCCTTAAGCAGAGATTTCCTAGCTGGTTTGATCCATGGACCAACAGTTGTGGTCCCCCAGTGGAGGTACAGACCAGTACTCACCAGATGTAGGCCTCCTTACATCCCCAAGGACGGCACAAAGGCTGTAGAGGGAAACTACCTTATTGCAAAGCTCATTTCTTCAAGGCTGAGTCTCTGCTATCGCTTTTGTGATACTCTATGAGGTTTTCGGGGCCAGCATTTCCCCAGGTCAGCTCCCAGGGCAGCAGAACTGCTGCAGGCTAGTGCCTAGGAAGGACCTGCATTTCAGACAGTGGGAGCAAAGGGAGGATAAACTGCATCAAATTCCTTACTGGGTCTGCAGACTGCTGCTGTCTTGTTTCTTGCTTCCTTCAGTAGTGGTGAGATCTCACCAGGTGAGGGGAAGAGCCCCAGAGAAGAAAAGGTCTTCAGGGTTTGAGGACTGCAGGATTTGATGACTGACTCAAGTGGAGGGTTGAAGGGCTTGCTGGAGGTCTAAGCCAGGGGAAATGCTGTGCTGTGAATGCTGGGGAGGTAGGACAGAAGTCTTTCCTGTTGGAGGCACGAGGTGGTCCATGGTACCTCCAAGCCCAGGTGCAGGAGGCTGAAGAAGCTTTGCATGGGCTCCTTCAGAGGCCAGAACAAGATATTGTTGTTGTCCAGCTTCCTTTAGCACCCCAAAGAAGGTGACATACATGCCAAGGGCCTTAAACCACCTTATGGGTGAATAAAGCCTGGGGCAGATCTCAGTAAAACGGGATCCTGTATGAGGTATAAGAGGAGACACATACATTGCCTTTTCCTTCACCTCCTCCCACGCTGAACTGCTCTTTTCAACTAGGATTGATTTATCTACATAAGAATGACATTTAAGGGCAATCTGTTCACATTTGCTACATAGCAATTTATAATCCATATCTGCACCTTGTTTAATCCTGCTGCTCTAAAGCAAGTCTCTTTATCATCAGCTGGAAGGCTCGGTAAGTGAAATGATACATCTTTGCTCATTAAAAACACAACTCCCCTTCTCTGTGATGAGTATGTAGCGTAAAACATTTTAGCATCCCATTTGCTTTTCATTTTCTCATGCTCACTATCTGTCAAATGAGTCTTTTTCCTCCTAATATACTGATTTTGTATGTGTATCCACCTGCCTTTCAGCAGCCTTCTCCATTCCTGTAGGCTGCTACATCAGAAATCCAATGGTGGTTTCTAAACAGCGACTCAGATGACCCCCAGCTAAATTTTCTCCTACCTTTTCCTGGCAATGATGTCACACCTAGGGACTTTAATGTATGCATCTAAGACCTCTTAGTATGACATTTAAACATACTCTGTCTTGCTGGCACAAGATAAGCTGTGGTGTCTAATCACATGTCTAAATCACACCAAGATCATCAGCAATGTCATAGCTGCCTGCCTCTGTGGCCAAACCTGTCTGGAGATGGGGCAAACATGGTTTAATACTAACATCTGCAGTGCTCCACACGAGGCAACCAGCCCACCCAGCTTGAACTTCTTAATGGTTAAGGATGGAGATGGAGAAGGCACCAAATGTTTGGTGCCAAGCAAGGGCTTAGCTTAAGCCAGCAGAGATGGATTTGAGGCAGCCAGCACAGTCTGGAGGGCAATGCAACTCCCTAGAGGGAAAAGCCACGTGGTGAGCCATGCAGCTCTAGGCTGCATTGGCAAGACTGGGATTTAGTTGCCAAAATACAGATGCCTCATACTGTTTGAGACACCTTGGGGAAACCAGGCTGTTCTCACTGGCCCTACAGCCCCCTGAGAAGCAGACAAGGGAGGATAGGAGCCCGCAGAGCCATCACACTAGCGCGGTGAATGGCTCACTATGTGGAAAACATGTTACCTTGAACTCTTATGCTGGGTTCAGCCTGATTTTGAGATGGGAAAATGATTATTAACATCAAGTATTAAGTGGTCATAGTCATTGATATAATGACAGAAAGCATTGATATAATCTCGGAGTATGAACTCAGACAATGGTATCTGAACATCTTCACCCTTCTGTATGATGTTAAATTGGTTTGGATGTGGAGAAGAAATGAATAAAAAAAAATTGTAGAGAGCTGTCAAACTTAAAAATGAGAGTCCTTGTGAATGCCATTAGAAATGCCCATTTTTGTAGGCACTGAACAAGCATCAGAATCTGCTTCTTTGCTCAACAGGATTTCTAGTACAGGGGGGGGGGGGAAAGCCATAAAATAAAGGCATGTTCTTGTATCCCCAGCAGAGTGCCAGATACATCTTTTATACCCATCCACCTAGTGCCTGCACACAGTCTGTGTCCTGAGGACATATACTGATGACACAACTTCTGGAGAGCTGGATTATCACACAGATACTTTTTGGACTTTCTTTCTGTGTGTGCATAGAAAATAATCTGGCAGCAACATGTAACAAACCTGCCTGGGAAGCTAAGGGACAAATGAGGACAGTGTGTTTAATTTTAACTGTCGATGCTACATGCTGTCCTCATTTGTTCCTCAGCCAAGCTACTAGCATGTTTTTCTCTTAATTTGATCTGCTACTCCTAACCTATTTTATTTCTAGCACAACCTTTCACCACAACAGTTACCCATCTGCCAGCCGAACAACCTTTCTTAATGCAGGGAATAAATTAAAACATATCCTTCTGTGCTGGAGTTCCTGAAAGCCCTAGACCAAACCTGTGGGTGATGCCTGTAGGAAAAGCAGTCCTGGTGCCACCTGGGAGAGTCCCCGAGCATCCTGCACCTGCTGGGCATGAGCCACTAGGGCTGCTGCCTTTTCATTCCTACCCCTGTTCTTCTCAATTTGGCTAGAGGTAGCTGTATTAAACTATCAGCAGGTTCTCCTTTTTTAGATGGCCAGCTGAGAGCATCAGGTGCTGGACAGCCAAGCAATCACATCAGTGTAGAAGCCAACTTCAAGTGCTGGATGCGGTCAGTTTGAGAAGCACAGGTAATTTACTTTTCCAAACTCTGAAATACTTGAGTGCAAATGACAAGCAGCTGACATGGAGCTTTGATACATCCTTCAAACTGTGAATAACACCTGATTAGAGATTAGCAAAGGTATCTCTAGTATTAACTAGTATCTCTAGTTAATGAAGGCAATAAAGGTGCTCTGGGTATGTAAATGGATATGTCTGACCTCAGCAATATGTAAAGCTTTTGAACAACTTGTGAAGAATGGACAAGTTAGCAGAGGTAAATAGAAAAGGTCATACAATGAAACATGGGGTTTGCCCTGGGAAGATCATGGCAGAGCAATCTGATACCTTTCTTTGAGATGACAGTTGATTTTCTAGACAAAAGAGATGTGGGAGATCGATTTATGCTTCAAATACATTTTTGATAGGATGCCACTGAGAAACCAGTGGAGCTGAAGTGTTTGGGGATCAGTAGAGCTGACAATCAGGGTAAAAAAACTGGCTCAAGGGGATATGACAGCAGAGTGTGTTTCACAAGAATGTACTGACCAGGGTGAGTGGTCTAGTGGTGTTTCTTAGTGACGAATCTTAGGACTGTTCTAATATGTTCATTAATGGAAGCATAGGTGTCCTCTGGTAGAATGTGATATTCACACAAAGGTGGGAGACATCAGCAGGACAGAAGAAGATCAGAATACCATGCAGCAGAAATTGGGTCACTTTGAGGACTGGAATAATAGAGAGGTAATAAGGTCTGATACTATAAAATGCGGTGTCAGAAAGTCTGAGAAACTGCTTATGAAAAGCTCAGCTGTAAGTTGGTGGTCTGTGTCTTTGAAACAGTCAGGAAGATAGAGATCCTGGGGGTGCTACCACATCATATCAGGTAGGAAAAATGATGATTGAATTTTCATCAGTATGTACAAATACCTGAAGGGAAGGAGACAGAGCAAGACTCTTTTGGTGGTTCCCAGTGGCAGGACAAGAGGCAATGGGCACAAACTGGAGGTTCTTGAACATCCAGAAGCGCTTTTTCACTGTGAGAGTAACTAACCAGTGGTACAGATGGCCTAGAGAGCTGATGGAGTCTCCATCCTTGGAGATATTCGGAAGTTGCCTGGACACAGCAAGGAGGTTGGACAAGATGACTTCCAGAGGTCCCTTCCAACCTCAACCCTTCTGTGATACTGTGAGGAAATGATACAGTCAGGAGAAAGGCCAGTCCTCTCAAATAAGGCATTTCCTGCAAAGAGTGGGAATTATTACTGCCATCAGAAGGGCTGCATACAAATAAAAGTAGGCTGGAAAAAGGCTTTGTAAGCATCAGAAAGCAGTGAGGTTCTGCAATAGTTTCTCAGCAGGTGTAACGGGTAGAAAAGCTCCAGTGGGATTTAAGAAGGATCTTGTCAACATATAAGAGGAATATGGTCATTTGCTTGACAGAGGGAGCAGGGAATTTCAGGTATTTCAGTTGTAAACCTGTATTTTTAAACTGCCAAGAAGCACAAATCTACCTTTTAGGGTATTTCTCTAAATCTGAAGCTTCAGAGAGGGTCTATTGTCATCAGCAGGTCAGTGTTATGTTTTATATTCTTTCCTTTTCTAAATCAGTGTTTTCTGGTTTTGGAAGTTTATCTTTTCCCATAATATACTAATATTCCTGTAATATACAGATATTCTTTAATGGTGCTTTTTGGCAAAATGTCTCCATTCAGCAGTTTCACACCTCTGGGCAACCTGCTAAGAAAAGTAGCACTCTGACAGCATGAGCAGTGAGCTAAAGCCCCCCATTCAGCACATTGCACCAGGAAATGTTTGTATTCCCACTTGGAATTTTCCTGCTTAGGCATGGTGGCTCACAACCTTTGTGGGTCACTCTTCTTCCACCTTTCTTTGATCTCCTGGATTTGTCAATAGCCTGCCCAGAGGGAAAGCTGGCAGGGAGAGAGGTAGAGACGTGCAGGTCCGGAGAGCTGGGGGAGAGGAAGGTCAGGGACATCTCTGTGAGCTGACTCCAAGGACTCTATTGTCCCTACATCTCCTTACTGTGCCTCTCTATATGCCTGACATGGAACGTGGCATGTGCCTCGCAGTGCAAAGCCTTCTGAAGACCAGCCAGCTTGCTGCAGGACCTAGAGCATTACAGAGCCAAGGTTTCCAAGAGAGAGAAGCTGATTCCAGGCAGGTCTGGACATACCCACCCCAGCCTCTCCCATGAACCCTAGGCCAGCCACTGCGGCCAAACTCTTATTGTTAGAAGTTTATAAACACAGAAGGGAGAGAGTGGAAATTGAGGTACCTTCATTCAGGCAAGGATGTGATCAGTGCATCGTAGTGTCCAGCCCAGCCCTCGGGTACTGGTCAATGTTACATCTTATTTTGGGCTAATGGAGGAGCTGTGGCATAGTTAACCACAAGCCAAAGGAAACAACAAAACACTGATGTATCTATCAGCTGAGAAGGATAATTTCTCTTTTCCTTTGGTACGGAGGTGTGTATTTTACTGACAGCTTCAGCTGTAAAAGAAGAAGAGAAAGATTTTTGTGCTGGGAGACAATGATCCGTGACACGCTGGGGATCTGTGCTACTCTGCTCTCTGCGTCATAGATAACAGCAATGTCACAGTGTATCTCCCCAGCTGAACAAAAAACCCACCATAGCAGCAGCCCAAATGCTGCAGCTCAGAGTGATGATGCCATTGTCCTCACAGCTATTACTCAGAGATACTCTCCTTTCTATGAATATGCTGCGTGCGTTTGGCTTTCCTGGCTGTGGTACGTGGTCTGGTCAGGCAGCAAGGAGAGAGACTTAGAGAGGCTGAGATGCCAGCTTTTGGTCCAGCTTTCTACCACTGCTGGGAACCCTCAGAATCTGAAAAATGAGAAAGGATCCTGTTTGCATCACTCCTGCCATTAATGACACTACGACCAGAGTCCTGCCTGGCCAGGCTCGCACAGGGGGACTGGGAAGCCCCCCTTGGACCCCTAGCTCAGAGCCTTCTCCAGCCTTGCCTTGCTCTGAGACCCCTGTCAAAGTGGGAGGCTGAAGTGGAGGGGGGCCCAGAGCTGCCAGCTCTCCATGTACCCCACACGAGTGCAGAGGGAGCAACCCATGAGCCTGGCAGTGTCTGCTGTCTGGAGAAGGCTGGAGGAGCTTTTGAGGTCTTGTGTTCTGGGCTAACTTCTTTTCCTTGACCAAGGGCTGACAGCCACATTTGTTGTTCCAGTCCTCAGGTCAATAAAGAGGGGTAACGAGTCCACTAGCAAACACTTTATTCACCTCCTCTTTACCACCTCACTGTTTGCAATTTGCAGAGCTCACTCCTGGCTGTGTTGCTGGCTGACTTGTTCAAAGTGCTACCCTAATGCAAGCCTGTGGCAGTGACAGGTAGAGGGTCACTGAGCAGATCCATCCAGTAATCTGTAGATTCCCCCTCAGTGGGCTGTAACTTGAACAGCCCTGGCTGGATTTCGTCCTCCCAAGAAGGCTATGAAGGTAGCATGGCATCCAGCTTGGAGGTGAGGGGGGGTATTACTCTATTGGAGTGCTCTGGGTGCCTCCTCAGAAGACGGATGCACAGCAGGGTCTTGGCCACATACTCAGCACTTCTCTGAATCCTTGGCTGCCTAGGAAGGCACAAAAGCTTTCCAGGTGAGGACTATGGGTTTACCCCAGGATGCTGCTGCATCTCCTAGCTCAGCTCAGAAGGGACTTAGCTGGAGAACAAAGATTCACCCGTGTGCCCCGAGGCTTGGTGGTGTCTGCTAGAGGAACCTGCAGGTGAATCATGTTTCAGTGGACCAGGTCTGGAGCCTGTCTGTACCCTTACTTAGCCATAGCCCAAAGCCCCTCCAGGCTTGGAAACTATCCACATTATAAATTCCAGCCTAGGCTGAGAGACTGGCCCAGCCAGACCAACAGGGTGTTATTATGTTCTAGATAAATTATGCCTGAACTGGGTCAAGCCTGGACACAAGGGATGTCCCAAGCTTGGTACCTCCCACAGACATTACAGGTGTTTTAAGCCTGTACTACCAGCAGCACTGTGGACAAAAGTGTGTGGATCACAGAGCCCTAAGAGGCAAACCTCTTCTTGCTTTTCTCACAGCATGTAACACAAGCTGACTGAAGTAGGAGAGACCTCCCCAGCGATAGGTTTCTTTCCATCTGCTTTGGAAGAGTCCAGCACCAGCTAGTGCCAAGGACTGGTGACACTGAGCCCATCACTTCCTCTTTTCTCGTGAAAGCAGGCTGAGCTGCTGCTTCTTAAGACTCAGGAGGTTGTAGGGAATATTTCAAGACTCATTGCACCAAAGCCTCCCTTGCTTCAGAGCTCTGATACGCAAAATACAGAAACAAACCCGAGTTTTGCCTTTTCTAATTACTGCTCGGTGCTTGAGATGTGTCTCTCACATTTCTGGCTGCCACGGGAAGGTGGTGATGTGGAAAGCTGATGTATATTAAAAGAGCACCGATTTGGCTCCCTGTTGCTGCTGGCTCTGCTGCTCTATATAGAGCTTGCAATACACCCTGAATTTCTGTAGATGTTGCTGCGTGCCTGCGGTCTCCCAGTGAGTCTTTTCACAGAGGGAAGCCCAAGAGTCCAGAGCACCTAAGGAGGCTGCATTCTCAGAGGGACTTCTCTTTCCTCCCTGGGCTCCAGAAAGCAAAGATACAGGTGTAGAGGCTGATCGCTGCTGTCTGGCAGTGAGCCTGGAGGAACCAGCTAGTTAGGATGAATAGGAATGGATGCTGAAAGATCACTGTGACTAGACTTGGTGGAGCCACAAAGTTAAGAGTTTGTTGAAAATCATTGCCAACATTGCATGTGGGGAGTGTGTCCATGTTGCAGTGCAGGTACCACTAGGTTCCTCAGCACTAGCCCCACACTGGTGCCTGGTCTAAAAACACGGCTGTTCCTATTGTCATCCTTCCATCTTGGGAAATCAAAGGGTTTGCAGGTATTGCACGTCCCAGAGGGTCACACAAGTCTGCCCCTGGCCTTCCTCAGCACGGCATGTACCTCCCCTCTTGGGTTACAGGAGCCCAGTAGCATGAGGTCTGGGGGCAGAGGGGATGTATTTTAAGACCTTAGACAGCTGTGGTCTCTGCAAAGTGATCTGCAGAGTTCCCAGCTGAAACTCATGGTGTGCAAGCCCATGCGCTCTCTGCGACAGGTCCTGCCCTGGGGATATTAGTTGAAGCCAAGTTAGGGATTGATGTGACTGCTCTTGATTGAGGGCAGGTAGGCAGGAATCAGCTGGGTCCCGGGAACCCAGAGCAAATCCCAGCAGATGGGAAATACTCCTTGTGACAGATGCAAGACCACAGAAGCAAGGAAGCTTCAAAGACGATTACTTTGAGATGTGATCTGTGCCAGGCGAACACAGAGTGACTGGAGAGACTCTTGCATCAGTGCTCTCAGTGCCATGTATCATTGGGCTACTCAGTCCCACGGGATGGACAGAGTAGAGGGGGGGGAGAGGGAAGGGAGTGGGGCAGCGGGCTCCTGCCAGAGAGGGAGTTAAGCTGCTGCGAAGCTGTTCTCCCCTGCTACCACCTGCAGCTAGCAATGCACAGGATAATGGAGATGGCAGAGCTCTGCCTCCTTCTTTCTCCATCCCCCTCCCAAATAACGGAGATCCACCTTGCTTAATTAATACAAGTCTCTAATCTGCAAACACAGGAGAAATTTCTCATGGGACAAATTACTTACTCTGGTTTAAGAAACCAGGCAAAGAAAGATGGTGACAGGTTTAAAGAAACAGCCCTGACTGAAAAACACACAGCCAGAGATGGAACAGAGAACTGACGTATTCCTGTCAGACCTGACCAGGATCTGCTGGGCCTGATCTACATGATAAGCTTGGCACAAGTGTTTGGCTTGTTTCTTTATAGGTATTGTTTCTTTTCAATGCTTATATCCCGAAATGAAGGGTATGGTATTTAAGGAAAGCTGGCAAGTCATTGATTGTCACTGTCCTGGAGCAGGAACAGAGCTGTGAGATCTGAACTGAGGCTGACAGTGCTCAGAATAATCAGAGGCAAGTGCAATGGGGAGGGTGTTATAAAACTATGGCCCTGTACTGAGATGATGGCAACCAAAAGTCTTAGCACTAAGCAAAGTGTCCGGCATGGGTTGGGATGGAGGGGTTAGCCCTCCTCACCCTTACCTCTATGGGTCAAAGCAGCCGAGCTTGACTGCTGGAGGGGGAGTATCAATATGTCAAAAGGAGTGCAAATAATTACAAGGTGAGAGGAGCTGGCAGTGCCATCCACAGCAAGCCGGGCATGAAAGAAATGCACCCCTCTGCCCTCCTCCATGCAGTTGTCTCAGTCCTCTGTTCCCTGCCAGTGGCATAAGTCATGGATGTCCTGCAGAGTACAGCGGGGACCATTGGGCTGCCAGACTGGGCTGCCCAAGAGGAGAACCACGTTTGATAAACTTGCCAATTCTGCCTCAAAACCTGGAGCTAAGGGATATTCATTTGTCCTGCCTGCCCAGGCTTGGGAGGATGTGTGGCTCCCGTGGAGATGGAAGTGCAGGAGCGACCAGAGCAGAGCTGATGGCTTGCACTCAAACAGCAGCTGCTGTGGAGGAGGCACAATAGGGCATTCATGCCCTGCAGGTGTAGGGGTCCACATCCCATGCGGGTGTATGGGATCTGGCCAGATGCCCATCCAACTCCGCATCTCAGCGGCTGGTGGTGCATGCTTGGAAAGAGTGTGAGAAGAAGGCAAGTGTGCAGTGCAGCTTCTCAAAAATATTCTCTCAGCTTCCAGCAATCTGCAGCTCAGGGCCTCTGACCAGAGCTGCTTGGTTAAGCTATCAATAGGTTTGTCTTCTTTGACTTTGGTCCACTGCCTTTTAAATCCATGTTGATGTTGAGCATCTCCAACACCCTGTGGCAAGGAGTCGCACAGCTTATCGAATCATTGTATAAAGAAACACCACTTCTTATTTGCTTTGAATCAGCTGCTTCCCACATTCATTTGGTGCTCCCCCACCTAATTCTGGTATAAGAAGAGACAGCAAATATCTCTGGCTTTGGTAAATGCACTGAAATATGCCCAGTCCAACCTAGACCCTGGCAAGTCTAAGGGCAGGTTTAGGCTACTTTCAGTTTACAGACTCTGGATTGCCCATCACTTTTAGGATTTGCGAGTTATCTGGACTCAGGTGTCACCGTACAGCTTCATCTTTAGCAAAGAGAGAGGGACTTCACGAGATACATCTACTTTCATGAAATGCCAGGCCAGAGTCGAGGCACAAGCTGCTCAGGAGGTCCCCTGCTGTGCAGGCAGACCTCAAAGCAGGGCTGGGCGAGACCCCAGCTGCACTAAGCTCCTGGTATCCTGAGTCCTGTGATGGGTAGGGAGCAGAGCCCGAGGCTCCAGGAGCCCAGGGATGGGAAGCCCTTGGCTGGGAGATCTGCTGCTTTCTTTCTTTGAAGTGGAATCTTGGCTCCTTCTGGATCAGCAGTTCTCCTTCCTACCAAGAGCTGCAGGACTGAAATGGTGACACAGCTACTGTAGTAGGCTGGGGAGAAATCTTGGTCCTATACAAAGACATGGTTTTCAGGTGGGTCATTGCCTCTTCTCACCAGCATCTTCCTGTGCTGGTACCCAGAGGGGCAGTGGGTGCTCAGCAGCCCTACCAAGGCAGACACTTTGACCTGGCAGCCCCCTACCCTGCCAGTTTGAGTGCTAAGATCTTGTACTTCTCTTTGGGACTGGTGCTCTGGTGTCCATTCACCCCTCAGGGATAGGGAAAAGTGACCCAGCCCCTCTCCCTGGGCAGTCTGTGAGGTGATAGCTCAGCTCAGGGTGCACTGATGCTCAGGACACTGGATCATTCACCCCCTTCTTTCCTCTTCCCTGTCATGTATTTCAGGGACTCCATTCACTCTCTCCAGTCATTTATCCTGCTGCCCCCACGTGTTGATTTAGAAGTTGCCCCTTATTTTAGATAGTTGCCTGAATCACCCCTACTTCAGAGGGGTGCTCTAGGGAATGAAGGAAGCGAGGGGGTAGCCATGGAAGCTACAGGTACTGGCATCAGTCGGGCCACAGGGTAAGCAGGTCTTGGGGGGAAATGGGGTAGAATTTGATTTTTTTTTTTTTCCTGTTAAAAAATACCTTAGGACCTCTAAATCCTGCTTAGAAGTCTGCTTTGTCAAAGGCCAGCCCTGCCTCACAGAGTCTGCTGTTTCTTTGTGCTTCTAAGCAATCTGCTCCTACACATGTTAAGAAGCAGTTAGCAAGTGACTAAAACAAAGCCTCAGAAAAGGAATAACCTAAGGATTTAATAAACTGCAAACAAAATTATATAAAAAAAATTCCCAGGCAGTTGAGTTTTCAGTGATTAAGAAAATACAATTTCCTGTAATTAAATCTTAACAAGAAATGTTATTAAAAACACTCTGTCCCAGCTTTTGTAATAATTGCCCATTCCCCCAGAACAGTAAACAGAATTAGAGCCTGCAACACACACTGTAATCCATGTGTCATTTTGATCAAATTTGCCTTAATAACTTTATCTGGAGAGAAAAGTTGAATCACAGTGTCTGAAATGGAAAACCCCACATGGCAAATGTGACATGTTGCTGCTGCTGGGGCAAGGGACAGTCAGGGTGGAGTGGCTGCTGGCACCAGCTGGAGGTGGGTGATGCTGGCAGGGCTGCCCTGTCCTTGCATGGGCTCCCTCCATGGCTGCTGCTGCACCCTAAGCCCCGGGGGTTAGGAGGCTCAGTCTCTGTGTCGTGGGGCACGTACCCTGTGTGTGGCTCTACCTCTCAGCATCTCCATCCCAAACATCTTGGATGCCCCAGCTCCCTTCATGGCGCCCCAAACCTCTCTTCTGGGAAACCCCGCTCCACAGGGGTCGTTTGTCTGTGTCTGTGGTTTCAGCCCCTTCCCACTTTGTCTCTCATGCCTGCTGAAGCACTCCCAGTGCTCTCTTTCATATGGTGTTCAATGGCACCACTGCCACCTGTATTTTAGGGTCAGTGCTGGGCTTTGTGCCGACACACCCCTGTCCACAGTTCCTTGGGCCCGGCTGCTGGGGGGCTCCGGCTGTGTGGCTGCTGCAGCCTTGCCCATGCTGCTCTACCCTCCTTCCCTCTGCTTGCCCATGGCTACTGCCTGCTGTGCCATTTCTGCCCATGTCCCCTTCCAAGAGCAGCTCCCTCCTGTTGGCCCTCAGCTCTTCTGCCCCTCGCAGGCTCCCCAGCACATGCCCAGCACTATCTGGCCTTGGCTGTGGGTAGAAGGGAGGTTTTTCTCCCTGCCTGGTTGCTCTCTCTAGCATGGTGCAGGCTCTCCACCTCTCCCCACCATGGCTGGCAAGGTGTTGTGCATTTCCCCTCCAATCCCCTCCAAAACCTCCTCCTGAATGCTGGGGCTGGGAATGAAAGGCGAGCGGAGCGCAGCGTGGGGAGCACTGGCACATCCTTCCCAGGCAGGGAAGACTAAGCAGGGGCTCTGTCAGCCGGCTGACAATTTCCAGCCTAACCTGAAATCAGTCTGACAGCAGCTGGGCAGCCCACTCACCTGGGGGATAATTTTTAAAGCTGGTAATTGGCTGTCATTGCTGTTGTGTCAGGCTACGCCACTTGCCCTCCGGCAAAGCCTGGGAAACGGGTGGGGAACCTGTTTGCACAGAAGACTAGGGTTTCTCAGGCATGCCAAGGCAGCCACAGGTAGAGATGGGGCAGTGGCTGCACAGGCTGGGCAGGGCTGTCCTGGACGTTCCTGCTCTGCATCTTATTTTTCTGGGGAAAAATAAGGCCCCCACCATGAACAGGAGCCTGTTTGCAGCCTATGTGAAAGGGGAAGGGATCTTGGGAGCAGCTTTGCTGCAGAGAGCTGCTGGCAGATTTTTCTAGGAAGGGCAGAGGGACTTGGAAAACAATGGTCTGGTGCCAAGGGGAGGGGTGTGGGTTTGCATTTGGGGTGGTCTTCCTTCAGATGCTGTTCCCACCACAGGAAACGGCTGGTTTCTCTTGGGAATGTTTTTCTGATGTGCTACATGGTTACAGAGCCTCTGCCAGCAGTGGCAGAGCGTGGCACCGAGCAAAACCGGGATCCACTATTTGCAGGGACTTCTCACATTTCAGCAGTTGCTTACATCCTCAGGTGGAGGTGAAATATAGAAACTGGGGATATTGGAGGGAAACAGGGAAGCTTTTGAACTACTATGCCATTTTTTTGTCAAAAGGCAAACATCTGGATATGCCGTACAATTCTGTTCAGTAGGACAACGCATTTTCCCACCCAGCTTCATTGCCCCTTTGAGCTGTAGTTTAAGAACCTGCTGTCCTTCTCCTCTAGTGATCCAGCTTCCCACCTAGATGTACACCAGCCCTTGTGCCTCCCATGAGGCCCTGTAACCCATGCAGGCTCTCTTTGTTGCACTGCAGGAGATATAGGCCAGCCCAGGTAGAAGGGACTGAGCTTCTCAAGGAGGATCTAAAGCCCCAGTGACAAACCCTGTAAGGCTCTATGCTTACAGGGAAGCATGGATTCAAGCCAGAAAGACGTAATGAAACAGTTGCGTGCCATCTCCTGGCCCTGTTTGTGGGTACCTGGCTGTGAGAAGGGGATAGATGCTATCAAGGTGCTGCTGTCCAGCCAGCATGACAAATAGGATGGTGGAATGCCTCTATGCATGTACATACATATATATGTATGTATGTATCTATCTATCTGTTTCTCACTCCAACCTTCCTTTTTCTACAGTTACACCAATCCATTCATCTCTCTCTCGCAGAGAAATGCCCCGTTACACTGTTTGATGGTAGCATCTCCCTCTCTGAGACGTGTTTCTGTAGTGGCAATCATCCCAATATCAATACCTGCCTACACAAGAAAAGGCTCAGAAAGTGCTCTGCACCTGTGAAATATGGTGATGAACCATTTTCTAGCTCTGAAAACCCCCAAACAAACATACAGCAGATGCTGTCTCTCTAAACAATGGCTTCTTGCAGAAACTAAGTTATTGGCTGTACAGGATCCTGCAGTCCCACTACCCTGCAAAAGCCTCACGCTCCCGCTGGACTCAGTCCTGCATTATTTCAGGGAGGCGGCAGGGCAGACTCTGCAGCCCACATACTCCATCAATGCATTTTGCTGGCCAATTTCTTATCTGTCGGAGTCTAAAATGCCTGCTGCTGTCAGAGTGTTTGAACAAACTGCCAAATCCTCTCTCCGTGTCACACTGCTGGCATCTGTTGCTTGTTCTGGCAATAAACCAGTTTATACTGTCATGATCCAACCCAACGGTTCTCCTGAGTCTGTGCGGGATGGCTCAGGAAGGCAGTTTCCTTTTCGTAAGGTTTTATTAAAAACAACACTGGAGAGAGGAGTTTCTGTGCTGAGGTGGTGGAAGCAGTCAGGGGATTGTTTTTTTATAGCACATCGTGCAGCTGGTATTTTATGTGCGTTCTTCCTGCAGGGGATGGCCTCGATTTTTCTCTTCCTTCCGTGGGTGCAAATGAGGAGTCTTTTTAGTGGAGTTACCCTGCTGTGAAGCAGGTGTAAGTGAGAGGAAAATCAAGCCCCATCTAGAAAGAATTGGCAAAGATAAGGTCTTGGGAGCATGTCGGAGATTGCTGCTTCAGTAGATACTTGAGGAATATTCTCTGTAAACCCAGACAGTGGGGCCGTTGGCAATAGAAACCAAGTTTAAATAAAAGCTTCCTCAGCTATTCGGTGGAAAGCAAGGCTACGGCAGGGCTAGGCTTCAAATACCAGGGCTGCCTCTGTGGGAATCCGCTTACCTCTCGGGGGAGGCCTCGGTGCGACCAAGCAACTCTGATGAGAAACCAAGGGATCCTGAGGCTGGTTTGAGTACAAAATGGCATTTGAAAACAGGCAGCTCTGAACCTTCCAGCAAAGGAGAAATTATTTCAAAAGAAACAGTGTCATGAGTGAATCAGACATGCTGCTTTGAAACTGAGCTTCTAGTGGCATCTCAGCACCTGAAATCTGCTGGGGATCAAGTTGTTTCATGCTTTATGTGTCCACAGCAGCGTTTTCAGCTGTAAACCCTCAAGTGTATGGAGGATTGTTGCAGATCCTTGTCTGGAAATTGGGGTCTAGAGGTCTGGGAAAAATTTGTTTGGATCAAAGTTGGTGTGGGGTTCTTCCAGCTATTACCTGCTAGAAGTCCATCTCAGGGACCTTGTGCCTGTCCTTTGGAAGTCTGGCCTTATTTCCCACTGGGAAGAGAAGTGATTGGAAGCCCATCTAGCTCCAGCCACTGGAGTATGGAGGTTTATCTGAGCAAAGGAAGGAGAAGGCATGCAGCTGGGCCACAGGCAGTGCTCCAAGAAACCCCTGGATGAGTTATGAAAGCTTGAAGGATAACACTGAGACCTCTGGTGGGATTTGCAAGGAAGGCAGTTACTACGCCTTGTGCACACTATACCTTTGCTGGAGAAGGTTAATGTTCATTTGCTCCCCTGCTCTACCACCCCCACCATCCCTGCTCTTATTAAATGGGACAGTGACCTTTTAGAGAATGATCCTAAAATCTTGCCCATCTAGTGACCCAGTCTTGGTAACCGACCTCTAGGACATATCAAACAGACCAGAGCTGTGCCGATACAAATCAGTAGCATCAGAGGCCTTTATCCAACAGAAGGCTGTCATGCTGATTTCTGTGCTGGAGGTGGCCAGCAGGGTACAGACTTCTCACCTCATCTCTTTCCCCTGGCCCCACAAACAGCCAGCCAGTGCCTGAGCTCGCTCACCTTGTGCCTTACCTCCAAACTCCAGCATCCATCGCTCCTCCTTCTTCTGGGGGACACAGGTCCCTTTCTCCTCCACCTCCTCTAGGGCGAGAGCCTAGATTAAAAGTAGAAGGCTGGAAGGAAAGGTGGCTTTTCTGTAGTAGCAGATACAAGCAGGAAAACTTACAGAGATTGTATGCCTGGCTCAGTTTCATTAAGGTTCTTAGACTTCAGCTGATGACAGGTGTTGAGTTAAATCACTCAGGTCGTGTTTTATAGTCATTAAAAAATCAGAAAGAAAAGTGAAGGATCGCAAGCCATTTTCAGGAATTTCCTTCCCTTTGTGTTACTGCAAAATTTTAATTATCTCGGTCTGCACTTTGCACTGATCTTTGGACATTAAAACTGAGACCTTAAGCTAAGGATCATGCTCTAATTTGGCATCGCTGTTGCATAGTAATCCAGCTCCCTTGGCACTTTTTGCAAACCTTGAATTCTTCTAATCCTGCACTGGCTGTAGGGGCAGCAGAGCTCCCTGCTTTGGCTGTGGCTCTTTTGAACACCATCTACTGGATCCTTCTCTGTCCTAGGAGGCTGTGCAATCAAAGTGACATTCTTCAAAGTCAGCATGCCCTGCAGATGCACGCATGCAATTAATAACCTTCCTACCCTCCTGAATTTTTGGTATCAACCCTTCCCTCCCTTTGAAAAGGACTCAAGAATGATCCCCCTGTGGCCTTTATCATCCAGAAGGGGCCTGGAGATCCTATAAAGTCAGAAGGAATGTGAAAATATTTTTTTTTTCTCTAAATGGACTCAAAGCAGTGAAGATCTGTGGCACTTTGAAGCTGAGGAACTCCTCTACAGAGGATGTTAAGCTGCCAAAATTTATATGGGTACAAAATGAGACTGGACCCAGAGGCAGCTCCCAGTGAGTACCTGCGCTCGTCCCTGGTCCTGGCACCTCTTCTTTCTGTGAGATGGGTGGGCTGGGCTGGTGCACATCCTGCAGACAAACAAAACTGAGGCGTGCACTCATGTCCCGCTTCTCTGCCCATCTGGGGGGCAAGTGTGTTCCTGCAGAGTGGTGAGGAGAGCAGGCAGGTGCATGAATATATAAAGTTGCTGCAGGTCAATGTTGCAGCACTTGTTTTCTGGCATCCGCAGACAGCCTTTAAAGCACAAACGTGTCTGTCTGCTTCCGTTCATTTGAATTTTGCCTGGCTGTTTTTTGAAGGCGTTGAAAGGGCTCTAAGTTTGTACTGTGTTATGCATGTTCAATAATGCATTTCCTGCTCACAATGTTTAAATTGTTATCTTCATTGTTATTTATTAAAACATCTCCAAGAATGTCTCTGGACATTCATGGCTCTGCATCTCAAGTGATTCATTAAAACACCCACTTTCCCTGTCAGAAACTCCACTCTTGCATTATATTCCAATCTCCACCACTGAGTGGGTGAGAAGCCCCATGTAACACAGGATAAAATCTTCATCCCAGTGCACATCCACAGGTCAGGAGTGTCTGCACAGCCTCTTGTGGATGAATGTGAGGATATACTTTCAGTTCTCTGCTCTTGGTTACACCTGAGCCAGTTCTCCCCTAGCATTAACCCTTGCTTGCAGGGTGCTAAACTTCAGCTGTCCTGCCCCTGTCTCCTCAGCATGGTTTAGGAATTTAAGCGTCACACCTTGATAATCCAGCTACATGGCTTCTGGATTAGAGCTGGCTGGTGCTGAGCTCAGAAGATGGGCAGGCAAAGCTGGCAGGCAGAGTGTGCACTGATACTTGCAGTAAATCGGGATGGAAAACTCATGTAAGAGCAAAGATAGTATTTGCAAAACCCAGGGAAAGTGCATTCTCTTCAATCATCACTTTGGCACATCTGGAGTACCAGGTCCAGATTGGGGCTCCTAGGAAGACATACCAACAAACTGGAATGAGTCAAGAGGAGGGACACTGAGATGTATGGGGGCTGGAGCACTCACCATGTGAGAACAGTCTGGGAAAGCGGGGAGCTGTTTGCTGTCTTCAGCTATCAAAAGAGCCATTGCAAATAGGATGGAGCCAAGCTGTTCTCAGAGATGCACAGCAAAAGACAAGGGGCACAAATTATTCCAAGGGAAATTCTGATTAGGCATAAAGGAAAAAATTATCATCCCCATGAGAGCGGTCATGCACTGAAACAGGTGCCCAGAGTCTGTGGAGTCTCCATCCTGGAGATATTCACACAAGGCTGGACTGGGTAACTTCCAGAGGTCTCCACCCCGAATTCTTACCTGGTTATAACTATCTTGACTCTGCTACTTATTGGAGGCAACATTTCATAACCAGCCTTTCTCATAATAGTCCCTGTCCTGATCTCCAGACAGTGCTTGCTCCTCAAGCTCTACCTTTTGCATCCTCCTGCCCTTACACAACACACAGTCAATGAAGGTGTTTCTTCCTTCCTAGTGCCTAGATTTGCTGGCAGACTTCCCTGCCTAAATTTTGGTCTCCCAAATGCAGACTCCACCTTGCTCTGTTGTAGGTAAGAACCTCCTTCACCCCAGCCAGGTGTCCCAAAAGGAGCTTTGCAGGTCTGGGATACATGTTGCTGAGTTCCCCAAAATCTGTGGAGGAATGACAGTGCTGTCAGATTTTGGCTTGTTCCCTCTATCCTCCAATTCAAGAGCGAGCATCAAATAAAGCTAGCGGGAGCTGCACTTGAAAGAAGCAAAAAGAGGCATCTCTTCCCAAAAGAGGTAATTACTTTGCCTCACTCTTTGCTGCAGGATGTTATGCTAAAGTTTCTTAAGTCCTAAAGGGGCAAACCCATGGGTAGTTACTAAGCATGAAGAAAGTGCCTGTGTTTCAGGAAGTCCCTGTGTTGAAAATGAGTGGAGAGGAAGAGGATTAAGAGCAAGTTTTGTATATGTCTGCCCTGTTTTGCTGTGGGACAGGATTCTGGAATCCTGGGATCTTGTACAGATGTTATTATGGAGGGAATAGCATCTTCCTCACCAGAACTCATCCTATTGTAAAAATGGCTAACAAAAGACCTACTAACTATCTTCTGTCAGGCAATTAGCTAAGACAGCGAGCAGTCTGGGTTTCCTTGTTTCTGGGGAGAATGTGCCACTTGCATTCCCAGGCAGCTGTGCAGTCTCTTGCTTTTAGCTGGTCAGTAGAGATGTTTGAGGAAAGTGACATTTGACTATAGCTGTGCAAATAAGCACTGCTTTGGTTTGCTACAGGAATGGCAGCATTAAAAAAAAATCCCGCAACTGGGGGTCATTGTGGAATTCATTATTTTTCAGTTTCCTGCTGAAATGAAAAGCAGAAAAATCATCTTGTGTTGAGTAAATGACTCAGTTTGAAAGCAAATGTTCTGCTTAGGGATCTAAAAAAAAAATAAAATAAATCTAATGGGCTATTAGAAATCTGTAAAAATAAATGGTTATTTCAACAAGAAAACCTGAAACAGGTAATTCAGAAAATGATGAAATGGAGCCTTTGAACTTCTCTGTTTTATGCCTCTCAGTTGAAATAATTTGCTGATTTTTGCAGTGACTTGGCTTGGTCAACCCAAAAATGTATCTTTTATTGGGAAACAGTCACCCTGAAAATTGACTTCTTCTCCTGCACAGGACCACCCTTCAAATGTACTCCTTCTCCTGCCACGCTGATTTTCAATTGCTGCAGCTGTACTGCTGTCCTTGCCACTGATCGGCTCTCCGGCACATCCCTGAGACACCGCTTCCTTGATGAAGGTCTTCTAAGAAAAGCTGTCGCAGGGTTGTCTGCCTCATTTCAGCCTTCTCCTCCTCAGGGTCTTTCTCACTTTGCTTCTGAAGTGACCGGGTGGCTTTAGATGTGCTTTCAGCCATCCAGAACACAGCGCTTGCCATGGTCACTGCCTCGCTGCCTGGTGTGGAAAGTAGAGCTTGCAAAAACAGCCTTATGGAGGCCCGTGTTGTTTAGGAGGGATTATGGCGTGTGCCTTGTCTAGCTGGAGGTCCTAGGATCCCATGGTGCTCACTCAGAACCCCAGAATAGCTGGGCTCGGCTGCTTTAAGAGAGGACAGAGCGGATGCTGAGCGTTTGTTTTCAGTCTTGCAGTGCTAGGTAGCTACAACGATATGGAGCAGTGGGGAGCTGTGGATTTCGAGGCTCACTCAGCAGTGGCACATTTGACACACAGGCAAGCAGGCTGGGTGTCTCCATGCTGTCATGGTAGCTCAGGGCTTAATTCCCCAGGCCAGCTCAAACTCCCTGGTACCTGCGCTGTTCCTCCTGCACCTTAAACTTGAAGCCTGCCCATAGATGGCATGGACACAGTCAGCTTGAACCTGTGGCGGGGTGGAGGTGGGCATGGAGAGATGAACCAGAGCAGAGTGAGATTTTGGATGCTGTGATGCAGATGGATTGTGTGTCCTTGGGAAAGTAATTTCCTCCATCTGTGTCTCAGCTCCATCTCCTGCAAGCAGAGCGAGGGGAGGGTAACCTGTTTCCCTGGGGGCTGTGAGGCTGAATTCGTTAGCATCTGTGAGGAGCGCAGCGGTGTCAGCGGGGAAGGCTCTGGGGAGGGCAGGGTGGTGATTAGTCACTTGTAAACATCCCCCCCACGCTCGCAGGGATCCGGGCGCTTGCTAAACCAGGTTCCAGGCAAGCAGAGAGTCCCTTCTCTCAGCTGCTCTTCCTCTCAGCCCCCTCTCGCCTCCCAGAGCTGAATGCAAAATTAACACATTTATCACATGCTGTCTGAAAAAAAGAGAGAGATCAATTTAGAACAGGCTGTATTTGCAAACATCCGAGCCCAAAATAATGCAAACAAACAGTTGCATGACAACTCCACTGTTGCTTTTCATCTGAAGCCCTTTGCTAGGGTGGAACGTGCTGCCCCTGTGCCTTGTTTTTCACTGTCCTCTGGCAGGTGATGCAAAGCACTTCCACACTGAGTCTCCAGTTCTTCCAGCAAGAGCTTTTTAAGGAGCATCAAGTAGGGTATCAGTCAATGACCCGGGAACACCACTGGCTGCCGCAGTGCCCTTGCCTGCTGCGTGGTGCTTCCCATGGAGTTTTTCTCTACACGACATAGCTGAGGTGTCCTTGGCGCTCTGATCCTCAGGAGAAGACAATTTCTTCCACAGTGGACTCTCACTTCCAAACAGGTGGAAGAAGCTGAGAGTGGCTGCATTGCCAGGCTGAAAGAGACACTTTCTCTCCTGTAGGAAAAAGCAGAACGTGATTTTACCCATATTTCCTAATAACAATCAGAAAAAACAGTGGTTCTGAAGGTGAACGCCCCACCTCTGTGAAGCACAATACAGGGCAACATGAACAAGCTCCTCTTCCAAAACAGCACTGCCATTGCTTCTAGCCATACCCTCCAGAGGTCCTGGTGGGGATGGAGCAGCTCGAGCTGCCATGCCCCTCAGAACTCCCAGCTGACACTGTAAACAGGCTCTGCTTCCCAGCATATGTTGTGGTGGGTTTTGTTTTGCTGTGGTATGGATCTGCCCCATGGGGCTGAGGCCTGGTGAAGTGTCTTGCAGTGGAAGAGACTCCCTGGATGGAGATCTCAGGGTATTTGAGCCTGTGCAAGGGAAGGTGACGTCTTCAGCGGGGAGGAGACCTGTGAATTGGCTTGGTGGATGGTCTGCTAGATCCAGTTCTCTGCTCTAACTGACACACGCAGAGACCTGGCACTGGAAGGGTCACTCTCGGGTGGGTTATTTGTACAGGCAGGAGTGGATGCTAAGGTGCAGAGGCAAGCAGGGAGAGCTGTTTATTTTTAATCTATGCCAAGCCTTCAGACCCAACTCCCTTCGCCATGCTTCTTTCTCAGTTCTTCCTCTGTGCCACCTTCCCTCTTGTTGTCACTGTCACAGGCTCACAAGGATGATGGATGAAAGGCCTTAAAAGCAGCTGGTTTCACATTTCATCACTGTCACATAACTCGCTTTTCTCTTTGCCTGAAACCGTTCCTGCTGCCAGAAATGCCCTTGGCATCCCAAGGTGTGCTTTTCCCTTGCGGGCGCCCAGCCAGGAACAGCCCACTGGGGTCAGGTGCCTCTGTAGTTTTGCAGAGGCCCTGGATGCCTTGAGAGGAGGGATTCATCACAGTCCTCTGCTTCTGACAGCTGGAGACGATGGCACTGACTTTCATTGCAGGATGAAGGGGTGGTATGAGCATGGCAGGGGCGTCCGCATGGAGGTGACCAAATCGCTCTGATGAGAGAGGGAAGGGAGCTGGGCTGAGGGACCCGGGTGGCCCAGGGACATTTGGGAACACCTCTGGGGCTCTGTGTGCTTGTGCAGCTCAGCCAGCCTCCTGCTAGCTGTGTTCTGAGTAGCTCTGCTCTGCTCATGGGGAGGGGTGGCAGCTGTCCTTCTGGTGCAACAGGCAGGAAAGTGACTTCTTTGGGGGTTGGCACTGGGGGTTTTGGGTGCCTTGCGGCACCAAAGAGGGATCCTCTCATGGGCAGTGGCACCCTTGATGAGGGGGCAAAGGAAAGCAAGTCCCACAAGGATCACAGAACTGGCATCCCTAATGGCCGTGAATAACCACACTGTTTCTCCCTATCACCTCTGCATCCCCCTCTGCACGGGCAGATGTCACCCTGCATCCCCTGGCACTGGCAGGCTCAGGTTCAAACCATGCCTCCCAGACAAGCTCTGATTCTCAGGAGGGATCTGGGCAGGGACTAGTTAGAAAATATTTCCACTGGTGCTTCTCAGGTTTCCTCTGGTTGCAGTGAAAGCAGGTGAAGAGCTGGGTTGCAACCCCCCTCGCAGACAGCTGTGATTGAATGCCTTGGGAGAGGAGGGGAGGGAACAGAGAAGAGAAGAAATGATTGAATAAAAAAAAAAAAAACTAAAGTAAAATAAGAATCAGTGTGAAGCAAAAGAAGACATTGCAAATCAAATCCTGCAAAAGGAGGAGGCAGAGAGCAAACACTTCAGCCAGGTCTGAGCCACCACCAGTTATTTATTCAGATAACATATTATTAGTGAGGAGAGAGACTCACATCTGATATATATCTTCCAGTCCCAGAGAAATATGAAAAGGCAGCTGGCTCTGCTCCTATCAGAACCATTCCAGATGTTTTCAGCTGGTGTCAGACGCGCTGCTTGGCATCACAAAGCAAAGGGGAAAATAAAAAAAGAGAAAGACGGGAAAAGAAATGTCATCATCTTATTTTTAAAACACAAAAGGAAATAAAAGTCATGGCTTCCCATATTAAATGTTTCCCCTGGCAGCCCGTGGTGTAGTTGTCATTAATAGCTGAAACAGCAAGAGAGATAGCAGAACACAGGGCTCCTATTTACCATTGTTAATCAAGCACTAATTGGTAGTTTAGACATTCTTAAATTATTGTGGGGAACATTTCAAAAGTGTCAAGAGCCCAAGATCCATTCTCAGAAGTGCCTCCCAAATCCAATTTCTATGTCTGAGTCATTTAGATGCTTTTGAAAATTTTTACCTGAACAGTCACAGCTGAGATTGGAGCATAAATTTTGGTGCCAGTCACTGCAGCACGGAGCAGCAGCCATGCCCCAAAGGTTTTGATGAACGTGACGGAAGGTGCAGGAGGAAGCCCAGTCACCCTGTTCTACAGCTGGGGGATGAAGTTATGCTGGGATTAAGGATGGTGCCTATATTGCTCTATTAGATAATTCCGGAAACAACCCAGGCTGGTGTGTGTCCATATGCTAGCTGCCAGCGTGCCACCCCACCAGCCCTCACAGTGTGGCTCTTTGGTGGTGGCTGCTGATGCCCGCTGGCACCTCCAGGCTCCTGACAGTCCACAGCCACTTGTTTTGCGCTTCGGTGATTAACCAGCCCTGCTGTGACCCAACGGGGGCTCTCAGGTGATGAGTGGGGAAGGCCTTGAGCGAGGTAATGCCTTACCTGAAGAGATCAGCTAGTCTGTGGTTAACATTGTCTGTGGGGACGGGAGGTTAGAAGTCGTTGCTTTCTGCCGAAGACTATGCTTTCTGCCTTTCTTCAGGAGAAAGGAGGAGTAAGCCGCGAAAGGAGCATCGAAGATAAACACAAGCAGTATTGAGGAGAGGCAAACATGGAGCTGGGATGCAGCTGGAGACAGTTACCATAGTTACTCCCCATCCCTGTAAGGAGGGAGGCTCAAGCAGCTGCCCACTGCTTGTGTTGGTGCTGCTGGGGTGCTGCTGCCAGGAAAATGCAACTGGGAGAGGACATCAGCCTGCCTGCCCTGGGTTTAACCCGTAGCTGTGTTGACCTGGGCAAGGGAAATGTCCCTGCCATCTTATAGCTAGCAGCCTTGAGGGTGATGGGGCACAGTGAGGCATTCAGGACTGGGTCCTTTTGCTAAGGCATGGGCAAAGCTGCAAGAGTGCAAGGAGCATCCAAAGGTTGGTTGCAGATTTAGCTGGGCTGCCTGTGGTGTAGATGAGGGCCTGGAAAACTGAGGGGGAAATAGGACTTCCCTTAGGAGTGCTGGTTTGGGATCAGGTTGGGATTTCCAGAGTAATTAGCATCTCCTAGTCTAGCTGGTGAACTGAGCTTAGACCTCTTTAGGGCCACTGGAAGAGGTGCATGGAGGATGCCCTAAACTGTTCACCCATCTTGATTATGCAGATTTTCCCTCTGCTTTGGGGGTCCCTGTTGCCAAAGGAAACAGCTAAACTTGGGATATGCTTTGGACCATTAGTGGAGTGACACAGAGCACACTTTACCTCAGTAGGAGCCTGAGGCCCAGAAAAGTCACCTGGAAACTTGAGCTGTGCTATAGGATGTCTAAGAAGAAAGGGCAGTAACTTTTCCCTGGCAAGAAAGGGCCTTTGGGTCACATCAGCTGATGTGCTGTGACACCTGCTTCACCACTGACTGGCTTTTCCTCTCAGACAGAGTAAAAAGGAGAGAAATATCTACATGCAAGTGAGAGAAAAGCAGCCTAGAAAATGAAGCAGAAGGCCCTAGAAGTTGCCCATTCAGCTCCATCCCTCCGACAGCCACCCACAGCATGCTAGTTTGGGGACCGTCTCCTGATGAGCATCTCCAGCACCAGCCAGACCCATTTGCGCTGGCTGCTGGCCGTAAGTTTGTGGAAATGAAGATCCGATGAAGGGGTAGCCAGAGAAGTTGTCAACTGGGGATGGTGCCAGGCAGCCCTGTGCCCTGGGAAGAAGGTCAGCATGGCATTTGGGCTCCCAGGGCTCAGCACCCTCCGGATCTTGTAACTGAGGGCTGGATATTGGCTGGCTGGGACTGTAACCATGGCAGCAGCAGCTTCTGCATCGCAACATGGCTTGGGGACACTAAAAGAAAAAAAAGAAAAATGACAAAAAAAGAGGAAAAAAATTAGAAATTCTAATAATGATATAAGCTTGCTGGCAGATCAGGTTTGCTGAATGCCTTTCACCTAGGCAGGGCCCACCCCTGGGCACCAGCTGAAGATGTGATTTCTAGAGGAAGCCAAGCATGTGCTGTGGGAAATCAGGTTGAGAGTGTTCAGCTGGAGCCGTGGAAGGGGCTCCTCTGCTCCTGCAAGCTCTCATTACACTAATAGGGAGCATGGGGCAGAGACATGGGTGCCGGCACCCTTGCTGTGCACTTAATAAAGTGCCTGAAGCTCCTCTACGTATTTTTATTAAAAAAGTGTCAGTGCCTCAGTGAAAGGTGGGGGGGGTAAGGAGGGGATGACTAAATTGCTGTTAAGCGACATGTTGAGACATGAACTCAAGCGGAGCGCTACATTTTTAAATTAGTTTTTGACAGTCCTTTCCCCAGCATCTCACCAGGCTGCAGCTCCTGGAAAGATGTGTCCCCTCCCTCTCCTGTCCCCACTGCAGCCCCCTCAGCTGGGATCCGCCGCAGTGCCAGTTTCTCCTGTTGTGGAGGTGGGACGGCCACGCTGCCTGAGGGACCCTGTGGTCCTGGAGACTTAGGTACCTGGTGAGAGCTGGGGAAAGCAGGAAAGCATCAACATGTGTGGAGGCTTCTCTGGGCTTCACCAACTCATGTGGGTGCAAAAGCCGGTGTATGAGTGGCCTGTGCCTGCTTCACACCAACATGTGGCTTATAGCGGGGTGATGGGCAATAGGTGATGGGCTATCTCTGGGACTGTGTCTCCTGGGGACTGGGTGTGATGACCATGCCAAACTCCTGCTTGACCTCAGTAAGTGGCTCGATGACAATCCCAGGTGTCGTGGCTCTCTCTGGGATGTGGCCATCCCATTGCCAAAAGCAACCCTTGGTCCGCGCTTACAGGCCAGACCCATGCCCAGCTGCCCATCTCTTGGCCCATCTACATTTTGCCATGTTCTTGCTCTCCTGCACTGCAGCAGAGGCTGCAGCGAGGGATGGAGTATTACTGGGGAGGGAAATGCAGGTGTGTGGGACCCTTTCAGTGGTGCTTTAAACAGAGTGGACTGTATGTCTGGAGAGGCAGAGTTGTTTGTGTTGCTCAGCCCTTGCTGGAGGACACCCCCCTTACCACCCACCCCCCAGCAGAGATGAAGCAAGGGGTGAGAGATTCAGACCAAGATCCCAGGGCTTGATTTGCTTCAGCTTCTCTGGGATTTTCACACAGGGGGGTTATTGCGGAAAAAATGGCTTCGCAAGTTAAGAGTCAGGATCAGGATCCTCATTAGCTATGGTGGGAAAGACAGCAACGATGGAGCAGGGAAGAGTGAGGGAATGAAAGGAAGTTCAGGGGAAAGCTGGGCACCTGTGCAAAGCACTGGATGTCTTCAGGGTCACTCTGTCTCTCCTTCCCTAGCCTGGCAAGCTGCAAGGGCTCCAGTGGTGTCTGTGTGGGGCTTGCATGTGGAGGGTAGCAGTGGAGGGCTGTCTTGCTCTAACACTATAGATGCACATTCCATGATGTGCTGGTGCCCAGGGCACAGGATGGTGTCTGCCACTGGAGCTGCTAGTTCATGGAGGGGCAGAGAGGGGCAAGGCCAGCAAAAGGAGGGGGACACTTGCAGTGAGGAGCAGCAAGTCAGCAAGGGAGGTCTCAGGAGTGAGCAAAGGCACCGAGGAAGAATAGGAAATGGTTGTCCCTCACTGTGATACACCACCTTGGGAACCCTGATGGCAGTGGGCTCTGTGTACATGGGTGTGGGGGAGGAGGTGGGGAGCAGCTCCTCGAGGGGCACATCTGCGGCAAAGCTGTCCATCACTGCAGCAGCACCCTGGGCTTTTGCTAATCTGTCCACGTCATGTCAAAGTGGTGCTAACGTGTCCTGCCCTACTTGCATTGTCAGGGCTGATCTTGGCTGGCATTTCTGCTAGCTGCAAACAGAGGAGAGAGCATTTCCATCGCAGAGTGACAGCATGTCCCTTTCCCAATCCTTTTGGCCTTGATGTCCTGTTTGCCTTCCGTCATCCTACGTTTCTGTGTTGGGCAAGGCAGTATTTTTGATCTTCACATAATCACAGAGGGCAGGAGGAGGAAAGACTGGGAGATACCTAGAAATAGCTGATGCAAACTCAGGGATATGCATGTACATGCCCAGCCAGGAGCCAGTATGCTTGTCCCTGGCTCTGATATCTCACCATACGCATGGCGATGGTACCTCTCCTGCAGCAAGACAGCAGGGCGAAGGGCCCAACCAGCTCCATGACACACATGCATTCATCCCTGGCCAAGCAGCAATGTCTTTGAGCTTAAACTTCCTGAAACCATCACGAGCTGAGATTCTCCTGCTCCCTGCCAGACTTTCTCAGGGCTCTTGGGCTGCATTTCTGGGTGCAGGGAGCTGATAAATAAAACTTAAATCCCCATCTGCACTGCACCCCTTGAAAGCTTCTTGGTCGCCCATGGGAAGGGAGGCGGCGGGCTGTCATCTCCGATGAGGAGTACACCATGAAGAAAGGGTTTCCTGCCTGACACCCGCTTGCTTCTCCCATCCATTGCTTCTGTTATGGACTATTAAAAATTAACCAAATCATGTTCATCATTAACACACATTGCCTTTGTTCTCCAGGCTCGCAGTACCCATTTGCAAGGTTTTTGTTATGTATTTTTCAGCACTTTGTCTCTTTAATTGCTCGCTTCTCTCTGATGTGCCAGGCTGTGGTTTGCAAGTGAGCTGCAGGGAACAGAGGGGCATTTTTACTGCTCCAGACTGGAAGTTAGTGAAAGAAAAGGCTGCACAAGTCCCAGCTATTGCAGCTGAAGCAGGACCTGCAGTCTCTGCTGCCTGTGATGGACACTCCTTGCCCACTGGTGGGCAGACAGCTCTGGAGTCTTTAATCCACTGTGGGGGAGATGGAGGGAGTCTTTTCTGGAACTTAGGCTGCCTTTGCTCCTTTTCACCCCTTTCCTCCCCCACACAACCCTGCTGCTGTGCTCGCTCTCCACTCTTGAGCAATGTAGCCGTTTTTTTCAGGAGGCCAATGCGCAGCGTGGGGCTGGGCTGTGGATGCTGTTGTGCTGGAGACCCTGCCTTCACTGCAGGTTGCTTGCATGGGAAAGGGCAGCAGAACCAGGCTGGAGGTGTCCCCGCAGTCCCTTCCTCTGAACCTAAGTGCTGCCTTCACTGGAGTTTACCTGAGCCAGGCAGGCCTCCTAACAGCTTGTAAGGCCTGGTTCCCCATAAAAAATGGATGCAGCGTGGAATTCTTAGCAGCTGGGCTGGGACTGAGCAAATGCCAACAGGAGGTGTGAGCAGCTGCCCCACATTTGATGTTGTGGTGTAGGCATTGCTGTTGCTAATGGGAGATGGGCATGCAAGACCGTGGTGGTCACAGACCCTGAGATGCTTCCTCCTGCTGAATGCTTGCAGGGAACGAGGTGAAACTAGGGAGCGGGTTCAATAGGAGGCACATAGGCTGCTTCTGTCACTGGGAGATCTTTCTTGCTGACCTGTGAGGAAGACAGGAAAAGAGGTTGTAGGATAGGGTACCATCACTGAATCTCTTGGGACAGCTTGTCAATTGAAGCTCCCAGTCACTCTGGCAGTCAGCTGGAGAGGAGGCAGAGGTGGGTCAACTGTTTTGGTGCTGACGCAGAGTGACTCAGGCCTCTGCCCACAGCTCCCCAGTGTGACGCTGAGCAGAGCTGACAAGCAAAAGCAAAACATCTGCTTCAAACCCTTGTTCTTTGCAAGTTCAGCAAGTCACCAGTCAGGAGCTCACCTCTTGGAAGAGAAGTACCCAAGGCAGAGGTACCAGGAGCAGGAGGCTGTTTGGGACTGAATCCTGCACTTTGGCAGCTTGGGCAGAGAAGAAAGAATGTATTTTCATTTGGGTATGGACAGTTAGTAGCACTAAGGTTGGGACTCAGCTCTTTGATCAACTAAAAAGCCTAGACACCACGTTTCTGGGCTTAAATCAAGGGTTGCTGACTGCAGTTCGACAAATCATGCTATTAGAAAGGGCAAAGATAATCAACTGTTTCTTCTGGCCTGAACATCTGTGAATCACCTGGTGCAGGAAGATCTTTGGTCTCAACTACCCTAGTTAATCTCCTAATGTTTCTATCTGAAAGGTGATAGATCCCCAAAGCATCCATGCTGTAAGAGCGCATCAGTCTTTGGGAAGAACTCATGTCCCTCTGAAGACACTATAAATCTTTTTCTTGACTTCATCAGGCTTAGGATCAGGGCTGGACTCATTGCGGTCTCCTCATTGCAAAGTGAAGTTCCACTGTGATTAGAACAGTCAAGCAGGGACCCAGCTGTGGTGGTGATGGCAGGAAGTTTAGGAGGGGAAAGGCTGGTGTCAGCATTCCCTCTAAGAGCTTTAATGCCCAACATGTTGAAATTTAATAATTAAGGAGGTGCTTTCACATGTGGGTTTTTTTTTTTTAATAGTCTAACAGCACGAAATAAATCATTCAATAATTAATTGACAAAGTTGAACTGCACATGCCAGCACCCGAGCTGACGGTGTGGGCTCAGCCTTTGCAGACAAATGAAGTGAGAAGTAATTGCTTGATGAAGAAAAGGAAGATATTAACATAAGATTTGTCAGGTTTCTCATAGGAATTCATCATAGTGGGTCTGGGGCTCCAAATGGGATTTGTGCTGCTAATTCATCACTAATTAACACTCTAAATTGGCCCAGGCGTGAGGGGAGAGAGGGAGCTGGGGCGATTCTAGACTTCAACAAGAGCAAGAGGAGGGAGAGAGAGAAAAGTCTTTATTTGTAGGGGGTGATTCAGAGGGAAAAAGGAGGAGACAAAAATGGATTGCTGATGCTGGACAACATCTGCACATGCGTGTTTGTCATCAGAAAGTTTTTAGCAATGTTGACATCCACACGAATGATCCCAATCTGTCTGGATGGGGACTCGGTTCTAATGAAAGGGGTCCCAGCTCTCCTGGCTGACTTCAGGCTCCTTCCTTCTCCTTATCCTGTCTCACCAGGTTATATGTCTCTCTGTCTCTGCATGTGTGTTATGTGGCTTGGGTCTCTTCTAATTACTAGTTATCACGGGGGACAGCTCCACCAGGAGAGACAGCAAGAGTCAGTGCGCCCTAACCTAGCATTTAGGGTACTAATTAAACTTGCGGTGTGCTGTTCCTCTCCATATACTCTGATTCCCTGGCTATTAGAGAAGTGTCACCTTTTCTGTGATTTTTTTCTTAGTTTTGTTTTGGTTTTTTTTTCTCTATGAGAATGCTCAAAAGCCTACTTCAGCATGATAAAAACGCTAAAAGCTTGAAAAGTGTTCGTAAGAGGGAAACTTATTCCTTCCCAGCTCCAGGTTTATTCCCAGGGCAACAGATTAGTAGTATTTAGGGCTGGAAAGGATCACTAGTTTAATCAATAGATTAAAAAAGATCACAGGCACAGTCATGCCAGACTTTGATTTTTACACTGCCACTACATTTTATGCGGCTGCCTCCCCATCTGTGGCATTTTATAGCACTCAGGATACCTCTGTGTTACCCCAATCCAATTTATGCTCTAATCTTATACTATTCACCTACCTCTTTGCTATCCCTTATCTCCTTGAAGGTTCCTGGATCTGTGTTCTGCCGTGTTTCCATCACTCACAAGATGTACCAGGTGGAAAGCAGTCCCATGAGAGGCTGGCAGTGTTTGTGTGATGTCTCCAAGGCAATGGAAGGGCAGTCCTGGTGCTGTGTGCTCTTTACTTTAGGACTAGCTACTCCTAATTTTGGCTAGTGGCTGACCAGGAAGGGATTATTTATGTCCCTGGACACTACAGCAGAATTCATCTTGGAGTTCTGAGCTAAGCCTCTTCACCTTGAACATGTGGACAGTGCGCTGGCCAGGCTCGGAGCACTGGAGTTGGCTGCTGGAGTCTTCCTGAATGGGACTGCTGGGAATGGGGTCATTTCTGGTGAAGAAAAGGTATTTCTCTGCTCTCTCCCTTTCCCTGGCTTGCAGCAGCTGAGCTCCTTCTCTCTCCACACCTGACCTATTTTTGATCTTTGGCTCTCCCGATGGTGATAACTCTGAAGCACTCTTATGAAGGACAAAGTCACAGACTTCAGATAAAACACATTGCTGCTGCTCAGAGGCAGGGAGCGCTGCAGAAAGGGTGGTGGCAAGAAGTATCTCTGGTTTGCAAAGAAAAATAAATGGATGTAAAGAACAAACTTGTTTTCTCACAAAGTCAGCTCCAAAGGTCCCCTGAACTTGTGTAATCTTTTTCCTGCCTCAATGTGACTAGATCTGTGGGTGGATGGATTGGGTTGCTGCAGCAGGACAGGCTATAGACAGAAATGAAGGCACTGACAAATTACAGTGTTTCTTTGGTGGAGTTTATTCCAAAGACCTTGCTGCAACTTCTAGGAATGTAGTTATCCTTGAGGGAATGCAGCATGTTTTTAAAGTCTCAGGAGGTAATACCTTTCATAAAAATGCAATTGACTTCCAGCCAGGACCCCTCTAAAGTGCATCTAGGTACACTTTGGGCTTTGGGCTATCTGTGGATTCTATGCACAAACATGTCCCTTCCTTATGTCTTATGCACTGAAAAAGAAAATTTAGGTGGAAGCTGTTCTGTTTTTTTTGAGAGATAGCAAAGCACAGGCAAACTTGACTGGAGGGAGCCACAGGTCCATTCTCTGGCATCCCAGTACAAGTCTCTGGATGACTTCTCTCTAGTTCTGTGACAGATGGCTGTGAATTTGTCCCATCTTTAAATGAATTGGCATTGAGGATCTTGACTCTGTTGTTATGTTTCCAGATGGGAAAATGAAAAATCCCCAGACAAGGTCTCCAGCTTCATATCTGTAGAATCAGTCTTCATGAGGTCCCCTTGGGCACTGCAGATCTAGCAGAAAGCCTTCACAAAACTGCTGATCAACAAAACTTCTTCCAGTCAGATTTTCTCTTCGGGTTTCAAGGTGAGTTGGGAGTCTTAGCAGGGTTTGGGCATCATCTGTAAGCACATGACCACTATGTCATCTGATAAGTAACTTGTAAGTCTTCTGCCTTAGCTGCAGCATGATTTCTTTGTTGGCTTGTGTTTGCTCTTGTAATGATGTGATACCCCATTTCCCATGAATGAATAATCAGACATTGATTTGAGGGGGATCTCAGCAAACAATGTGCCTTTTGTGACAATCCTCAGGACTCCATGAGGTCAACACCTCACTTGTAGCTTGATAAGAGAGCACTAAAGCCCTTCTTCCAGAAAGCACCAGGAGATCTTAGATGGTTATCAACCATCAGTGCTATAACCTCACAAAGTGCAAAAGATGGCTTACTGAAGCCGATCGGGGATGCACAAGTCAATACTGATCCAGAGGGAAATCTCTCACCACACTGGAAATACTTGTTACTGAATCCACAAGGCTACATCTTGCTGCTTCTGGGTTCTCCTGCCCGATTTCCTGTTCCTGAGCCAACCAAGGACTCAGCCAAGGGTGTGGACCCACATAGTCCAGAGAATAGCACAAGCTTCCTTCTTCAGTGGGAATGACAGGTAGATGCAGCCCTGCAGAAAAAAAACCCCTACACATCTCCTACTACTTCTGCAGTGGGATTTCTAAGGCAGCAGAGCCAGAGAATGGACTGCGCTCTGTGAATCTCCTTGGGAGCTGTGTTTTGCCACAGTGATGAAGAAACATCTGAATAAAATGTCTCTGCTTTTGGAGTGTCCTGGGTACATGGCAAGTGGTGGGGAAGAAAGTGTCATGACAGTGGATATTCCTGTCCCTCTGGGTGGGATTTCTGCTTTTTGCCACATGCCGTGTCCTGCAGCATTTGAGCAAGATGTATGAGGATGAAGATCCCTGGTGCCTGAAAGGCAGAAAGTTTCCAATGAATACTTGGATCAAACAGGATTCAGCAAAAAATTGGGGCCCACTGCACTAGGAGACTCCAAATTAGGAGGTGGGACTGTACTGGCTGACAGGGGTGCTGTTCCCATGCCTGTCATGCCCCAGAAGTGCTTCCCTGGTCTCACAGACAAAAATCCCAAGACATAACTCAGAGTGCTAAAAATCCTGAACCTTGCCCATTTTAAATGATACAAATCAGATTCCCACTTTCCCAGCAACATGGAGTCTGGAGAATCCTGGTTTTATTAGTGCTTTACTGTGCCAACAGCTCTGCATCAAATGCATTTACATTCCTGCTTTCTGAATTAGGGAAGCAGGTAACACTATGGTGAGCCTGGAAAACGCATCTGCAATATTAGTTTAAGCTTGTGGCTCCCTGGAAAGACCCAGTGAACTGCAAGCAAAAGCAATACATTGGAGTATTGCAAGAAAAAGCAATACATTGGCTTAGTACAAGTGATAATGTTTCCCCGCAATAGCCTGCTCAAGCAGCTCTAATAGCTTTCTACTGACTTTCTACTGAAAGAATGACTTTTAGCTCGAATAACTGAGATGTATCTTTGGGTAGAGGAGATTCCCTCCTATCAGTCTGCTGTGAGCTCTGTGAGGGACGCTCCAACACTTCCAAACTGGAAAATCTGCAGTCAAAATGATCCTGAAATATCCACTTTGGTGACCTTGAAAAGAAACCTTATAGTTTGATTCATAAATCAAACTGCAGCAAGGAAAGGAAGTTGAGGTGTGAAGCCTGGAACTGGAGGATTTAACCAATGGAAGGAGCACCTTGGGCTGTAAGGTTTGGAGTCAGCTTTATCAAACTTTTAGGACTAAGCGATGGCATCCTGGCTGTATCTGATAGTAAGAGGATGGATGGCCTTGTAAAGTCCAGGACAGGGACATCTACAGCTGAGCAGATACGACTGAACGTGCAATATATATCAGGCAACTGAGCCTATTTCCCTCCTGGGGGAAACACCAGCCATCTGCCATTTCACTGAATCCAGTTAGCATCCAAAATAATGGAGTGACTTGCAGAGCGGGGAGATAGATGTATTTTTTATGACTGACAGCAAAAGGATCAACTGTAAGGGTCTGATCTGTCATGGCTTGTGGCAAGGCTCTGGCATTACCCCCAAAACTTCTCATGTCCTGCCCAGGGGACTGTGGCCTGTGGCACTGGAAGGGAACCTCTCTTAGAGACATGTAGTATCTGCTTTGTCTCTGTCAGCTGCTTAGAAAATTGCCTGCCATGAATTGCCTGCCTGTCCAAGAGCACTCCCCATCTATTTCCCTGGGGACTGGTGCCTTCTCCTTCCTCCTAGTGATGGGGATGGGACAGGGGGCAGAGATGCTGCTGGTACCTCGCAGAGAGAAATGGCAGTGAGAGGTGGAGGAACATCCCATGGGTGGTACTGTAGAGCTGACACCAACGGGCAGAGTCAGCAGAGCAAAACCAGCGGGCAGAGCAGAAAGGTGTCACCCACGCTCAGGTTGAAAGCTGTGGAGTGCTTTGGTCCCTTCCGCAGCCCCAGAAAAGGGCAGGAGCCATCTGAACCCCCTTGGTGCCGTCCCCTCATCTCCATCGGCAAACTGTACCCTGACCAAGGTGGAGCAGGATGGGGGTGTGAGGCAGGGAAGGGGTGACCCCGCTCTCAGCCACCAGCGAAGTTTGCTAGCGGTGGTGGCAGGGCTGTAACTCTCCCCCTTGTAAACACTCAGCGGTTCCTTCATTCAGGCAGATTTAAAAGGAAATCCAATGTGCATTTACAAGCTCCCAGCCCATTAACGAACGGGTTCATAAAGCAGCGAACAAAGGCTAATCAATATGCTGAGTGCAGGGGAGAGGGAGCCTGAAAGCATTTGCTAATCAGGGGGATGCTGCCAGCCTTATAAATGAGAAGGGTCTCTCTCTGATGGGGAGTGGGCCCAGGGAGCAATTCGGCACCTTTCATCTCTGGTTGCCCCTAAACGCCTCTCTCCAGTAATGAGCCCCCCGCTCCCCTTCCTCCCCAGCGCGGAGCAGAGCGAGGAGGAGGGGGCAGGCGGAGCTGCTGCTAATGGTGACTTGCCACAGGGATCAATAGATGGGAAGCAAATTAACTGGGCTCCCGTGGGAGGGGATTTGTCGATACGCGGGGTGGCGGGGAGTGACACTGGATGGCACGGCTGTGCCGCTTCACAAATACCAGCCTGTAATGAACCCCCGAGGGAACGGGAGGAAGGGGACCCTCGCCTGTCTGGGATGCTGCCTCCCCTCACCTCGTCCTCCCATTAGCATGCACACCGCTTTGATTTTTCCCTCTAACGAGTTCCTTGCTGCCTCTTTTCCTCTGTGACGTGCTGCTCCCTCCAACAAAACTTCTCTTGTACGTGGCCCTGGGAAGAGGGAAGGGTCCTCGGAGCCCAAACTCAGGGCTCCTCTTGGAGGGTGGTCTGGGAGGCTTCGCCTTAGGACATCTCTGAACCCCTTCCTAAGAGGCTTGCAGTCTCCCTGCCCTAGAAATGTGACATGTGCTTGAAAAAAAAGTCCTGGCTGTTTTTCTTAGCCTCATGGCCATCATGGCACTGTGCTGTGAGGTGGCGAGGCAGGTGAAGGAGGGCTTGGCCAGGCCTCCATCCAACCCCTTCCTTCTCCCAGCCCTGGGGTAGGAGGGACTGTTTGTCTGGGCGAAGGAGCTGGCAAAGCGCACTCCTTTCCCTGCCAAGCCTAGAGACTTGTTCAATCTTTGATTTTTTTGTCAGCTCTCCCAAAGACTGAGGTGCCCTCAGGCCCCTCTGCCAGCACAAAGGGCTGGAGGAGGAGATTGCTCCCAGCCAACTGCTCCACAGAGCAACCTCATGGTGAGGCTGCCATGAGGCTGGGGTTATGGACCAAGCATCTTCAACAGAAACTGGTGCAGCCTGTCTGGACCGTTGCTTGATCCCAAACTTCTACAGCTGCAAAATCAGGGGGACAGCCCAGATTGTAGAGGGGGTCTCCTGCCTGAACTCCGCACCTGCACATGGGGTTCAGCACTTGAGCTGGAGCCAGCAGAGCAGGCAGGAGGGGAGTAAGGAGTGATTGCCCGCTGGACCAAGCCTGGCTGGGAAGGGGCAGGAACTGAAAGTTTTGGCACCTGCTGGAGGTGTTTTGAAGAAGAAATTTGTGCACAAGTAGTGCTTTTAACGACCGGAACATATTGCATTATCTTCATGGTCATATTAGGCAGCCCTGGCAGGTGGGTGGGTGGATAGGAAGGACAGCAGCAGGAGAAAACAGTGGGCTCAGAAAAGCAACTCCTGAGCACACACAGAAAGCAGGATGACCCTGCTGGAGCGTGAGTCATGTCTGCAGAGCAGATCCATATTTAGTACCTCTCCCTCGCTGCAGACTTCAGGGCGCAGCATAGCAAGGCATCAGTCAGCTGCTGAGACAGCCAGGGACTGGATTTCCCAGGGCAGTCAGCCAACAGGAGGGAGCTTCCAACTCCTGGAAACCACCATCCTCTTTGCAAGGCCTCTTTGCAAGGTGAACCTTATATTTGGACAATGCCGAGTGTTCCTCCTGGAGCAGACTAAGGAGATCCATATGGTCCTGGAGCTGGCCCAAAGCAGAAGCCATGACAGGGGCCTGAGTCCAGTGAGTTTTGTGGGGGACATGCAAGTTCCCTAGGAGGCTGGAGAGAGGGTGGGCATGTGTGTGCTGGTGGTGCATCCCTGAACATGGAGAGGTGGACATCCTATGCCTCTTCCTCTTGCCACAGGGGGAGGAGGAACTGAGACAGAGGCCACCAGCCTCTTCTGTGGCTGGCAGCCCTGGCAGCCTTCAAGCAGCAAGTGATCTGAAGGAGCGGGGGCAATTTCCCAGCCCCTGCCTGTGCTGCTCTGGTGGGGAAAGTTCTCGCTGTGCTGGGAAGGGCCGCCTCTCCTGACTGCCTGACAGCTCATGCCCTGGGGGGCTCATTTGGTGCAGATCCAGCAGTGACTTCAAATCGTATTTAATTTTGCCTGCACGCACAAAAGAGAAAATCCCGTTGTTTCTGCTACTAGCTGCTTGACTGGCTGCCCAAACAAACAGGCAAGATAAAGTGACCCTGGGCATCTCTGCTGAGCCGTGGCCAAGGCTTGATTGAGCAAATGAACCTGCAGACAGAGAAGAGAACAGGCCAGGGTTTGTTCTGCTGTGGCTGTCCTCCCTCCAAATGCCCTGGCACACGAAGGAGTGGGATCCCCTAGGCACCCTTCTTCCAGGGGACTGGGGGAACAGGAACAAGACCAGCTTTGTGGTGGGGAGAGAAGGGAAGGGAGTACTCATTTGGGAGACCAGAGCATCAAGCAATCAGCATCTTGCTTGCAGGAATGAGAACAGCGTCTCTTTGGGAGGCACCCTTTGTCCAGCTGCTGGGACTACAGCTTGTTTACCTGTCCCCCTTCTCTGCTTCCCTCTCTGCTCATGGGCAAAGTCCCCGGTGTCTGGGGGCATGCTCAGGAGGGTATGCTCAGGAATACGCAGTTAACAACTTGAAAATGATCCTTCCTTTCCTGCTTCTGTCTCTCCCTCACTGCCTTCTCCACCCTGCTTTCTCATCCCTCCATCTCTTCTTCCCATCTCGTTTCTGATCTCCACCTGCCTCCTTATCCTCCCTCCTGTCTCTTCCTCCCGTTTAATCTCATCTTCCCTCTACAGCGGAGCTGTGCCTTTCAAGCAGCCTATTGAAGGGACTTGCCAAAGGAGCCATTAGTTGGAAGTAAAACGGAGGCCTGTGATGCTGAAAACAAAAGGCACAGTGGTGGAGGGCAGGGAGGGAAGAGCCGGCCTGTATTATGCAGCTCTTCTCCACTGCCAAGTTCAGAGTGACCCCCTCACTATGCATCAATCAGCCACGCTGTGACAGCCATTTGTGAAATGAGTTCAAACAGTCCCATTTGCATTCCCTAATGAAGACAGCAACCCACAGAGCCCCAGCCGCATCATCTCCGCCCCTCCTTTCAGCCCCAATATGAGAAGCATGAGCATCTGCTGGGGTTTCTTCTTCCTCTAAAAGAGAGCAGCTCTTACTGGGAGTGAGGAGAGATGAAGGTATGTGAGCATGAGCAGGAGGGACCTAAGAGAAATCTAAAGGTAACAGCAGAGGCTGGCAAGCTCCTGTCTCTTTCAGACTGTCAGGAAGCACGTGAGAATGAGTGTGTTGCCCAAACAAAAACACATTGCCTTGTTGACATAGCAGGGGCTGAGCGTGAAGCTGTATCTCCCCTCTTCATCACTGTTAGTAGTAAAGTAAAAAGGTCTGCATAAAAGAACGGAGAATAAGATTGTATTGGACGCCCTGTGTCTCTGTGCGAAAGCCCTTTGAGGTTAAAATAATGTCTGGATTTGGAAACGACTTCTGCTGGGACAGTTTGGCAGGATCTTCTGGGCATTATCGCTCTTCCTCCAGTAACAGTGAAGTCTGGCTCCTTCCCTGGGACCATCCAAGGAATTTCCCTGCACAAAGCTCTGCTCCAGCAAAGAGCCAGCATGTGCCCTCATGTCTGCTTGCTCTTTCTGCTGCATCCTTGGTCATTGAGTGCCTTTGCTTGGGCAAAGGGAAGGTGCCTACAGGATGGCTGGAATTCTGGGTTTGGGGCGTGTGTACTGCAGCCAGTAAAATACTGGGATGCTATAGGTAGAAGTCCATGTAAGCAAGTGCTCAAGATGAAAAAAAGGCAGCATTGTATCACTCTTCACCTGTTAAGTGCTTTGAGATCCTTGAATATAACATTTGATATAAATGCAAAATAATTATTATTTTGCAAAAAAATTATTCATTTTCTTCCATTATACTCACACGCACCAAGGAGTACATTCCCATTGCCAAGCATTTGTGCATAATCTCTAGAGTGGGGCTTGTCTGATGTGTTTATTCAGTGTAAATAAGTTAAATGCTGGGGAATGAACAGTTCTACTAATTGGATTTATTCTTGTAAATTTAATGCTATTCTAGCCAAATGTGCCATCAAAAATGTGCATTATTTTGTTCATCTGCGTGGTCACCATTGAAATTCAGAGAAAGCAACTGAAATCCTAGTGCATGGCTGGAAGAAATGGTCTTTCCAGCAACCCATGGAAATACTGTGTGGAATTTCAATATTTGTATATCTAGAATGACTATTTGTGTTCTTATAATAGAAGGATCAGTGACTGCAATTGTAATGCTGAAATACACCCACTGTGAGAGAAAGTACAGTTGCTTAGTTTTTCTTACTTCTCCCATATGGATTCCTTTGAGGCTTAGAGCCCCCGTGCTTGTTCTCTGTCCAGAGAGGATTTTAAAGTAAAGAGGAAAGGGCCAAGGAAAATCTATAGGTTTTTCTATAACTATGCTTTATGTACATTGTAAGAATTATATCTGGGCATAACTCAGCACCAGTCAGCATATTTTGCTTTAATTCAAGCTGTTTTATAGCTCTTATGGAGAACTGACAGCAATGAATGAGCTGTTTGTGAGGACACTATTAATTGATTTGGAAGTCCTGAATGCAGGAGTTTCTTTTTATATCTGAGTGGTAGGAGGGTGTGTTATGTTTCTTGAAGCTCTTTACCCACGTCTCACACCACAGTGGGTCATATATCTGCTGCAAACCCAACATGAGGCTTTTGAGCCTGTTGTGTGGCAGTTCAATGAGGTGGTTCGGAGGTGGAGGAAGCTCCTGCTAGCCCTGCTGGAGGAAGGAAAATAAAGCAAAGCAGAAAACTTCATTATGCCATTGCCCATGTGCTGGGTAGGGTATACACCTCTGGCTTCTCCAGTTCAAGTGGGGTTTATGTAACAGAGCTGAAAAAGGCTCAGAGCAGGGCAGCAGCAAGGATGACCAAAGGTGGGGAATGACTTGAGTGCGAAAAATGATTAACTGAGCTAGGACTCCCCTGCCTGGAAGAGCCAGTTGAGGAACTATGAAATCATGAGTACTGTGGAGAAGGAGAACAAAGCACAATTGTTTGTTCTCACCATCAGGACTGAGGGGGTCAGAGGCAGCCAGCAGGCAACAGTTTCAGAAAAGACCAGAGGAGGTGGCTCAGTTGTGGGGGTGTTGCTGAGCTGTGAAACTCCTGGGCAGAGGGCATCTGGAGCATCCCAAATGTGAATGGACAACTCGGTGGAGGAAAAATCCATCATGAAGTATTAAACACAGGAAAGTCATGTGTGCCCCAGGACGTCTTGGAGCCAAAGGTGGTTGGCAGAGTAATCTGGGGAAATCTGGCAGCATGTTTGCCCTGCCTTCACCTGCTGCTGGTTGCAGACGGGCTGTTGAGTGAGATGGGGCTTTGGTCTTAACTGATGTGACTCTTATTGCACTTTTATGTCCATTGCTCAAAAAAACACCCTATGGCAGTCAGCTCAGTTTTAAGAACACTAAACTTTAGAGAGTTATGTAACTATTAACCTCTTTATCTTCATGCCATTAAGTATCATTAGGTCCCTACTATGGGTTTAGCAAAACCCCGATGAGCCAAGAGGGAGAAATAATTGCAGCCCATATGCCTGAAATCATCCATCCCACTAAGGACTGCAATTCAGCTCATGAGCCGTAATCACATCAATTAACCTTTGTTCCATTTAACATTAGGAGGGCCATAGAATTACAGTTTTTGTAATTAACCTCCTAAACAGGGATGCTTCCAAAACAAAAAGAGATCCCTATGTTTCCCAGGTCCATGCAAAGTCAGGGAGAGAGAGATGAGGGTTTTTAAACAAAAGGAAAGAGGGATTAATGTCTGTTGTTGCCTTGCAAGGGGAAAGGCTGCTTTGAGTGCTCTAGGCTCAGGAGCCTCCCAGAACAGGTGGCAGTGCCCTGAATCCAGTGCCAGGGAAAGGAGGGACCCAGGATCGGGAACAGGGAAAGAGGGAAGCTTGCAGAGCCTAAGTAAGGGTGAATAAAGGAAGCTCTCTCTCCAGAGAGGTGGCCGGTGCGGTACCCCAGCGCCTCTGGGAGCAAGTGCCCAGCTGAAGGCCCATGGGCTGCTTAGGATCTGGTCTCTGCTGCCCCGTCAGAGGGTCAGATGGCAGAGATGGCCTCAGGGTGAGAAAACACAGAGCAGCCGTTTAGAGGAAAAATGGAGAAGATTCACTGAGCAGCAATGAGAAAGTAATTGAGCTAAACTGAAACGTAATTGGAAAATAATCATGGTGAGCAGCAGTTTAACACATTTTATTGTAATCTGAACAGAAGTTGCTTTATGAGTTTGTGTTCAGCCCCATCTTGGGGCTTGTGGTGTGCTGTCTATAGTGTAGACAAAAGATTTTTTCTGTGGCTTGGGACTGAAGCCAGAAGCAGACTCTGCATCCTCATCCTCACTGGCACCTCTGCCTCTGTATGTAGTGCCAGGGCAGAGCAGGAGGAGGAGCCAGGTTTCTCCAGCAGCATGGGAGAAGGATGGTAATACCACCCACAGCAGGAGGTGATGGCTGCTGGCGGGGAGGACGATGCTGGGAGACCCCATTTGCTTACTCCATGTTAGTCAAGAGTATTTTCTGCCCGTGTTCTCTGTGTGCTGTTCTGCTCCATAGCTGTTTATGCAAAGCGTTCAATAAATACCCCCTGAAACGTGGAGGAGATGAACAAGGTAATGTGAAGAATAATGAAATGTCCCTCAGCCTCTGGGGAAGCAGTATTGACCAGCCATGGAGAGAGCTTGTAATGAGGGCCACTTTACCCAGAGAGAACAATAATAGCCTTCCCTTCTGCAGCCCCCCCTCTATCACTGTAAATTGTGTTTGCTCAAGAAAATGATTTCTGCAGGAAAGGAACCAGGCAGCAAGTGCAGACTGGAGGGGCTGGTGTGGAGGGAAGGAGAAAGGCTGGAGGAAGGGTCATGGGCCAGATGTGGCTCCCCAAGGTCCGTCACTGTTGCAGCCAACGTCTGCTGTATAAAATGCCCCTCTGGATCCTGCCAGCCCAGAATCCCAGAGGCAGGAGACTTTGGGAGTGTGAGAGTCAGAGCTAGAAGCAGGGATTGGATCCTGTGCTCAGTGAGTGCAACCCTCATCCCAATCGTGTTTTCCTCTTGCCTCACCCACATCTCTCTGTCCAAACCTCTGTTCTTTGTGCAGATGGTGTGATCTCTGCACCAGTCCCACTCTCTCCTGACAATTACCCCAGCTCCTGAGCAATGCTCCTGCCCCCAGCCCCTGCTTTGCTGCAGGAGGCTCACAGGATATCTCTGGATTCAGTGCACATGCATGCTGGATTCACTGGCCGCTCTCCTCTTGCCCCTTTACCCACCACTGTCTGCTGTGGAGATCCCCTGAGCTGTGGCAGAGCATCCGGCAGAGGCTGAGTTCCTGGGCAAATGATCAGCCCCAGTGTAACCCAGTAACACTGCATGCATGTGACAAGGATGCGCTTTCCCACCCGCAGCAGCTCTTGTTTTCTCATGATCTAGGGTTCCCAGCAGCCTCTCCTGCACCACAGTGTCTCTTGTCTCAGCAGTCCTGGAGATTTCTAGAGTGTACCAGCTGCTCACCCGGTTTTAACTGTGCTATCTGTTCAAGGCAGCATCCCGTCTACATTAACCTTTATTGCGTTATCCCTGTGCCTTCCATTCCTCATTTCCATTCCTTGCCCCCTTGGTATCTGGGGAGGCAACAGGTCTCTGTCACTTTGCCTCGCTGTTCTTCCTATTCATTTCTCTGCCTTTTACTGTCAGAGCTTCCTTTGCCCGCTCCCTCCTTGAGCAGCATTCCAGTTGGGACCAGCATCTCATTAGACTGCAATTCCCTTTGCCTTGGTCCGGTGTACAAAGTGCCAGAACATCTCAAATTGAGCTGGGACTCCTGTCTCACAGACAGCAAGGTCACTGGAATCCAAGGAGCTCTGAAGCCTGTGTGTATATGAGGCGGCCCACATTCACACAGTGCAAAAGGTAGCTCTGCAAACTGTAGAGCTATCTGAGTCTTTAAGCAATTGCATTCAAGCACTCACACACTGCATCTTTTTTTTTTGGCAGATGGAGAAGGCATAAGGGTTTATTTTCATTATCATTGTTATTGTATCATTTATTTTCTCAGTGATGTCCAGAGGACAGACCTCCTTCTTGTCACCGTGGCAGGAACCTGCGAAGTGTGGTTTGGAAATGTGAGACTTGAGTGTGTGGTAGATCACAAATACATGGTGGTCTTCTTCCCTGCTACACTTCCCTGCTACAGGACCATATCAGTCCTGTATATGTTCAATCCAGACTGTTTTTTTTCAAAACTTTGTGGTGTCCTCTATAGTTTCACCCTGGCCCTTGGGAAGAGGTGATTCTCCCCTTGAGCTGTGGACAGTACCACACTGGCACCCTCAGGGGATGTCCGTTTCCCCCCTCCAGGCAAGGAACAGAGAGGTTAGGTTTCACAGGGCCCTGGAGAAAATGCTCTGGAAGCTGTCAGCCTAAAGCAAATTGGAAGAGCCCCCCTACTGTGTTCAATCTGTTGATTAAAGCAGCAGCTGATCTTATTGTCATTCCTAACAGATCAGCGCTAGTTTTCCAAGGCTGCTGCTGAGCCCATTGTTAGCTTGGCTGGTTGCAATGATCTGAATTTATCCTAAGGGTTTTTGGTTGTTTTTTTTCTTATGGTTTTGAGCCTGCTCAGAAAATAACTTCTTTCTCATTTTGTGTTCATTGGGGTTTCATGCAGAGGAACCTGCCAACCTGGCAAAAAAACCTTGGTCATGAGTTGCTGAGGGATGTTGAAGCAAATCAAACTAAACCAAACCAAACTCCATGAAAACAGAAAAAACTAAGTTAGGGACAAACCAGACCAGATTCAAACAAACACCATCAGACCAGCCTCAGCCAGACTGAACCAGAGGCCTACCTTGACTTGAGCAGACTAGACCAGACATATTTGAATTAATATTTGAGGTAAAGGGAATAGAAAGGCATTTTCTTTCTTTCTTCTACTGACTCCAGGAGGAGTCCTGCTCTGCTTTCCCTGAGAAGTAGACCTTCTGTTTAGGTACAGAGCTCCCTAAGGTGAGGCAGTTGCTTGAAGAGCTTGCCACCGTGCCACAGCATTTCAGGGGGGACCACTTTTCTTTCTATAGTAAAAGCCAAATGAAAGCAGAGACTCATCCTTACCCCTTATTTACAGCCTTAGGAATCTCTGGAAATGACATGGTATGGTACCCATCGATATCGCAGCACTGACTATGACTTTTCTTCTATGGTTGATGCCAGATGCCAACCTTGATTTCCTCCTACCTGGAGGTGACACACAACCCTGATCTAAAGGAAGGGGTTAGGAAGTTGTGTGCCTATGCCATATGATCACAGTTAGCAGCAGTTAGCACCGATTCACAGCCTTGCTGGTCTCCACACAATGAGGTATCCAATGGCAATCCAGAACAGAAACAGTGAATGTTAAATGGAACAGCTCTTTGGAAGACTGGGTACTTACCAGACTGCCATTATCCTTTGAAGTCCCTTGTGATTTTTTTCCCCATAAAACCAAGGAAACAAACAAACAACCCAGCAGAAATAATTTTCTGCAGTCTCAACAGTTTGGATAAAATCTTTGCTTTTAGACCCTCTCTTTTTCCCCATGCTTCAAGTTGAGCTTGTTACTTTTCCCAGCTAATTAGCATGCAGCCTGCAGGTTCCACAGCATCAGCTAAATATAAACCATCCTTTTATTTTTTCCTTTTGTTTGAGGGCTGTTGACAGAGCTTTTTGTTCACTTGAAAGGTAGAGGATTAGCCATGTGAGGTTCATTCCTCATGTCTGTCTTCTGTCATCAGAGGACAGTGGGTCCCATCCATTAGCCAGGCACACGTCCAAGGCAGTACATTGGGCATGGCTTCAGACAGTGCAATGTCACAGCTGGACTCAGGGGAGTGAGCTCCTGGGCTCTGAGTTGGCCACAGTCTAGTGCTGAGGACAGGAGCTCAGCTCTCATCAGTCCTGGCTATTCTTCCCTGCCTCTTGCCTGTTACAGAGAAGTAACCTTCCTTCAATGTGCTTTGTCTTCTCCACATGGTGTTTTGGGAACAAACCTGTTCAGGAAGAAGAGTAGCTGAGGTCTATGAATAGGAGAGTTGCATGGATGTTGATCCCAGTCATCAACCTTTTGGTTTAACTAGCTGGTACCTGTAAAATTCTATGAGATTTCCTAAGAAATTAGCCTCTAGCAGACATGGGGCAATCCTCTCCATGTGGTTTCTACTAACAGAGCTGGCCCCTGCATCTGGATTTTCTGCCAGTTGTAATGCTTTAGGAGTAACAACATTCCAGACTGAGGAAGGATGAACACAGCCTCTAATGTTAATGTCTCATCATTTGGTGCCCCCTGTGTCCTTTTTATAGCCGTTAGGAGGACAGGGTGACATTAAGGGAGCCACAGACTGCATTTCAAAGCCTAAGGAATCCCATCTTGACACTGAACTGTAGCTGACATTTCACCCACCCTGGGCTTTAATGTGTAGCAAAGACCCTCTGGACACGATAAGCAACCATTTTATAGAGCACTGAAACAGAGCATTCTCCAACTGGGATAATAAAGGAGGGGATTTTTTTCCCAATGGCTCCTGTTGGAACACATTATGAAACCCTTTGTGAGAGGCTTTACAGAGTGCCTTTAAAATTAATTCAAAGGGAGTGGGACTTGGCAGAGACTGAAGTGGAAGAATGGAAAACCTCCAAACCAAGGGAAATCATGAGCATGAAGAAAGGATTATATCTCTTTCCTCCTCCCAACCCACAAAGCAGGTGGCAAGACTCTGATTTCCCTCCCTGAACTTGGCATACAGTCAGACTGTTTTGCACCAAGTCATAGCTTTGGCTTGGTCTGGTTGGTCCCAGCACACGCTCACTACCCTCCAACCACAAAGAGCGTGGTGTGGACTCTCAGGGTAAGCAGGTGGTCTGGCTTTGGTGTGATCCCAGATGAACGTCCCTTCCAACCCAGGTGATTCTGTGCTTCTGTGAACGTCCCTTTGGGCCTACACCACCTCTGCAGCCAAGAGGTTCCCACTTGCATCCATCCCACCCTACTGGCAGGGCTTCTGTTTATTTCTTTGCTTCCAGTGGGAAGTGGAAACAAACACTGCCATCCCTTATAACATCTGTACTTCTCATCTCTAGTGCTGTCTCTGTGATTTTCTCGTTTTTACTCCGTTCCACTTATCTCCCACTTGTGTCCAGCATCACCAGTGATTTCAGCATGAAGAAAGTTACAAAATGGAAAAGATCCCCCTTCTCAGCATACACTGTTTTGTAGGAATTTATAAAACTTTAAAAAAGGGAGTCTGAATCTATCAGTTCAAGAGGAAAAACCTTCACCTTGTTGAGGTGGTATCTCACCTTGCCCGTGTCCTGCTTGCTGGTGCTGCATCCTGGCAATCCCAGAAAGCTGGGCAGTCAGCCTTGCGTCCCAGTCCCCTACTGCTGACCAAGGGCTGTGCTGCCCTCACATGAGGACAGCAAGGGATGAGGGGGGACAGCATGTGCTGAGAGGACGGCATCGTTGTCAGGCACAAGGCAGGGACATCTGTCCCAGATGTTTGTCTGACTGGCAGCCAGGTCTGTTGGATGTCCAGAAATCAGTAGGTCAATGCTCAAAGTGTTATGACTGGTATAGCCAGGGCTGATGTGTTAGAGGCTTTATGAAGCCTAGTAGTTCTGCTGGGGAGCCTGGTGAAAGAGAAAGCATGCTTTCTGGTAAAGGCTTGTTTTCTGAGTCAGATTAAAGGCTTACTCTAAGGAGTGAAATTCGAAGATAGGGATGAGCATGGGGATCTGTATGGTAAGGTCTTTCCTACATGTTGAAGTCTTCTTCAGAGGGAAGAAATAAAAATTAGTTTGCAACTGAAGCACAAGCAAGCTAGAGCCTGCTTTGACCTTGGGAGAAGGAGAGAGTAAGAGAATAGTGTTTGGGGATCTCCATGCTCTGCCAGTGATACCTTCTGGTGCAGTACAGGTCTTTTGTCATCTCCGAGCTTTCCAACAGCAACACAACAGCACATCTGTGGTACACAAAACAAACATAGAAGCCAGAAATCCTATACCTTGACTGCTAGCCTGACTCTGCTATCTTTTCCTTAAATAAAGCCTCATTGCTATACTAGAGCCACTAGTTTCAGAACCTTGCTTCCTCTGTGCCTGCTACAAAGTTGATCCGTATGTTAACTGTGCAAGCTGGGGTTTTCAAAGCTGGAAATATGCCTCGGGCTGTTTTAATGTTTCATCTAAAGTGGGTCATTCATTTCTGAGGAGAAGATTAGGGAAAAAACAAACACTGCTGCTTTGACCACACTGAACAAAATTCTGACAGATGGGTGGCTGGAAAGTGCAAGCTTATGTGTTGGAGACGGGAATCGATGTTTGTAAAATAGCACTCAGCCTAACTAGAGCTGCCCCAGTGAAAAGCCATGTATCTTTGAAAACTCCCCGGCCCGTCTATTTTCTGTGGAGACTGGTTGCATCTGGGCCACTCCGTCCTCTGAAGCGGCTGTGTATGCTGAGCTGGCTCTGCCTTCCCATGCCTCCCGCAGTCCAGTTTGACAGCACTTCCAACATCTACAGCGTGATTTTTTTGGCGCATCTGTTACTCTGTTGTATCGTGGTAAAGTTTGTCAGTCCACAAAGCATCCTACAGCACTGCCACTAAGAGATGTTTCCCCCCTAACTGTGCTCGGGAGTCTCCCCTGGGAGTGCTGGGGGACGAGGGAGAGCAGGAGGCAGCTCCCTCTCCAAGAGCTGCCCTGGCTGCTGCACATGGTGAATGTGGGGCAGGACTAAATCAGAGAAATGCAAAAAGCAGAAGGATGATCTCACGCTGCCCACCCCGAGGGACTAGCTTGCTGTCTTTCTCTGTCACTGAGCTCCTTCCTGTCAGGGAAAGGTTGTATAAGGTAAGATGTTCACTGGAAGCAACTTATTCCTCTTTTTCTGAGTAATATGCCTGATTTGTGCTGTCCATTATAACCAGATGGTCTCATGCTTCAAACACATGAAATGCCATGTAAACCCTGAAAAATCAGACTTTAAGATTTTTTGCAAATCTAGCATCCCAAATTAATGATAATTTTGAATGAATTTGGCTTTGTTTCTTTCTCTCAGCTCATCAGGTACGACGATAATAAAACCACCTGATTCAACAGGGAAAGTGCTGATGAATAATTCATTAATACCTGTGGCACTCAAATGCTATCATGAGCAGAACTTAGAAAAGGCTTTGAGGAAGGGCTTTATCCTCTGTTGAAGGCTGTGAATGAGCCAGGGCCAGAGAGACTGAGGCAAAAAGGGGGGGTACTGGAGCAACAGGAGTCAACATGAGCAGAGGGAAAAGACTACCTGTCATTGAGGTCCCTCAGTCTGGAAACTGTCTCCCTGATCCATCTGAGGAGACAAGGCATGGGGGTACTTGTCTTGGGGTGCTTGGTGATAGGACTGGAAGGATGCTGAAGAACACCATGTCCTGGAAGGATGCTGAAGAACACCACGCCCTGGTACCCAGGGCGGACCAGAAGGGGCCAAATAAATGGCATCCCATCCTGTAATTCCCTCCTAGAAAGGAGCATAGGGCTGAAGGGAAGAGACAAATGGAACTTCTGGAGGGAATGCTGTATTAAAAAGAGGAACTCCACCGAGCCCTTGCTCTGCTCATTGTGCCAAGCTGCAAGGCAGGACAATGTCAACTAACTCACCCATTGCCATGCTGCCAGCCTCCATTGCTCCGGCTCCTTGTCCACCACACACCCAGGCATTAGACTAAGAGCAGTCTGCTTGTGCTATCAGCCCAAACACAGCCAGCCTGCAAGGGAAGGAAGAGCATATGTTAAATATTTAAGCAGCGTATAGCCATTAAGCACTTTTGAGAAATTTCAGCTTGGGTGTAAGAACTTACTGAACTGCTAATCAGTGAATTATCTGCCAAACGGTAGTTTACATCAACAGAGTGGATTATATGCTTGTTGCACACAGTGTGAGGCAAAATCATCCCCAGAGCTCTGCTCCTCACATGGACCCTCTCCCTCTGTTTCTGATCCCCACATAGACAGTTTTCTCAACCCCCAGCACTCTGTGTCTTTTCCCTTAGTGCCTTGAGAATGTAAGTTATTGAAGGGTTTAGTTTCAAATATTGACACTGCAAAAGGGTAGGAGTTTTCTGAGAGATGGCTCACGTGCGAAAAAAGAACTGGGTGGTTTCGTTATAATGGGGTGGTTATTTTGGTTATGATGGGGTGGTTCTCCAGCTTCTGGGCAATCCAAAGCATCTGACATACTTTTTCATGTGGCACAGTGGTAATATGAGCTCCCTCTATCCCACAGAAGTCCATTACTTATCAAAGAGGTCAAAGTGATCTAAGTGATGGGAATAATCTGTGTGGAGGATTGGATGGAGGCAATACACATCCACAGATGGTCCAAATACCTGAACCCAGGTGATTCCAACTTCTTCCGTGATACATCACCAGAAACATCAGAACATGGATCTGCAAGCATCTCTTGGCTGTGTTTGCTCTTAGTAGACAGCCTAGGTTAGGTCAAGCAGTGAGCTACTACTTTGCACCAGGTCAGAAGTTACCTGCTTGGAAGAGGACTATGCTCTGCAATAACCTGAGCAGTTTGAGCTAATATTTTATCAGGAAAGTGCCACTGCAATGGGGTTTTCCACTGGAAAGCTCCAATTTATTGAAACCCAGAGTGTGTAGCAATAAGAGCTGACTTCAGTGGACAGGAAAAAAATACATGCGCAAGAGTATAAATTTGTAGGGAACGAAAAGTTCCCAGATTGTCAAAAACACAATGATATATTTGGGGCTTTCAGTTTGCAGCAGTTTCCCATTCTTGAAATGTTAGTTAATTCATATGTAGAAGAAGGAATAAAAAAAAGAAAAAGCCATGAAAGTTCTAAAGGTTGAAGAGGCTGTATGAATAAGGGTCTGTAGCCTTGGAGCTGTGTGAGAGGCACGCTCACCACACAAAATCCAGGCTGTCTGGCAGGGGAGTGATATCTCTCATCTCCTCCTTGGAGCACTGGGGCATGCTCTCAGCCCTGGAGCGGCAACCAGCTGCTGGCCAAGGGCTTCTTGTGGGCCCTCTGCTTCCAAAGGGCCGTTTGGCAGGAGAAGGACACATTGCCACTGGGCAAAGGGAGAGATGCTGTAGCTTCCTTCCCTGCTGTTTTCCCCTCCTGAGTCACAGCTGGATCCGTCCCTTTCCCTCTCTGGCTGAGGGGAGGAGAGAGGGGAAGACATGCTGGCAGGGAGGGCTGGGTGATAGCAACCTGTTTGTAACCCTCGATAAATGCCATGGTGCAGCCAGCGTGAAATGAAGAAATATTGCTTCTGGTAAATATTTATTTTATATCAGAAATTAGCATACCAAATGTAATTAAAAACAACTTTATGTGCACATCTCTCCCCCCACCCCAGTCTGTCAAATGACATCTTGGAATGACTAGTCATAAAGAATGTGGCCTAATTAGCAAGCATCCCAGCCTACTGTTGCTGTTTGATAATTACCCTACAATGAGCTTCTGAAATTAGGATTTCATTCCCCCTCTCTGCCCTCCTCCAGCCGAAGCCAGCACTGGCTGGTTTTCCTTCTCTCCTTTTTTATTTTACCTTTCTCCTGGTGAATACCTGAGTGTCTACGTGCCAGAGCCAGCTCAAAATCCCTCGCTTTGCTGAGCTGGGGATGTGAGTGACACCTGTCAGCAGAGGCACCGCCAGCGTGTGGGATGATTTTTGGAGGGCAGGCACTGGGGTTTCACCTGTGCTACCCAGCTCCTCATCCAGCCACCCAGGAGCTTGGCTGGGGTGAGAAGAGTGAGGGTCTTGGGAGGGCTGGGATGGGGGGAGACAGGGGAGAGGCATAGGGAGGAGCTATTAGAAAGGTCTTAAGAGAAACAGGAGAGCGGTTAATCCCGATCTGGAGTGCGGCTGCTTAATTGCTCATCCCAGGGCTGCTCAGGGAGTGCTGGCATGCAGTGAGCCTGCTGCCTGCATACACCAGGGCGTGTATGAGATAAAAACCATTTTTAAAGAGGGCTTACAAGTCTTAAATCCATCAGAAATGACCCGTCAGCGGCAGGAATAAAAAAAAAAAAGAAAGAAAAAGACCAGATGGTGCTTTGTGAAAACCTTTCTCCTTTTGTTGCTAGAGTAAAAACAAGGCTGCCTTCCCCAGCCCCACGCAGGCTCTGAGACCAAGGAGAGGGGCTGCTGGGTGCCAGGAACCTGAGATGTGGGGGTGTAAGCGGCTCAATTTCTCCTCCTGAGATTTTGGACTATCCCCTTGTGATCATAAAATCATGGAATCGTCTAGTTGGAAGGGACCTTTAAGATCATTGAGTCCAACAATTAACCTAACACTGCCAAAACCACCACTAAACCATGTCCCTCAGCAGCACATCTACCCATCTTTTAAATACGTCCAGGGGTGATCCCTGTTGCTCGTGCTCACGTGCAGCCCTGTCTCACTTTGGCCCCTTCCTTTCAGATCTGTCCCCACCAAGAAGCACCCACAGGTTCCCAGGAACAGGGCAGGTGGAAGACAGTCCCTGGAGCAGGTCCTCAGGAGACCTCGCAGGGACTTACTGCCTGCCTCAGACATCTCCAGTCTGCCCATCTCTGTCCAAATGAGCCACTTGCTTCCCTTCACCCTCGGGGAGCACACAAGGTGCTTTTAGGACCTGATTCTTCTGACTTACTTTAGATATTGACTGTAGCATAAGACAAATTATGTTATGGAAGAGTCTGTTTTCTTCTCTGACTAAGCAGAGACCCCAGGGTGACTTGCTCAGATAAAAAAAAACAAAACAGTGAAATGAATCCTGGTCTGAGATCTTGTTTTCCCACAAATAGAGGCTAACCAAGACAAAGGAGAGAAGAGGGGCAGCTACTATTAAAGAACAACAGAATTAACTATAATGGGAAGCATTTCCCAAGAGACTTTTCAAAAGAGGCTTTTCATCAGCACATAAAAGAGGCATTGGCTTTGTCTGGGATGCTTTAGCAAGAGGAATGAGGGCACGAAGAGCCAAGATTTTGGAGAAAGCAGCAGCCAAAAGGGTCACACTGGAGCTGGGTTCCCTGGAAAATCAGAAGTGATGCTGAGGCATCCTCAACTCATCTCCTATCCTCAACTCCCAAGTTGGTTAGGAGGGAGAGATGTAAGAGAACCAGGGGTTTTGGGAAGTAACCTTGTGCATGTCTGGAAAGAACAGGTCTATTCAAGCCATCCTGCTGTATCTAAGGGCAGAAGAAAAGCTTTATTCTACCCATCCCTTCAGTCCCGTGTGGGACCAGAGACCTCAGATCCTAGTGTTGATCACTTGCACGTGGTGTGCCTTGGGTACAGTGACTAGTGCGCTGGGAGGGAAGCTCAGCGGGAGCTGGGAAGAGGGAGGCTGTGGTGAGTTTGCTGTGTCTGGAAATGAAGAGGGGCTTTCAGCAGATAAACCGCAGTAGGGGCTGTGACTCTCCTCACCTCTTGGTGCCGAGTCTCATTTTTTGTGAAGTTTGAAACTGGGTTTGGTGCGCCTGGAGATGGTTCCCCAGCCAGACCCCACCCTGCCTGTGGCACACTGGGGCTGTTGCACGTTTCCAGCCCTGGGGTTGGCTCTGAGGCTGGGCTCTGAGGCGCTGTAGGTGCCATGAAAGACTTGAAGAGCGCTATGCTGCTGGTGGGCTGAGATGTGCTGGCAGCCAGAAGGAGGGTGGAGGGCAGAAAGAGAGGCAAAGGGACCTGGCTGGCTTAGAAAAGCCTTCCTGAGGCTCTGCAGTAGCCTCTGTCGCTGTGCTGGCAGGGCTTGCAACTTTATAGAGACCTCCTCCTCTTCTCAGAGAGGGCAGGGAGGATCTCCATGCTGACATTGCAAATGCAGCAGCCCCAGGCACTGGTTTCCTAATTGCTGTGCCTAGCTGAATCCTCTTGGGGATCCAGCAAGGAGGGCTATTGAAGATAAAGAAGGCTGGCGTTTCATTTAAGTCATTAGAGAGCTCCTCAGGGAGCTGGAGGGGAGACAAAGTGAGAGGGATGGAGGGGGAGAGGGAGGGAGGGAGAGAGGGAGGAAAGGAGGGATGAAGGGAAGGAGAAGCAGCATGAGAGCAGGGGAGCTAGGAGACAAGGAGGGAGTGAAGGAAGGTGTGGGTGAAACAGGATGGAAATATAGTGAAAGTATCTGGATGGAAGAAAAAGAAAGGGAGAGGAGAAGGAAGGAGCATGGGTGAGTAAGACAGGGGGTGTAATGGAAGATGGATGCCTCCTTGTCAGAGGATGAGAAAAAAAGACCTGGTGCTTACCAAAAGCAAGGAGCAGGAGCACTGCAAGCCCCTTCCCCAGGGGGTGATGTGCCGGAGCCCTGTGGCCACCCGCTCTTCCACCTCTCCTTCCTCCCTTTCACTTGCTCTTCGTACCACTTCCCCAGTCTTTCTTCTCCCCCCAGTTCCCCTTTCTGTATCTGTCTCCCTCCTCACACTTGGGTAGCATCAGGCAGATTTTTAATCTGGGAGATTTCACATGCCTTTTATTTTAATTTCTGACACCAGTAAGAGCAGTACTTTCTTTTTCTTTTCCATTTTTCCTTTTCCTTTTTAAAACTTTTCCTTCCTTCTTTCTTGCCTTATTTCCTTCTCTCTTTTTGTCTGTCTCTTTCTCCCTGCCTCTGGATTCCTGATCCCATCTCCCCCCCCCTTTCCCCCCTCCCCACAATGGAGGGAAGCAGGGCAGCCCCTTGCAGAGGAGGAGAAGGAGCCGACCAGCAGCAGGGTGAGCTCAGCATCACAGACTCTATTCTAAGGAACTTCTAATTGGAAATGGTTGGCTTGTTTTCTTTGGAAATAGTTTCTGGTTTTAAAAAAAATGACCCTTTTCTATATACTTTTTTTAGGTAGCAGATTGTTGTTTCTGTCAAACATTATGTTTTGTAGATGGAAAAAAATAACAAATATGTATAACAAATATGTACTCTGTTTTTTTCCCCTTTTTCCACATGAGGAAAATGAGAGAAAGCTCAACAAAAATGACATGTCTGAAAAAGTGAAATGTTTTCATGGATTATTTTGAAGAAAGTGATTTTTTGTCATGGTTGCAGAGCAAAAGAAAAAAAAAAGACAGTTTTGATGAATTCTGCTGGCATTCTGAATAGACAAAGGGATATAGCCTCACTATAGCTATTTCACTGCTATCTTGCAGCAGGGGAAACTGAGGCACAGACAGCTTCATGGAGTGGCTCAAAGGCAAGCTGAGAGTCTGTAGGGAAGGGAGGCATCGATCCTGGCCAGCAGGCAGTGCCATACCTGAATGTCTTCCGTGCTGGCCATGAATCCCACCCATTTTAGCAGCTTACCAGCTCTGCAAAGCCCAGGGGGTGGAGGGGAACACAGTTTTGCTTCCCCTGAGGATAAGGGAATGGGAGAGGGGCTGGATTAACCTTGGCAGGCATGGCTAGTTGCCTTACAGCCAATTACCTCCTTTCAGTCTAAACTGCACCTTGCTTTTTCTGTGCTACACACAGTGTATTTGCACCTCACCCTCTGCAGCCACATCCCACCCTGGTGCCGGCGGCACACTTGTGCTCAGGGCGATGGGCACACAGGTTAAGAGCGGTGCACCAAGGACGTTTCCACAAATGAAGAGTTCAGGGAGGAATGGGAAGGAGAAGATTTAATTGCCAAAGCTCAGGATGTTTTCCAGAGCTTGCAACACAGACTTTCTCAAACACGGGATGCATCAAACCTAATTGCTCTCCAGGCTGGCCTGCTCCTTAATTAGAAAGTGTTTTAAAGCCCCATGTCAACTCCCTGCTGATAAAACTGCCTTGCAGTATGAAATGAGAACCAGCTGCCCCAGCAGCTTGCAGCAGAGGATACCCAGTCCTTTGCCTGCAGAGAAACCCCACGGGCATTGTGGGGTTCATTGTGTGCTTCCCTGGGAATGAAATCCCCTGGATAGAAATCTGGGTTCAGTGAGAACATGAGGGGTTGTTGTGGGTTCCATCCTGATGCTGGACAAAATGAGAGCAGCAAGGGGCAAGCAGGGGAAATGCTTCCTGGCTTTCCCTGGCATGGAGATGCCACTGCATCAGCCCTCCTGCCTGAGCTGGTCCAATCTGTAGCACATCCATGGGAGTGAGAGAAAGCAAAAAGTGCCCAGTGCAGCCTCCTGCCTCAGAATGTGTCCTTCTCCCGTGCCTTTCCCTGCTCCCCTGTTGTCATTTCCCACTTGGCCGGCTCCACAAACGTCTTAATTTCATGCTTGCTTGTCAGGGCTGCTTTGTGAAACATCTGAATGACATTAGCACAGTTTAAGAGTGTGACAGACTGAGAAGCAGCAGCCTCCTGTGATTGCCTATTCCAGATGGTTAAGTGACAAATCTCACTTCTGATATCTTAACTAGAGAGGTGCAGAAGGAAAACGTCCTTGGGGAACACCAAACCCACCCCACCCTACTCCAGCTCTGAGCCTTTTCTTAGACCAGGAGCGGAGGGAGACATGCAGCAGATGCCATGTTGTTTGGGAACCCTGGGAACCTCTTTCCCCTCCCTCTGACTTATTACTGTCTCATCTCAATTATGTGCACAGCCATAAACAGCTCAAGCAGACCCAGTGCTTGGTCCTGCAACCATCATTTGCCCAGCAACTTTTCTCACTAGGGTGATACTCTCACATTTCCTTTGAGTAGTATTTGCAGCCTCATAGGTATGCTTCAAGCTCCAAACCGTCAAAGTATGTTTTGGGAAAGAATCTCCTCATTGACACTGGTAGTGAAAGACAAGTACTGCTACTTGCATCTTGACTGCCTTGCTGAGTCCACCTTTGCTTTTCAGTGCTACCCCTCCCAGGTCTTCTCTAGTTCCTGGACCACTCCTACTACTAGCACCTCTGGGAATGATAGAAATGACTTGTAGGACTAGTTGCTGACAGGTTCAAACTCTGCTAGCAAGTAAAGCTAGAAGTTTCTGGGCCAGCACAGGGGAGCAGGTGTGTGTGTTTTTATGGATTGCTATTCTTGAATTGCAGCTGATGCCAGCTTGGAGCACAGCAGCTGGTTAGAAGGACAGGACAGGAGGTGGCAGGGCAGGATGTGAACTACTGTAAAACTGGGGAGGGGTACTTAATGATTACTTGCAGTTGGAGTTTTGTGCTTCCTCTGCAGTATAGCAGTGTTACAAGTGAATAACCTCTATAAAATGCTTCCTTTTGGCCATGCAATTTGATGTGAGTTTCCCGTTCTGGCTCGGGATCTGGATGCTGAAACGATGGTGTCCTTTCTCATGCTGTAGCAGAAAATGTATTCCGGGTCTGCAGGCCACAGAAAATACAACACACAAGGTAAATATTGAGAGGCTGTGTCCTTCTATGCTCCCAGTGCTGTTCCCATTGCTATAGTTACAGCCGTGTGTGTTTGCTTGGTAAATGCCCTCTCCTCCCCTAACCTTCCCTACCTAGCATCTATTCCCAAGCTCAGACATCCCAGGGGCAGAGGCTCACAGAGCCTTTTCTGCCAGCTCACCTGGCGTGATCGTGACAATAACCTGGACGGGGAGCTGAGCAGCTTTTCTAGTGCTCAACTGGGGGAAATTGTCCATCTTTTCTGCCCTGACGCAGCCTCCCAGGCCTGAAGCGAGGGCTCCCTGCCTCCCGGAGCGAGAAGCTGAAGTCATTGGCAATAGGGCTGGGAGGTGGGAATGAAAGACTGATCAGAAAATAAAACCGGAGAGTCTGGGGAGAGGAAGTAAATCCAGCTTTTACTGATCATACATAAGAAAGCAGCAACCTGGTAGTTAGATAATTCCTTTTGTAAAAGGCTTGGATTTCAATGTAATGGTGGAAGGTTTTCTGGTGATGCCACATGAATAAATTTGGAGTCTGCGCAGGTACTGCTTTCCTCTCGGTGAAACATTTGCTTTTGGTGGCAGGTGACTCACGATTGCGACCAACGCTCGGCTCTGCACTTGCACTTAGCTACTACAGTCTGGAGACAGGTCTGGCTTGCACAGTCCTGAGAAATGCTCGCAGGAGGCATCCATCAGCATCCTGGTCCCTGCCTGCCTTCACCCTGCTGCACCGGAGCACATCTGTTACTTCAGAAATATCCCTTGAGCCTCTTTGAAATAGAAATAGATGGGAATTGGTATAGGCTGCTGAAACCCTGTCTTCTGCCTTCTGCAGATGGGAGGCAGAAATGGAGTTGGACCTAGCTAGGATTACTCTGGATGGTTGAAATGATTCCCAGAGTGGTCCATGAAGAATGATAGACAGAAGAATGAGGGCAAACAGACCTCTAAAACCAAACTTGCCAGTGGTGAAGTGTTTCAAGTTAGACTCTCAAAGAAGAAAGGAGACATTCAAGGGCCCAAGGAAAGTGACCTGGCCTGACTTAGTTCCTCTGAGAGGCTCTGGGTATGAGGTATCACCTACCTCAGCCCCTGCTGGTAGATGGTGTTGCCCATCACCTCCACCCACTGTCTCCCTCCCCAGGGATCCTGGAGGAAAGTGACAGGCAGAGCAAAGTGGACCCAGCAGGATTTGGGAAGACAGCAGCAAAGTCCCCAGCCATGAGTAAACTGTGCATTTCTCGGCGCTTTTAATCTCCTTATTATGGTAATGGGCTGATAACTGATTGTGTAGTTAAAATGGAATTTGACACCAGGGCTGCAGTTTCTCTGACTTCAGAGAGATGCTGCAGTAAACAACCTGGTAAAGAGCTATAAGAGCTGATGTTCTGCTTCAAACCTGTGCTAATGGGAATCTGGAGAAGTGCAAGAGAATAAAAGGAAGAGGAATTTCTGTGGATAGATGCATCAAATGGCCCTGGATAAATAAAGCATTTCTTGCCCTAGAAAGGGGACAGTAAGAGAGGTCACCCTATGGGTGGAAATGAAAAGGCATGGAAGATACAGGAGCTGTGTGAGTAAAAAGACTCTGGGGCCACTCGCTGCAGTGTGCAGCATCTGCACAATCCTGCTCACCCCTGCAACAGCACGTTACCTTCTCCTGACATGGTTCCTCTCTGCTTGGCCCAGCTGATCAGCCAGTGTTTTAACCACACTTTAGCCTTTTCCTTCTGCTGTTTTATTAGTTTCTGGCTGCTCTTTTTTTATTGTCTGCTGTACTGCCTGCTATGAGGTCCAGAGTGGCCCAGCATGATGGCGAAAGATTTGCCCTCTATGGATTTCCTTTGAATTTTCCAAATGTTTGGGAACTTAGCTCCACCGCTTCACCTATTCTGACAGTTTTCCTCCTATCCTATCCTATCCTATCCTATCCTATCCTATCCTATCCTATCCTATCCTATCCTATCCTATCCTATCCTATCCTATGCCTGTCCTCATCTCTACAGCCTCACAGCAGCTTCTGGAAGTGCTGATAGGACACGTATCATAGATGAACTCTAAGGTCAAAACACCAGAGAATAAACAGTATGTGGAACAGAACCAGCATGTACCAGCTTGTTTTAGTGGTACCAANCCTATCCTATCCTATCCTATCCTATCCTATCCTATCCTATCCTATCCTATCCTATCCTATCCTATCCTATCCTATCCTATCCTATCCTATCCTTTCCCATCCCATCCCATCTGATTGCAGTTCCCCCTGTTTAGTGTAAGGCTATTCCAGCAAAGCACAGGACTATGACTAATGTCCATGCTTTGTGGTTTGTTCTTTTGTCTTCACTCTTGCCAGTGGTTTGGCACCAAGCTGTATCTCTACATAGGAGGAAAGGGTTCTCTGCCATAGTCCTAGCAATTACATTGCAGAGGATAAGAAAAATGAAAGTGAAAGGGCTATGAACCTATCTTCTTCTCCATCCCTATAAGCCCATTTCTTCCACACTATAGAAAAAGAAGGGGAAGAGCCTCTCTTCACTCACCCTTCTGAAATACGTGACAACAAATGAGGCAAACTGTGAACCCCTCTGATCTGCTGAGTTCCCAGTACTTTTCTGGGATCCTGAAATCCAAGGAATTGCAGGTTAATTGCCTGATAGATTCAGGGAAAATTCTTGTGTGATCCTGCTGGATTTACCCCACTGAAGATCCCTATTTGTGCTATACCGGTCACTTAGATCACTCTCGTCTCCCTTTGAAAAACAGAAAGAAAAAGATTGTCATTGTGAGGCTCTGCTTTTACTTTTTTTTTTTTTTTAAACTCACGGTCAAGTACATTTGCGTGGGGGAAAAAAGACCCATTGAATTTCAAGGTCTTGGGCAGCAACTATTTCCTCCATTAAGCAGACGGGCGTGGGGAAATGAGGGAAAGCGCATTGATTGATTTTACCAAGGTCCATTATAGGTCGTGTAGATATTGAAATATGAATCTGGCTTTGACATTAGATGGAGAGGAAGCTGGACTCCCAAGAGGGTACGGTAATGAGAAGGCACAGGCTCGGTTTGTTGGTAGGCTCAGCAAGGGGGGATGTGCAGTGTCCCCAGGTGGTGCCACATTCAAAGCCGCATTCAGATGATGCAGATAGTCCCTGAATTGCTCGAGACCAGCCTCTCAGCCCCTCCTCCTCCCCCTGAGAATGAAGAGCTCTGATATGGTGTAGGTGTCTGTGAAGCCTCGGATGCCACCTTGAGCATGTAGGGATGGGGTTGCCCTCACTCCCCAGGCACCCTCTGCCCTGTGCTAGCACTGGGAATGATACTAATACGGCTCCTTCACGGGAGAAGGTTGGGGGCTGCCCTCAGCCTGTCCCTGAGTACTGGTTGAGTCAGGTGCTTGATGAAAAAGCAGTATTTATAGAAGAGTCCACTGGAACCTGAAGCCTGAAAGGTGATTTTAAAGAGAAATACTGGCTGTCTGGTGTGATTAGTTGAAAATAACATATTTAGCGAGGAGGCTTTTATGTAGCTGCATATAGCACCCTCAGGTAACAAGAGGAGAATCTGCAGACTTGCAGAAACCCCTTGCTGCCTGTAACTTGCTGAAACCCCTTTCTGCGAGTGCTGGGAAGCAAGCAGCTCCAAAGAGATTAGACTGTGATGCCCAACAAGGTTTGTGGGCTAATGCATGTTTCACACCCACCTTTATTCTCAGCATGTTGAGAGTAAGGAGAATTCACTGTGCAATTAAGAGCAAGTTCAGCTCCTTTAGGCAAACCAGTAATGCAAACCAAGCCGTGCTGATGCACACAGCATGAACTAAGCTGTGGAACTCCTTGCCACAAGAAACTATCTTGCTAATGGTGATAATAACTTAACAAAGCTGGTGACACATGTACCTAGGCAAACCAACATGTGTAGTAATATAATTCTGTGTTCCGTGGCATAAGAAGGAGTTTCTTTTCTAGCTGTTAGGTCTCCGGGGGCTTTCCCAGCTTTTTTTCAGACTGCTGAACAAATACATCTTTGCTGTAGGCATGTTTCTGTTTGCCCTTTTTTTTTTTTAGCAGGGTATTAGAGAGAGGTAACAAAAGTTTTTCATCTGTGGGATGCTCTTTGACTGACGTACCCCGAGTCAGAGACATGGGCCTGTGTAAATGTAGCCGATGGGAGTCTATGCACTTCTCTTTTCTTTACAGAGCTGTCAGTGGATCCAACACCACCATCTTACAGTTCAAGCCTCTTAACCAGCCAGGCTCTCGTCTGGGAGATTTTGTGACCTTCTTCATTCCTGACAGTCGAGAGCATGCCCTACTTTTCTGCTGGGAGACTTTCCTTGTCCCTTTCTGTCTATATCCCAGCTCCCTCATCCCAAACTTCGCACTTGCCAGACACTGCCCATCAACTCGGAACAAACGGACACTGTTTGCTGCCCGCTCAGCTGCCTCCTTCATATCCCTGTCACTGTGGTTGCACACCAGATTCAGGGCAGAATTCCCTGGTGTGAACTGGGCTCTTGTCTTTTCCTTCCCATCTACTGTGCATTGTTTGTATCCTTGTCACCTCTCTGGTGTCACACTGCCTTCTCTTCTTGCCTTCTCCCTGGCCTCTCCTTATTAGATGCCACTTCCAGAGGTTGCATTGGTCTCTCTCCCTTTACACAGTCCCAGGAGCACCCATTAACATTACACTTCCCCTCCTTGCAAGTCACAGGCAGCCCCACTGCTTTTGGACTTAGCCTCTAATTTTAGCATCACTGTTTCTTACAGTTACTCTTCCCATAAGGTCAGAAATGTCCCTGCCCTGTCAGAGTTATTCTCTTGGCAGCAAGCAGATATTTTGCAGTCATGCAAGCCAGCCTTTTATTAGGCGATGAGGATGCAGTGATTCAGGGCCATTAGGTGATGCTGGCATGAAAAACCTCACATGCACAACTATGCCATGAGCAGGTACCTGCAGCTCTACCTGTCAATGGCTGGGGGTCCAGCTCCAGCCTTGCACTGGGCAGCAGAGGGGTCTCCCTTCACCAATTAACACTGCTCTACAGCTGTGCTTCCAGAGCAATTCCATGCATACACAGACCTGGATTATTCCTCTGGGAGCAAACCCCCTTTCTTCTCCCAGTTCCCAAGGGGTCTGTGCCTTGGGATGGCCCTATTCTTGGTCCTTACCCAAAGATTATTCTTCTGGGTTTGTGTTTCAGAAAGCTATTTAAGTGCTTGGGAGAGCAGAGATACAGCAAAGCCCTCCCTTAGCTCCTCTGGGAGAAAGATGTGCTTCCCTAAGCAGGAATTCCCTGGGTCGCTCCACATCTCCTCGAGTATGGCTTTTTGCAGAAATTGCCTCCGTCGTCTCCAAGTTGACTGACATCCCCTGTGAAGTTGAGCTGCCTTTTGGCAGCGCTGCGCTGATGGTATGACAGGGCTGTGTATTGAGATTCTTTGGGAAGAAAGGCAGCCTATGAATTATTTAAGCATCTCTGTTTCCGATTAGCCTATGACTAACGTTCATTGCACTAACCCCTGAGACGCCCCATGTTAAAACTACTGGAGAAAATCTAATGGGTTGAATTGCTTTCTAGGTAGCAAGGTACACACAGAGCTTTTGTGGACTTTCGTGTGTTTGTTTTGCTTTTAGTTTTAAATAAGCACACTGAAAGAGAACTCAGAAAGTCTGCTCAGGGACTGGGAGTTCACAATGGGCCTGAACTATTTTTCAAGGGCAACAGGGAACAATGGAGAGTGAATACCACAGCAGACAAGGGAATTGGAAAGAAATCTTCTTTCTGATGTTACATTAAGGTTTTAAAAGCCTTAAGACCAGGAGATGAAGCAGAGAGTAGAGATTGCCTTGAGATAGCCTGTGGAATGAAGGGTGTATAAGCAACACCAGCAAATATCACATCACGTTGAAAAAATATAAAAAATAGTGTTGGTGGAGCTCAGAAGCCAGAGGCTGATGTTAGAGCAAGTTAATAAATGTCTGGTGTGTGCTGACCTCTTTGTGGTCTGTGGCCAGAGTTGGAAACCCTTTCCTGCTGGACTGGATATACGACAGTCCCGACTACCCACCTCTTACCAGAGAGTGTGAGCTTTACATAGGAGCTCAGCTACAGACAACATTTTGGACTGAAGAGACCAGCCCAGAGCCTGAAAATTCAGAGATTTAACTAGCAGTTTAATGTAGGAGTCAGATATTCAACATTACAGCTTCCCAAATGATTGCTGTATGTATTCATAGACTCCCTTGCCAGGTGACAGGTCCCTCTTTGGGTCATTGGGGACCACAGATACCTCTTTGTTTGCTCCCCTTCTTGTTACAGGTCACATGAGTTGAAAACTCTCAGCTTGTGCTTCTTTATTCTCATGCAGTGACTGTTAGCTACACGTCCCTCCAGACACCTGTGTGCTGGCTTGTTAATCACCTGAGTTATATTTGCTAAATAAGGGTGTGGTTCTTGATCACAAAACCCAAGCAGTAACAAAATAGGAAACTTCATTACTCGTTGCATTATTCCAAAATATCAGAGCCGACTGCATCATGTTCCCAACGGTGTGAGTTTCCTGTGGACTTTTTAATCAGCCAAGCTCCTTTCAGGTAAGACAGCTAAAACAAAAGCCACTTAGCACAAAAGTTGGGGGTCCAGAAGGAACACAAGGATATCCCTCCCTGCGGACCCCAAACCAACTCCTTCAGCCTCCTTCAAAACTTGCATCTGGTTCCCAGACTTCTTTTTTTCTGCATAAACATCTCTGTTTGGGTTCCTTCCCTCTGAAGGAACAGTATGTCTTGGGCCTGTCAGGAATGTCTGAGACTCCTCTCAGGAAAAAAATTAAGAACAAAAGAAATATATAACAACAAAGGCAAGGGCTAAGGTCTCACTAACAGACTGTGCAATTCATTGCACTGATAAACATTTTCAGAGGGTACTTCATCTGCTCTCTTCATCTGGAATAGATGAGATTTCTCTTGTCCTTAAAATGGTTCTTCTGCTGTAAGAGGAGTCTGGGGTGATTATTTCACATGGAGCCATTTGCACAGCAGACATCTGTGGGATGGTGGGCAGGAGCAGGCAGGTTTTGCCCCTGGTTACAGAAGCAAATCACAAAGACGGAAGCTGTCACCCAAGCCTTCTCCTTGCTCCCTCATAAAGTTTTATGAAGGAGTATCTTGGCTGTGGAAACTAAAGTGGTGCTTTCCAGAACAGTGAGTTTCTGATCACCATTTAGACTTGGGAGCTTCCAGCTTCTACTGGAAGCAAAGAGATCTTCAAAGCACCTCCCAAGAGCTCCTCAATGGCCCTATTCTTTTGAGGGATCCCACCGTGCAGTACCTGTGCCTGCCTGCTTGGTGGGGGCGAGAAAACCAAGGGAACATCTGCTCCACAGCCAGTTTTCCTGCCAAGGGCACAGAGGGTGCTGGAGCACAGGCTCTCCCCTCCAGCTTCCCTCACCAAGCCAGCTGAATCACAACTCCGAATTTATGTGGGTGTCTTTTGCCAGTCCTGGCTCATCGAGGCATCTCCTTGCTCTGTGGCGAGCGCTGGGCTTCCCAGCAGTTTACAGAGACTGTGTATCTCAGACTAATGCAGTAGGTGTGCGACCCACTTCTGTCTGCTCACTTCATTAGCTTTGGGGGGCTAACTAGGTCTTTTAAACCACTTGAAGTCTCCAGAGGGTCTCCCCATAGTCAAGATTTCACCGGATCTCCTAATATAAGCAGGATCTTTCCTGGTCAGTGTCCCCGTAGAAGCTTGCAAGGCCCATGTGCAGTGCTAAAGCAAACAGCAGTGGCTTCTGCATCACTGGTGTGGTCTGACACGAAGGGAAGCCTTGCTGCAGGATGAGCAATCTTATTTCTAAATCCAGAAACGCGGACTTCAGTGACGCCTTGACAATGTTTAGCTCTGCTTTTGTGACCGTACCACAAAGTTTGGGCCACCGCTTTTTGCACCAGGTTTTCCACTGGGGCTGATATTCATCATTCCTTGCCTGATTTCTGCAAGTGCTGCCTCGGCGTACCCCAGGGGCAGCTGTACAGCAGCACTAAGGGACCTCGTTACCTGTGGGAGTCCCCTGAGGGGGAAGGTGCTGTAGCAGTGCCTTGATGAAGGCCATTGCTGTGGACCAGCTGCTCTCCCTCTCTGCCATATGTCTGTTTCTGTATGCAGCCTGAGCGCAAATGCATTTTATTAAATAAAAACATCTCTAATTGAATGAAACTCCCAAAGCTGGTTGGACTCCAAAAGCAACGTCAGCTCCAGGCACTGCTTTCCTTCTCTCTTTTGACTTGTTAAGTTCAAATATCTCTCAGATATTATCTCTTCTGCATTCTAAATTGGCAGGGCCCACAGGGTTAAAACATTTCTGTGCTCAGTTCAAGGAACACCATGGCCTCGGGACTGTTGCCAGCAGGATGTATGGGTGAGGCCATCCTCCTTCAGGAAAAGAGACTTTAGCTGCATGGATGTCAGCATCAGGCCATGCTACTTGCTTTCCTCACCAGAGAACAGCCTCTGGCCTCTGAGACCAGGGGAAAGGGTGTCTTGTCCTAGTCCAGGAATTCTGGTCTCCTAATGCTCCCAGTCACTGGTCCAGAGTGTTGAAGCCAGGCTGGGTGCAGAAGGAGATCCCTCATCTCCACAGCCATCCCAGGAAAAGGACAAACAATTTTTCTATGACCTTGGGGTTTTTCTCCTTGCACACATCCCTCCCCAACCATCATAGCAAGGCTTGGCTTGAGGCACGGAATGTGCTGGTGCAGGTTCTTCCCAGTCTTGGGTTTCTCTGTAAGATCTTCTTCCCAGGCCAGCAAGCCTTTTGTGTCCTATCTCACAACAGACAGTCCTTCCTCAGAGCAGGGCTAGTCCTAGGGTTACTAAAATGGAGCTCCCAAGGGAGACACCAGTTCTGTCCTGGCCTGGGCAGAAAGGGTGCTTTTCTGTGATGATAATGTGACCTCGTGTGTCTCTTGCTCTCTGTAGCAAACCAGGGGCAGAAGACATGCATGCTCAGCAATCTCTGACTCATCTACAACCCTGTAGCTCCTCTGCCAGTGTGGAGGGTCACTGCCCACCCTGTTGGCAGCCCAAGCTGTGCTTACAGCAGTGCGGTCCCCACCAGGTACCCAGGGCAGGAGGATGCTGAGGCAAAGGGCCCAAGTCGGTGAAGCGTGCAGTAGGGTAAAGCACTCAGAGAGGAGATGTACAGTGTCTCAATAACATCTTAGAGGCACAGCACCAGCATGTGGAAGAGAGTCTCCTTCTCCCAGTACAGCTATAGGAGCAATTTCCTACTCTGTTTTCTTATGGTCACTTGTAGCAAGGTCATGAGTCTTGCTCGCACACTCTTGGTGTTGCTGTGAGCTTCTTTTCCACAGTGACCCTGCTATAAAACATCCTACTGAACTTGTCCTCTCCTTGATAGCATCACTGTCACCTGCTAAGAGAGGGGACCTGTCCCTTTGTCACCTCTCCCTGGAGGTCCTCATCCCCAAACTGCCCGGGCTGTGCTGATCTAGCTGAAGCATAGGCAGTTCCTTACAAGGGACACGTGTCCTGGAAATGGCCAGATGGGCTGGTGTAGACCTGGGCCATGCACAGGGTGCAGAGCACCCTGTCTGGGATCTTTAGTGGGTAAGCAGGCTCCCGCAGGACGTTTTCTCCATTATTGTGTCAGTCTTTGGCCGCCCACACAAACTCCTGGCCGGGCTCTTCCCACAGACAGGCATCATTGGAGCATTAGAGGGTGATGTGCTCTGGCACTATGCATTGGGCACCCTTCACGTACACTTAACTGTTGTTTTCAGACAAAGAAAGACAAAGGCAGTCATTAGTGCGCAGACATTATCTCATCCATCCTAGCAGTACCCACTCCAGCTTCCTCAGCATTTCTGGTGGCACCCCCTCAGCGGTGCGCAAGAGGATGGCTTGACTGCCTGACTCCTCTTCATTGCACTTAAACTGCAGCTGCCTGCAGCCAGCACCACAAACAGCCTGTTTTCTCCCAACAGTACTTTCAGGCTTGGGACTCAAGCAGTGAGAAGCCAGGAGTATTTCCCTTCTCCACAGTCGGGCTGCTGCCATTACAAGCCTTCATTTTCCTGGGTTCAAACTACAAAGCGAAGCGCGGGGAGCTGCAATCAGAGCCAATTGCTTCTATCACCTGATGCTTTCAGCACTCACCTGGACACAGCGCCCAAGCAGTTCCTACAAGAACTGACAACGCTTTCATAGCAGCATCATTTCTTGCAACGAAAGCACTTTGCTTTTGACAGTTGTCCACACTATGCTTTTTGCAAGGCTCTTCGTTAATGCATTGCACAGATCTTATGATGCTGTCACAAATCCCTGGCATCTTTAGTACTTGTTTCCAGTGATATTCCAATTTTTTGAGCAGGTTTGGGGTCATATCAACCTCACTCTATAACTATTGGTTGGGGGTTGTTTTATTTCCCTGAACACAGAGTACCCAGTTCCTTCATGCATCATTTATATTCCCTGCACCCTGGCAAAGCTCTGACCATTTCTCTATTCCAGCCACGTTTACAGAAATGTTCATTTTCTTTCAGATTCTCTTTATAAAAACAGAAATGCTCTATCATCTCCAGTGACTCTGAGGATAGGTGATTTTTGTAGATTTTCCACAATCTCAGCAAATGCTTTGTCTGCAGATTTAATAGACACTGTTAGGCTATGCAGCAGATTATAAATTTTGGCCCCTATTACAATCAGTAAACTGCCAGGTTTTTTTTTTTTTTAGATGTTATACATTGTTCGCTCTCATAGCATCGGGGAAGCGGTTTTATCCCAAGCCAGTGGAAAAGCCCATTTTCCCCAGAGAGCCGGACATGTTTAATCCTGTTCTCTTTCCCTCTGCATGAGTGGATTACTCATGGCCCCACAGCTGCACCGTGCCGCACGAGGGGGTGTCATGGCTC